>CABFOV010000235.1:56029-76497 GCA_902141375.1 Timema poppense
AAAAAGAAATATATTTTTCTTTTTGCACTTAGTAAAATACCCTTAAATTTAGGGTTAGCTATCTCGCCCCAGAAACCCCTCAAGGGACCTTATGAAAACACCAGACATCAAGTTTAAGCCCAATCAGTGAAACAGTTTCGTCTTTAGCCCGAGGTACAGACAGACAGACAGACAGACAAAGGGCATTGTGCAAACCACTTTTATGGGTTCAGGGTGTCATGAAACGTTAACTTTAATCTTATAAAAATCAAGAATTTTTTTTTTTTTTTTTGCGATCACAATAGTCTCTCTACGAGGTGTCGAAATAAAGTAAAAATAACGGTTAAGTTTGACACCTTAACCCACGTGCCCAAACATGTGAGGTCGATCCTTTAAAACCATCAGACTACGCGGACGTTCCCTAATAAATTCCCAGATCAATGTATCATCTTTATTGATAGCAAAACCAGTGGACACGCAGGTAAATACATCAGTCTTCTTTCACCTGTTATTTTTCATTAAAATATATTGTTTGAAAATAAATTGGTGTATTCAATCCATTTTATTCAGCGTGAAATATATTTTAAATATCCGAGCATTTTATACTTTTAAAAATTGAAAATAAAAAATATTTTCAATTATGTAAAATAGACTTTCTTAGGAGCCCACTGAGATAAAAAAAAAGCCAGCTCGATTTTTTTATATAAATCTTTTTTTTTTTTTTGCAACCTGGTGTCATAATTTTATTCGTTGACAGTTAAATCTTGAACATAAATTCAGCTGTAAAAAGTAAAAGGTGGAAAAAATCCGTGTACAAATATATAAATTCTGAGAAACCTTGAGAAGAAAACTAAGTAAAAGGAAAGAGATGAGACAAGAGGAAAAAATAGACACGAAAGACTGTACATAGAAGAAGAGAAGAGAGTATAAAAAGAAAAACCAAAAACTAAACAGAACGTAGGAAGACACATACTAAGGCAACTACAAGAAATATAAGGTGATAACAAAAAAGCACATTCAAAATATTAAGAGAACGAGCACATTCCATTCATTAAATCTCTTAGTAATAATTTTAGTTATATCCAATAAGTTCAGACAGTAGACCAGACTGACGATTACTGGGAGGTCGTGATTTGAGTCCTTATCGGATATACTGAGGGTGATTTTTTTCTTAAATGGTTTTCCTTTCTTCACACAAATACTGGTACACTTACAGTAAATGCTACATTCCTAATTCCTAACCCACTATCGTCATTAGTACACAAGCATAGAGCCAAAATGGGTAGTAAAATACAGTTCTAAAAAATAAATATTATCAGACTCGCATAAGTGACCACGTGGATTAAACATCACCCTGTTATAGTCTGGTGGGCGTAAGGGGGGAGGAAAGGGGGGAAAGTTGGGGTTCGAATATCAATAATAATAATATTTAGCACCACGTCTTACTACCCGTTCGGGTTATACGCTTTAAGTACTAATCACGGTAATGGATTAGGAATTGGAAAGGGTGAATTAGAGGAAGTGAACCCGAATTTGCGTGGAGGGAGAGTGGAAAACCATTTAGGAAAAATCACCCCCAGTCCACCCGACCGAGATTCAAACCTCGATCTCCCCGTCCTCAGCAGTTGAGCTCAACACGACCAGCGCGTTAGCCAACTACGCCACTGAGGCGGGTGGTGGGTTCGAATATCGACGGAGTGCATCGAGTATGATTTTTCAGATAATTTTGCAACTCTACCATAATGCAAATTCAGGTACATTTACTCAAAGCTTTGTCTTTATTATTTCTAACCAGTACCGGCCCCATAGTGTAGTGGCCAGTGCACCTGACTACGAACCTAGAAGTACCGGGTTCGACTTCTGGCTACCCTGGGTATTTTTTTGCCGAAAGGGGAAATACCCCAACTGTCATCAGGGTTGTTTAACTAGGGCTTAAGTTAGATTTAAGAGATTTATACTGGTTCCAAACCCTCATACTCACTATCATCATCACTTGATCTCATATGGACATGGAAAGAGCCTCCACGGTATGGATGTACGATTAGTACACTCGGGCGTCCCCTGGGCAATGGTACGTACATTAGTACTGGCTAATATTTCCACAAACTAAGCTATGAGTGATGTAGCCCAGACGCGCATTATTATCTCTACCTGGTTACCGTAATTAAATAAGAATAAATAGATCAAGTATTCTAGCTCCCAAAACAAATTGTTGTGAATAGTTTCGTGTGAATAAAATATATGAATCCAATTTAGTAGGCGATAAAAGAATTAAAACAATCTTTTGTTAATTATAAACGTTCATTAAAACCATTAATTGTATTAAAATATTTATAGTTGGTAAACCAATGGGAATACCACAAGTCAACATGTAATCTAGTGATTAAAGCAACAGGCGTAGAAAATAATTGAAATCTCCATTTCAATTAATTTCTATGTTGCTGAATTGATTAGTTAATCCCCATACCATCAACTCCCTCACATGTTAGACAATGCTTTACACGATAATTAAAAATTACAATTATTTACAAAGCACGAGTTGAAAATAGAATGGTTACACTTTAATAAAAAAAAAATATGATAAAAGTTTTTGATCAAAGCGAGAATCTTGAAATTTTTAATCTAGAACGTATTTATTCACTAGGGATAGTGGTAATTCTACTGTCAAGTTTATTTTATAAACATTTTACAATAAAATAAGTATTATTTAACTCAGACAATCTATTTATTGTGAAAACATATATTTCTTATACATTTTTATAAAGCCTTTACACTGTACATTATGTGCTGAGGTGTTATGATAAAATGGTAAAATCTGAAAGATTAAACTACAACTACGAAATAGTAAAAAATTTAAATTTATAATTCGAATATAATATTTATTATCTAACAAAAATGCTAGACTTAGGACACAAAATGAGCGTGTATTTTTCTTTAAATTAATTCAAGCACATTGATGATTTTTTAAATCTTAATTGTAGTTATATTTGAGAATATAAACATTCATTTTTGTGAACACATACTATTTTGTTAAAACTGTGTTGGAGAGTAATCACAAATTTTATGAAAGGCGATATCAAATATTTTATAACATATTTTACAACATAAAATAATGTGCTCTCATAAATGACATATGACTATGTAATAACACCCTGATATTAATATTTTAAATTACTAATTAATGCTGTATACATCGGCGGAAAAAACTCATATGTACATATATTTTTCAACAAGGTTAAGTTGACTTTTCCTATCAATCAGGTGTCAATCATATATTTGAAATATTTACCAAAGTGAAGCTAACATAGAAAAAAATTATACCAAAGAGTGCAACCCTGACGTATAGTAAAATCAACCATTAAAATTTAATGAAAGATTTAAACTACAGCGTACATATATCTTTTTCAGAATATCATCCATTATTCGAAAGAATGAATACAATATATTTTAGTAAATTATTATATACCTTGTACCTATTACTAAATGAATGCAATTATAGTAATTATTTATTTAGTAAAAACTATCTACGCTATGTATTGCTGTTGAAAGAGAACAACAAATTTAAAAATATATATATATATATATATGCACTGAATATCACATCTGAGAGACAGTATTGTCAGATTTCTCTTTTAAGACTTAAAGGGGAAAGGGGAACTTGGAGTTCCTTCATTAGCGAATAATATGGCATGTAGGGGACAAGTAAACGACAGCAAACTATTTTTTTCGTTAGATTATGTACAACCCATTCTAGAAACATTTACTTTTGCGAATATCATTAAATTTGTTTTTGGAATGAAATTTTTACTAAATTTTCATTATTTGCTTAATATGTTTCAGGCTTTTTTTAAAAAAATAAAATAATATACGTATTAGTAATAAACAAATATTGTGTAATGTAATACAGCATACGACTAGGCCTAATACTGAATGGTGGCTGTCAAGAACACACAAACTAGTGTGATAAATTATATATATATATATATATATATATATATATATATATATATTAAATGGTTTATACAGATCCATAAGCATTCTTTCAATAGATATTTTACATGAAAGCCAAAACCATGTGACTTCATGACTCCGCTAGGGCAGTTGTGAAGGTGATCTTGGCAACAATGAAAGTGCAGCGTTGCGAAACTTGTCTTGTATTTGAAAGAAGATTGACCATGTGAAGACAAGATAATAGCAACGCTGTTTCTCATTAGTTACCTTTCAGCTACTTCAGAGATGATAATTGGTGCAGCTGATGGTATCCGAACTAGACTGAAATGGGTGATTTAACTTACTAAACAAATTTATGAATCAACGATTACTAATTATATTTATATTCCTCTCACTTCACTTATTCTCTTTGATAGATTATATTTTTACTGTATACAACATATTTATTACTCGTCAAGAGTTATCAATTAGGTATCAAATAAAATTATATAGCAGCAAACATGTTAAGGTGGGGATTTAGGGAACGTGACTTAAGGCAGTTTTTATAGGATATTTTTTCGGGCCAAAATTAATAAAATATTGCTCTTCTAGAAACATACAGTTTAATTTTCTCAACATGGCGATTTAAACATTTCTTTAATATATGTCAAGAGTGTCCTAGAACATAAGTAGCACATTTTTTTCCATTTAAAAAATTTCTCACCCAATTCCATTCTGCTCATGTCATGGACTCAACAATTTTCGATTTCACCACGAAAAAAAAGTTTTTATTTCTACTGGAGTAATAATAAGATTTATTGTGACCAATCAACATGTTTTGCTATAAAAAAGAATCCTGCAAAATCACTGCCCTTAACTCGCGTAGCCTACATCTCCATCTTAAAGGCGAATCTACCCTACCAAAAGCGCTGGTGGTGACGTAACAAGTATGACGGACATTAGCGACATCTGGCGCTTGAAGCGAGCAAAAACCAAACCGAGGAGTGGGTGTGAGGCTACTCGAAAATATGACCGTTGCAAACATCCGGGATAGTAAGAAGAAGAAGAAGAAGGGGGGGAATGGTTTATTGTGGCCACGCCTGCCTTCCAAGGTACTTGACTTCAATGCCAATCTAGGTCACAGAGGGTGGATTTTGACTGAATACCAAGATACGGCCCTGGGGACAGAAGTGGACTGGGAAACCAGGAGATATTCCGGTGGACCGGTTTAAATTGGGTTTCCAGAATCTCGTTAAGCTAAAATAAAACTGGGAGTTCAATTATAAATTATTGTTTTTTTTAACGAATTTTTAATTAAAAGTTTCAATGAGTAATTTCAAGGGTGTAATCTACATAAGTAGCGAATGATGGGTCATTTTACAAAGGAGACGCAGAAACGACAGTGTTTTTACAGTTTTTTTTATGGAAAAACCTTCAAGGGCCATGCATAATAAAATACTGCTGCAGTAGAAACATATCATTTTTAATTTTATTCACGTGGTGATATCAAGAGTTTTTGAATATCTGTCATGGGCATAGCAGCATTAGTTGACAAAACCTTTTAGATCAAGAGAAAAGGTTGTCATTAAATTCCAGGGCATCCTCGACAGATATTCAACATATGTTGATACCCCAATGTGAAGAAAATTAAACTATTGTGTTTCTATTGAAACAATATTTGATTCATTTTGACCACAAACATGTATTAATATGAAAACTGAAAGAACATTGCCCTTTTTTCACGTGCCCTACACTCCCACGTTAACTGAACTGAAGAGTGACGTTTTGATTGATATTGTAGCTGAAATGAACTGGGATTCAATTTACTACTAATAAAAATATTAATAGATACTTCACCTCCGCACTTCAGCTTGCACTGACACACGGCTTTAATGGTATTTAAGAATGTATGTTTGTAGTCCATGGATGCTTGGAATCTCCCAGTCCACCCCTGTTCTGGGGAAGGAGAGAGGGGGGGGGGACAGAAATAAGAAATGATTGAGTAACCAGGTCCTAGTCTGGGAAACATGTGGCTAGTTATTATTTGCACCGCGTCTTACTACCCATACGAGCTATCAGAAATAAGCTACACTGATTGTGTAGCGATAAGGATGGTATAATGGAGGATACATTTATCCATATTCTCGTGAGGGTCAGTGGAAATACAGACTAGATAATCTATACCTATAGTTGGGCATCGATCAATATATATAAACTTATCAAAGATCCTAAGTTCACCTATAAATGAGAGGATTTATATTAAATTGTTTTCTCCACTCATCCTCCTAGCGTATGCCGGGTGCATCTCTTTATATATCCTACTTTCTTCATCGCCGTCTAATTAGTGTAAAATTTTCGATGATGCGTACTCGTATTAGGATGCGAGCATTGGTTGGTGAGGGGGGGAGATCTGGTAAGTGTTATAAACTCGCGGTGAATTGCTTTTTCCTCGTTTGTAATTTGTCTCCCCAGACGGTGTATGTGCTTACTTCCCAGCAAACAGAGCGACCTTTCATCAGTGGAACACACACACACACACCTATTTACCGACACGCACTTTGTACTATTTACCTTACTAGGGCTCTTCTTGATTGAGGTTCAAAGCGTATTTATTCACCCGGACACACACACACACACACACACACACACGAACTGGCTCCCACGCGTCGTACACCACACACGCCCGTAATTATCTTTAATTACTTGGACAACGCCATAAAACGTTCCTTGGCTTCTCTATTTCGACATCATTGTTTAGAGTCGATAATTATCGTGATATTAAATGGCCATTTTATTTATTGATTTTTTTGGGGTTATCAAGCCTCACCATTCATTCGGGTTTCACGCATTTATACTTTTTTTTTAATTACCATGTCTTACTTCCTGTTCGGGCTAGAAGCACATATGATAATTACCCTAGGAATAAGGAAGGAAAGTATTTTAGAGGTAATCTACCCACATTTTCATGGAAGGAGATCGGGAAATCATTTAGGAAAAGCTATTATCAGTAGATCCAACCGGTTTCGAAGCCTAATCTATCCGTCCTCAGTAGGCCAGTCTAACAATTTAGACTTTTCAGGCACTAATCCAGGTAAGATAGCGGTATAGGTGTAAGGTGTCGGACTTCTGTGCTGGGGGTCCGGGGTTCAATCCTCGGTCCCGGTACAGATTTATCTGATTGCCAAACCCTTCCTTCACCTCTGACAAGACATCTTGTGAATGTGAGGAATGCCAGGCCTCCACCGTGGTTCGGATTCCACGTTTAACTGTCGGTCCTTCATTTCATCTCACAATCCCCCTACCATTACACATTAGCATAAGTGCGTATAACCCGAACGGGTAGTAAGATGCTGTACTAATAATAATAATCATAATAATAATATTAACACTTCTTAGACACACCCATACACCAATACAAACGTTTCTTGTATCAGACTATACGATGATTTAAGACACGGCAACGCCCCATACACTAACACATACTCACATATGAAAACTCGTATGGAGGTTAGTGGGGATGAGGGAGAATGTTTAGAGGGCGGTTAAGACTAGGAGGCCAATGAAGGGGGTGTTGATAGGATTGAGGAGGGGAGGGGTGTTTGTTTTGTGTCACAATAATTGAATTCCGTGCGTCGGTGTGTTTTTCCTTCTATATCTATCTTCTCAACGGGACATTTCTAGTCGTTCCTTGTACTCTGCGACCGATAACAGTTGTGGAATACTGAGACGATGGTTAAGAAGAGATGGAAAGAGGGAAAGAAGTAGGAAAGCAGGAACTGATAGAATTGGTTGTGGTGAGGGGAGAAAGGACATTAGCTAAGGCCAGTATATTTGTAGTTTTAATAAAAACTTTTTTTTTCTAACACAATAAATCAAATATTTCTCCTGGTAGACACGTTTAATATAATTTCCTACATATGGTAATCTCAATCAGGACCTATGAGAAAGGGGTGCAGGGGGTTCATCGTACCTGGGACCGGGGGTATAAAAGGGGGTTGGGAGCTTTCTTAGATCTCAGAAAATGTTTGTATATATTCAAGACTAGTATTCACATTTCCACTACTTGTATTGTAATTTAAGTATGATTTTTTTTAAATACTTTTTTTATATATAAAAGTATATCTAGATTATGTATCTTTTTTGTCTTATTTTTATCTTTTTGGATAGTTTTAGTTTATTTATTTTAGACAGGATTAATGGACTGTCTAAGGGACCCCAAAAAATACTTTGTACACCCTGATAAAATTCCTCTCAGAGGATCTCACCTCAATAATACTTGAATATTTTATCTTGCCAATCTTAGAATTTAATAATAACTTTTTCCTTCATTTAAAAATACCCATTACAATTTTTTAATGAATTGTTGAAACTACTATTTGTAGAAACTAAATTAAATTTATCTACAGAAGCAATTATTTACTTGGGTGACCTGGTGGTCTAGAGGTAAGGAGTATACATTGTATGCTATTGTTATTAGACCCATTACATCAAGGCCGTAGCCAGGGGGGGGGGGGGGGTTNGGGGAGTTTGGGGCTTCAAACCTACCCACCCCCAAATTTTATAAACAAAATACATATGACTTTATTTATGGTTTCAACAATATCAAAATTAAGATGCAAATACAAATTAGGGGACTGTATTAACATAAAAAGAACTTCAGAGAGCTTCTATAGATGTAAAATAATTAGAAATTTTCCTAGCCTTCGGCATTTTGGGGGTTATTTTACCATAAAACAAATCAATTCACAGAGCTTCTAAAAGTGTTTAATATCTAGAAATTTTCTAAGCCTTTGACAGCTAGAGGGTTATTTTACCATGAAAAAAAATACACTGAAGAGAACTTCTAGAACGTTTTATCATTTAGACATTTTTCTAGCTTCCAGAAATTGGGTGATGTGACCACTTACCCCCCCCCCCCCAGAAATTATTGGCTGGTTACGGCCTTGCATTACATAAGAACATATTTTGTTACTACGTATAAATAGTGTGCTATGACGTATGAATATTAGATATGCAATTATCTAAAAATGCTGTGATATGACGTATAAAATAAGTATTACACTTTTTATAGCCTATAGTTTAATTAATCTAAATACATTAATTGTTGTTATTTCTTTCAAACTAATGCCTTTATGATAACAAAACAAATCTGACGTAAACATTTCAAATTCACATCTTGTGACTTATAAAAGGCACGTACTGGTCGACTGCGAAACGGCTTGTGGCCCTTCCAACTTATCGTGGGGTTTTGATTTCCATTTGCATCGGAACTCTAGGAAGGGTCCAACAATCAGGCACAGTTTATCCTCTTAAAATTAGTTGCGCAAAGGTTTTCGCTTTCACATAAAGTACTGGCATAGAGAAAGGAATAACACATTATACATATACTTACATATATTATACATTTCTCTATGGTACTGGCGTAAGACAGTGGAAGGGTGTGTATATTGTTTTGTTGAAGGCTAGTTCTTTCACAAAGCGATTCTTTGTCTGGTTGATCAGCAACAAACTTAACAAGAGTATTGTTCCTTCGTCAAGCTATCCTGTAATAGGACTGTGAGAATATTAAACTGAAATATGCGTACGATAATGCAATACAATTTGGAGAGATTACAAATAAGTAGGTTATTATTCAAGGTATCATCCAAGAAATGGTTATTTAGACGGTTATCTTTTATCTGATGTTGAAACCATCAACATATTTTATTTTTAGCATAAGTGAAGGGCTTATTCTGATTTACATATTCACTCCATATATATATATACACACACACACACACGTGTCTTACAACTAGTTCAGGTTATACGCATGTATTAACGCTAACAAGCTAGGTATGAGGAAGGTTGAATTGAGAGGAACTTTACCCGAATTGGTGTGGAGGGAGAGTGGAAAACCATTATGGAAAACCATCCCCACCACACCCGTGCACATGTACTAATTATTCTAATTAGTTAGATATGAGGAAGGTGGAATTTAAAGGAAGTGTACCCACCTTTGTATGAAGTGATAGTAGAAAATCATTTTGTAAAAACTACCCACAGTACACCCGATCGGGGCTCAAGCCCCGAATCCTCAGTCAAACGCAGACTAGTATAACATGATAGTGACGCCATAGACCATGGAGCCATTGAAGAAAGTCTAAATAATGATTCCTAATGCTTCATTTTACAAGTTTTATGAAAGTTGATTTAAAAGACAAAGAGTGTTAAGATAAATGGGGAAGTTATCAGCCACTACATCTTAAAATGTAGATGGAAAATTTTGACCACGTATTTAACCTATTTTAATATTAGCTACCCTCATCAGTGAGTACGCAAACCAGAGGTCAAAATTAATTATTTTGGTTTTCAGAATATATGGGAGAAGGGAGAAAGGAGGGTGAGGGTAGTGATCTAAAGAGATCAAAATATTCGTTGGATTAAAAAAAACTGTAATACAAACTTTATTAGAAATCAAATTAATGATGAAATATAACCTAAAACGTTGAATGGAAATCTGAATTTGATATATTACATTTCACAAGTATTTATTGTAGAAATAATTCATCCTACTGATACTGTTGGATAAAAAATCGAAAGTAATTATTTCAAATGTAATAATTTGAGAGGTTCTATCCTTATGTAGGGAATGACGGGTAAACACGCGGATAAGCTATGGGGTGGAAATATGCATGGTTACCATCGAGTAGATTATGACGCAGTCGCACTAATCTGTAAAACTATTCGCGGTATTTAGTCACACATAGCTATCAACAGCTCATGCGGAGAAAATTAATTAACTGATAGTCAAACAGGACCTTAGATGTACAATGTACTATCTACATGCTCAACAACGATTGCGATTGATAAGGGGAATAATAATTTTTATTTGTAATCATGTATCAGAAACTTATTTTACTTAGCACCGTGTCTTACTACCCGTTTGAACTATATGCGTGTGTACTAATGACACCAATGGTTTTAGGGACTGTGAAGGTTATATTTAGAGAAAATGTATCAGCATTTGAAATAAGGGGTATTGAAAATCAATTTTAATAAAAAAATTACCCTTAGTACGCCCGGCCAAGCATTTGAAACTTGATCATCCCGTCATCATCAGTCTAGTCTACTGCGAGAGTAGCGCCTTAGACCATGCGGTCAGTGAAATGGGTAAGTGGAAAATTGTTGGTTGTAAAATGTTATTGGTCAGGAAGGTGGGGGAGGGAGGGCGAGGTAGTTGGGTCCCTTTGGAATGTATGCACACACATACAAAAACACTCCATGGCATCGGACCTCAATCAAGCCATACCGACCGATTGGTTATGTTGGTGAATATAGCACCAACTTGTGCGGATACAGCGTGTCATGTGATCATCGTGAACCCTCCGGCCTTTAATCTAATTTGTTCTCCAACTGGAGCTCCTACTTTTTCATTAAAGATCTCCTCAATTGTCCTCACGAGGCTGAGGCAACTCTGTTCCAGACTCACTACTTTACAGAAAAATCTGAAAGAGCTGGGGATTGAAGGTAAGATCTGGGGATCTGTAGCCAGGAATTATGTTCACTAGAACACAAAGGTGGTCTTTATACACACACACACACATACGTATACAAATTCAAATAAGATACTATGTATATCTTAGGATATTAGTCAACATTTAAACAGACACAAAACATTGGTTAAAATTACACTACAGTAGCTCCGTGGCTTCTTTAGTGTTGACTGACAGCTCACATCTGACGCCTGACAGTCAACATTTAGGTATATACCTAAATGTTGACTGTCAGAAGTGACAGCTGCTAAACACATGTGTTTGAAGATCATATGTTTCGGCGTAGGGGTACATAATTTGGTCTGGTAACTTTTCAAAGCCGTCAGCTGTCAGCTGTGAGCTGTCAATCAGCACCAAAGAAGTCATGGGGCTACTGTAGGTTGTATAACAGATAAATAATGTTAAACTATATTGAAAATTATTATTTTTAATATTAAATGGACACGTTTAATTTGGTACACTTTACGTATTAGTATAAAAACCACTCACCCATTCTCCTGCTTATTCAATTCATTATATATATCCTCCCCCCTCCTCACATTTATACCCATAGTAGTTTTGTGAACAGTAGACCTCACTCAATTCATGTTATTAATGTTACTATAGTCTGAAGATTTTTCTTCCGATTTCAAGTTTAAGTGTCTTAAAATTTCTCCTTTGATTTGAAATCGATATTCTTCCTAAGTGATCAAATTACACAGAAAACAAAATTAATGAATACTTCACATTATATTAATAAATAATAGCCATTGTTTACGTGTTCTTAGATGTAAGTATTATAATATCTCTAAATTTTAATATATAGAGGCTACTCACAACGTTCGGCCTAGCTTAATAGAACGTCCCTCCCAAATTTAGGTAAAATCGGTCCGCGTATTTTGCAACAATCGCTAAACAAACATAGATAAAATGCCAAAGTTTTGAGTTAAAACAGGACCTCGCTCCACTCGTTCAATAAAAATATCTAAATCTCAAGATTTTATTTGATTAGAAACGGTTATCGTTAATTTGAAATTTACCATATAAAAAGTTTTCTAATTTAAATTTTGTTTAAATGTTTTATAAAACGATACAAAAAATGTTGTATAGTTTTACTGTGAAGAGACGACCTAGTTTGATTAAACGAGATTTCTGTTTTGTTTTTTTTGTCTGCATAGTGTTTAGCTTCACAATGGTAAACAGACGGGAGGTTGTTTTTTTCTCTCTTTTCTTCAACCAAAAACACTCGACTTCCGTGTATTGCGGGAACGCGCAGCGGCTACGGACGTTCGGCAAGCTATGCAACAATAGCGAGTGCTATTACGGTAATTGCGAACAGCCCTCAACAATACTCTACGTACACCCTCCTTACTTTTGTCACTCTTTCTCCCTCTCTACCCCTTTACACTCTTCTCGTTTACCTGCTTTCGCTGTTAGCTCTTTACAAGCTTTTTTTTTTTAGTAAGTTTAAAACATACACATCTTCTACAGCTTTACCCACTAGAGGGCTTCTTTGTTTTAGGAATAAATTGTTTTCATTGTTTACTAGAACTATATTTAAAAACACTTAAGATATAAGTGCACCTAACGTCCAATTTTATTTTGTCAATATTTACTTTTATTTTACGTTAAACTATTAATCCTTAGTAATTTTAATTTTGTCTCGATAAAGATAGTTAATATTTTATAATGCCGGGACATGAATGTAAACTAAGGGAAGAAGAAAATTTCACATATTTTTTAATTATATTAAAGCTTTTGTTTATTTTAAACTAAATTTTTACACATCAAAAAATTATGAGCGTGTATGCTGTATCTCCTAGAGTATATATATTATATAAATCCCTGCACTAATACCAATATATCCAATAGTTTCAACTA
The DNA here is from genome assembly GCA_902141375.1 of Timema poppense. Classification (NCBI taxonomy): domain Eukaryota; kingdom Metazoa; phylum Arthropoda; class Insecta; order Phasmatodea; family Timematidae; genus Timema; species Timema poppense. The sequence goes on from CABFOV010000235.1 coordinate 69,331, forward strand.
ATAATATAAGAAGGGGGTACAACATTTTTAGTTATCTTAAAATTGATTTTTAGATACTATGCATATGTTTATTATCTCGTTAAATATATAGAAATTGCTAAAACATGTTTTTTTAACACTAAACATAATAAACAAGGGGATCAGTTCATTGCCATATTAATATTTCAATATGTGACATATCCACCCCCCGACCCCCGTCTTCCCGTTAATCCTCCATCCACTTTCTACTTGCTGTGTTATTGTGGATTCACACGTCCACCTAAAAACTAGAGCAAAACCGATATGTGGTCACATGACGATCTCTAAGACAATCACAAGATTTCGTCTCATCAGCGCGAGCTGTCCTGATAAAGTTCAACTCATCTTCACCTCATCTGCTCTGCCTGAAAGCTATGGAAAGGGAGACTCAATCAAATCCAAAAACCAACTATCTCAGATCAGTGCGCATGCTCTGTAGAGCTAGAAGAGACCAAGCAGCTTAGTTTGCTGGTATGAGGAGGTTAGAAATAACCCGTTAATATAAAGCTCGAGTATCGATGTTTTGGATTGTACCATGACGCAGCGATATGATTTTAAAACATTCATAGGGAGAATATCTAAAATATGTATATTTATCAACTATAAATTGAAATATGTTGATAATAAGTTGTTTTAAGATTGCGTCGTGATGCATCATGGGTTAAAATTAGGTGTGTGAATTGCTGCATCACCCAAGAATATTCTTTTCTTTAATTTTGGGAAACGTGTGACTTAAGCTTAAGATGAGGATGAATGAAACAAGAGTTAAGGACAGTTTTTTTTTGCAGTTTTTATATCAAAAATTTTGTTTAAAATAAATAATATATTTATCCAATAAAATCATAGAGTTTAATTTTCTTCACATAGTGACCTCAACAATTGTTGAATATTTGTCAAAGAGTGTCCTGAAATTTAATAACAACTTTTTTTCTTCATTAAAAAGTTTCTCATCTAATGCCGCTATGTTTATGACAGATAGTCAAAAACTGTTTATATAAGCATTCACAGAAAATTAAACTATGTTTCTACTTGAGAGCTATTTTTTACTCCCTCCCCCACACATACCCCTCCCCAACAAAAGCTGACGAAACATCTCGGTATTCCAATACACTGTGCCCAGCCATGTTGTCGGACATAAATAAATAGTTTCAGCCAACGAAGGATTCAAATCTCTACCCACCAGACGAAATATCTGGGTCCTCTTGTGACCTGCACGTTGAACGGGGAAAATATCGATCACCTGTAAGTTTTAGTATACGTTTCAACCTACCTGGAGTACGAACAAAAAGTGTTCAATATTTCATTAACTCGTTGTTTTCCCGTACCATCAATAGTTTATCGAAACAAATCACTGATCAATATAGTTTCTAGAAATCCCATTTTTTTTAACACCACGTATTAGTACTATCCGTCCAGGATATCCACATTAGTATTAATTACAATAAAGTGTTATTGATGGTAAGGTTGAATTTAGATAATATTTATATTTAGCACCGCGTTTTACTACCCGTTCGGGTTATACGCTTTAAGTACTAATTACGCTAATGGATTAGGAATTTGGAAGGTTGAATTAGAGGAAGTGAACCCGCATCTGCGTGGAGGGAGAGTGTAAAACCATTTAGGAAAAACCACCCCCAGTTGACCCGACCGAGATTCGAACCTCGATCTCCCCATCCTCAGCAGTCGAGCTCAACACGACAAGCTCTTTAGCCAACTACGCCACCGAGGCGGGTAATTTAGAGAAAGTGTACAAACATTTGGCGTGGATGGAGAGTGAAAAAACACTAGTGAAATATCACCCTCTGATCTAGAGGGTGTATCTGCAGTTACGTGGAGGTAAAAGGGAAAAACAATTCGTGAAATACAGACATAGAATTTAGTTGACGTGTACTCACATTGGCATGAAGGTAGAGTGAAAATACTTTAGTAAAATACACCTCCAATACACCTGAAGGAAATTTAAACCCCAATATCCCAGTCATCGCCAGTCTAGTTTATAGTAAGGATGACGCCTCAAACCATTCAACCACTAGAGTGGGTAGCAATATATTTAATTCTAAACGCACTACCTTCCCTCGTTAATTAGCTATAGAAACCCCAAATGAACATATTTACAATTTGTAAATATGTTCGGCCACTACCAGAGTTGTACAAGGAACTCCCCTGAGATTTCTAATGACCACTTTAATTATTTATCAAAATGGATGGGCAGTAGATTTACGAATAACCTAAAATAATATTTTTTTATACAAGTTTGTTGTACAGTAAAACACAACTTGGTTGTTTGTATATTCCAATAAGCCACTAGCCCGCTTAGGTGGCCGCGTGGTCTGACGCGCTAATCTCGTGTTTGACTAGACTTACGAAGAGCGGGAGATTGGTACTCGACCCTGGTCAGGTGCACTGAGAGTGGTTGATCTTAAACGGGTTTTCACTCTTTCCTACACGCAAATGTGGGTGCAGCTCCTATAAATTAGGCCTTCCTAATCTATAACCAACTAATGTAATTAGTACATAGGCATATAGCCGGAGAGAGTAGTAAGGCACGGTGCTAAAAAAAAAGCCACACTAGCGTGCAAAGACAATATTTCCGGTTCGATTACAGATCTTGTCGGTCGTTTGTTAGCCCATCCAAAAGAATTAAGATCAATTTTGTAGGGGGCTGCCTATATATCCAATATATCCAATATATCCAATATATAGACATTCAGAGCTTATGTTAAATATTGACAAGTCCTTAAACAGTTCACAAGTTTGGTGTTTGCTGGAATGAACACAAAACTACTTTCTATGATCCTAAATATATGGTCTCGTAGTCATAGCTTAGAATTTTATATTCTTCCACAGTGAAAAGTTAAAAAAAAATCCCACATATTTATATTGATCACTAATACATAAATGTCCGGGATACAAATGGTAACTGGTATAGGAGGGTAGAATGGATTATTGTGAATCGAATGATGTAATTTAATTGGAAGGTCACAGCACAAATAATGTATTGGCATTTGTAGTTTCTTTCTCCATCGTTTGTTTTCCTAATGGTTTACAAATATCTCCCATCAGTAACGCCATAGCCCCAATTTTTTGAATTCAAAAATTTATGAATTTCTATACTTTAACGCCTTAAACAAAGACTAAAGAGAAGAGAACTCGAAAACAGCTCAACCCCTTCTTAATAAGGTGCTATTACCCGCACAACAGATACGTACGTAGAATTGCAGGTAGTTCTACCTCACGGCGCTTATTTCTAGCTCGCTGACGTTTATACGTTTTAGTTACAGGTAGCAATAAACCTTTTGATACGGGTAGAGATATCAATGTCAACAGACTTTGTTAATTATACCAGCCTATTTAATGTGAAGTTTTTTTCTATCGTGTGTACAGCTGTTGCAAAAACAAATTATAAACGTTTTTATAATCCCGACATTTACTGTTTTCTATTCCTAATAATTAAAAAAATATATAATCCAAAATTTCATTCGCAAGTGTTGTATGATTTTGTTTAAAAAAATAATTATATGTATATAGCTTAGGATGGCGTTTTAATTCTTCCTCGTTAAAATAAGGTTTTTAAAAAAAAATCTACTTTATTTAAACTTAACAAAAGTTAGTTGGACATCTTAGCTTAGTCGGTAACGGGCTAACTACTGAGTTAAGGGTCGCAAGTTCGATTCTCAGCAAGGCTTAAAAGTTTTTCATGGTTGTTGTATGAGTTTCCTTGTTCAAAGTGATGAATTAATGGGTTATATCAGAATTCTATGTCTGTGCTATATTTAAATTAGTTTATAACTAGTGTTCTTATACAATCAGTTGTTCTAGAAAGTCCACGTTAAATACCTCAAATAAATTTTAAAAAAAAGCTATACTTAATGATAATCAAACTCATTTATCCATAAAAACGAATAGTTTCTAAATAAAGAAATAAGGCCACACAAAATTAAATTTTCGGTAAGTTTTGTTATGTCGTTTTAAATTAAATCATAAAGTTTTGAGCAAGGGTAAGAAAATTTTGACTAACGCTGCCAGAAATGATTGCAAAATAAATAAATGATAGAGCTATGGATTCAAATCTTGAGAAATCTGTGTATAATACCGACCTATACAAACTTGACTTATTTTCATAAATATTCAAACCGATTCCAAAATAAGCTCAATCCAATAACTAATGTTATATTTTATTCATTGAATTAAGGTCTTATTAATTTTATAAACTAAGAATTTCACAATTTGTAAAAATAGTATTTTTATATCTAGGAGTATAAGATGGAAGTGAGCGCGAGTTTTGGTCCAATTTTTCCAGTTTTCATAAAAAAAAGAGGCAAGAAGTAATACATACTATACTAATGTAAGATACCGTACACATATGATACTATACCATTTTGCGAGGAACTATAGTTATAGTCAACATATATAATACATATTCATATATAAATATATACATGAATAAAAATAATATTTACATGTATACTCTAAAACCTGAATGGAGAATATTAGTTCAACTCAATCATCTATGGCAATATTGTTTGATAGAGGTACTAAATACACCTATAAATGTTAATAAATGGATTGTTAGAAAATACAAGCTTATGAAAATTGTGTTAAATATAAGTGGTACCAAGAGTCGAAATAAAGGTTCATTGGAAAACAGTCAAAACAACTCTAGAAATATCCATTTTTCATATCAAACTTCCTTAATTAAAAGAAAGGGCTTGGAATTACCAACTTAAAGAGAGTTTACATAGCACGATCGGATAAAAAATGTAGCTGTTACTGGTTCTATATTTAACATATATGATAAAAGGCAGGGCTTGAACTTACTTGAATAAAATTTTTCGAATGAAACGATCTGATAAAAAAATATAAAATTTAAATTGTGAATTTTGAACTTTAATACTGCTAAATTTACAAAGACACCGGAGAAACAATCAAAATAACTCGATGAATATTGAATTTTCTTCAAAAATTCACCTTTAAAAAAGGAAGGTATAGGAATTACCTACTTAAAGAGAGTTCACACGTCATTATTGGATAAAAAATACCAGATTATTTATAACTAGTTATATTTCCATTAAACATCACTTACTCCAACTTGCCCTAGATAGCCATGGGAAAAAAGTGAAAAAAGGCGACAACTTAACAAGCTCAAAAGTATAATAAAAATACATTATTAAGTATTGAAATATCTTGAAGTTTTCTTTTTGTGTGTACATGTAATAAATGACTCTTTTATAATGACAAAGCACTTACATTTATTAATTGTTAAATTTATTTCTGAATACACGACATTATTCTTAGATGTTTGATTTAGTTAACCTTCATTATGAGAACAAAAATTATATTCCCAAGAGAGACATTTTACAATTTTTCGTCAGTCCTCCCCTTCCTTATATATTTAATCATACAATTATTGTTAAACTTCACGGACTGCAAATACGTATACTAATTTCCAATATAGAGGTAATAAGGAAAATATAATTAAAATAGGGATGTGGTTGACGTTTGAAAAGATGAGTGTTTATATAATTTTTATTCACAAATTTTATTTTGGCCAAAATAAATACATTTTTTTCTTCAGTTCAAAGTTTAATTTTCTTCACATGGTGATTTCAACAGATGTTGACTATCCGTCAAGAGCAAAGCGGCATTGCATGATAAACTTTTTAAATGAAGAAAAGAATATTTCATATTATATCAGGACACCCTTGACAGATGTTCAAGTACTATTGATATCACCAATTGGAGTAAAATTAAATTCAATATTTGTACTGAAGAAGTGTTTTAATTATTTTGAGCTTATAAATTTTAGTATGAAAACTGAAAAAACGTACCTTTCATCACGTCCTTTATATCCCCACCTTAACACTGCCAAGATTATAAATGAATCCGCCATGCACCTCCCCTATATGATTAAGTTTATATTTCAATTAAAAAACATACGATGCAACAAACCCTTATCATACATAAAACGTATATCAAATAATCTATCCAAATATTGATTTTGATATATATATTTAAATAAACACTCGTATCAGTTATAACTTGACAAAATAAAAAAAAGTTGTCGCAAAACAAGAGAAAATTTGTATAAATAAAGTCGATGCCTTTGTACGGTTTTATTATTTGAACCTAACGTCTGCTGAACAGCTGTAAAGTTGTGTTAGAGAAGACTAACTCCTGAAAGCCTTCTATCTCCGCAAGACACATTCGTAGCGGTATTATAATACCTTCAACGCCACCATCTTGGAATCCTCTCCGAACCGAGGAACAAACAAACCGCCATAAATATAATTAGTGAGCATGTTGGTACTGTGCTTCCCATTTCATCATACATGACGTCATAAGAGGAGAAGAGAGAGAAGAGAGAGAGAGAGTCTCAAGAGGAAGGGATAATCTGGGGACAAATACAAGAGATGAAACTTAGACTGAGTAACACGAGAAAGATTTTTCCATCCAAGTATTTCGACAGTAACTCTCTACTGACAGCAATTAGTCAGACCCGTTATCAACGCTTGACTACCTTAGTCACCAATTCGTTCCACCAAAATCTCTCCTAGTGTGTATTGTGGTGTGACATCAGACCGAAGATAGAGCCCCGGCTTTCCCATCAACGACAGACCAGACGTAACAAGGTCGACATACTCTAAACCACGTGTCTACCAACGTGGGTTTGAAACTAGCCTAATAGATTGATATTAAAAAATGTGGCACAAACTTCTAGCAGGCCTATATTCAGTATTTTACTTTGGAACTTGCTCATTCAATAATGTTTTAATTTATCTTCAAACTATAACATTGGGTTTATCTTTTCACAAGCTGTTTAGTTCTTATGTGATTCAGAAATAGAAATGTAACATAAAATCAATAGTCTACGCTGATATCTTAAAATAAAGAGTTGAATTAAGAAAATAGCTAAAATTGTTTTCAAATAACTTTTTTGTCATTAGAGGAATAATTATTAGATCTTTATCTCAAGTTAATTTTTTCTACTATGGTAACGGTAAACTGTTACACCTGGTCTTACACTTAGCCAGGTTACAAAAGATTCATAATTAATACAAAGTAAGTACTAAGCTAATGAAAATATATATTAACCAGTAAACCCTTGCGAAACTTTCGTACATTCAACCCCCCCCCCCCCCAAAAAAAAAA
>CABFOV010000235.1:76578-86720 GCA_902141375.1 Timema poppense
CCCCCCCCCCCCAAAAAAAAAAGATTTAATCTTTTGATGGGTTGTAAATTAAATACTCAGAGAAGTGTATACACAAAATAACAAAGAGAATTTATTTTCAGTAATTGATACAAAAAATATTGTTAAGAGTTTTCTTTTAACTTATATTTTAAACAAACAATGTGTTTTAACGTAAACTGAGTATGCTACACCAGAAGTCGGTAAACAATCCTATCCACTGATACCATATTCATCGCTGTAGGCTTTATATTAGTTGAGAAAAAGGGATGTTGACAACAGAAATAATATAGAGGATAAAATAAATATCAAAAACTTTCCAATCATAAAATTTCATTCAAATACCACCGAAGCGAACATATATTAATTTTGTATTCATAGCTAATAAAGATAAAAGCTCAAAGATAATGGCTTATTTCGTAAATTTATATAATATATGTAGTTCTATTTTGAACGTAATTAGACTAGTCTAATTTCTGATGTTAGTCGGTAGTTGATTCCATGCCCACGATGTCGCTACGGTGAAGTATTGGGATTTGTGTAAGGGTATAGGGAGAACAGGAGAATTGCTAGCATTTGTATTAAACCAATGTTTGTTTTTCATGAGCTGAAACCAAGATTAGAGATACTTAGAAGAAGATTAGTCAAGAATTTTGAAGACTAAAGTCATCATCATCATCCTCTTTCTCATAAACAGCTTCCAGCCACTGGCTGGGTCTGTTTGGAACATAAGCCTCTCCGCCGTCTCCTTTCCTCCCACCACCTCTCCTCTCTCCTCCAAACTCCTCCTTACTACCTTCATCCATCTCTCCCTTAGTCTTCTTCTCGGCCTCCTACCCTCCACCTCCATATCCAACATCCTCCTGGCCATCCTTTCCCTCTCCATCCCTCTCACATGATCACACCACCTTAGTCATGCCATCTCTATCCTGTCCTGGACTGGTTCTTCCTTTATTATTCTCTCATTTTTCCTCCTGTCAAACTTTGTCACACCGATCCTGTTTCTCAAAAATCTCATTTCTTTCACCTGCATTCTGATTCTATACCTCCCTAAAATAAGAGTGCGAAATGAACGTCTTGATTTTAGTAATCCAAAGGAGGTAGTAATAGACTGGGTACAGGATAGCCTTAAGTTAAGGTGGTAACAAATGGTACTTTGACTGTGTATAGCAGCGTAGCTATTTTTTTGCAATTTTTTTATATAACCGTGTATTGATACCTAGACCCCATCAGGATTCGAACCCTAATCAACACGTCTTTATTTGGATAGCCTAACACGATAGTGACGATTTAGACCATTCGGCAACGAGAACTGGTGCAAATGTTGGCCACATATGTGTCAGTTAAAAGGGTATCAATTATGTTGGTACTAAAAAAAATGTGCGAACATATTATTATTATTATTATTATTATTAGCACCGCATCCTACTACCCGTTCGTGTTATACGCACTTACGCTAATGTTCAATAGTAGGGTGTGAAATGAAATGGAGGACCTACAGTTTAACGTGGGATCCGAACCACAGTGGAGGCCTGGCATTCACAAGTTGTTATTAATACACTTCTTGTCAGATGTGAAGGAAGGGTTATGTGCGAACAAAGCCTTGTCTCCTATTTTATATTTTTATAAGACTTTAATTCATTCTTACTTAATATAATATGACTACATACTATTGAGTTACGGTTTTTCTATGGCATGTGTTTGTTAAAAATATGTTTTGTTGACTTACACACTTCCTTTGGTGAATTAACCCAACGGGATCGCTTTACTAGATCTATACGATTGTAATTTGACATTTTAGAGAACGCTAGATTTCCTAACACGTAGATGACAAGGAGTTGTATAACCCTCCAGTGGCGTGATGTTGCATGTTGCCTAGGTGTAAGTAATCAGAGTTAGTTAAATAATTGTTCCCATTAATCAGTAGAAAACAAGTTGGCCAGGTACCAAAGAAAATATATTTCCATTTGAAATGTGTGCAAAAGAGCTTATATATGATGGGCCAAATAGATATCGAATGTGGCATGACATGTCACAGGTAGAGTTTTAACACCCTCTGATGACTCCAGCGACAATTCATGACATGCCACTGTGCTTCTATATTAACTTGAATCAAGTCCTAAATACAACTGCAGGAATTTTGTGGTCAAGCACAAAGGTTGTATATTCCTTTGAAAATAATTAATAATAGAATGCTGGAAGCACGTATATGGGTGGGTGACTGGAATGCTTTTAGTTTGGGTGTGGTTTAAAACAGGAATGCCTTTATCGGTGGTTCACGTGATACAGTTGCAAAGGGGGAGATATATCAAAAAGAAAGAGAATCGTTTGACGAAGGGAAATAGTTTTTCCAAGTCTTAGAATTGAAAAAGTCTACACGCCTTGGCTTTATTTAGAGAACTCTATATTTATTTTCTCATTGAGTCTTACAACCCGTTCGAGTGATACCTACCAATGTGGTAGTAATGAATAAGGTAGAATTTAGAATATATGTATCCGCATTTGCATGGGGCAAAGTGGAAAGAGTATTTATGAAAACTCATTCTCAGGGATTAGAGCTCTGATATCCCTGTCAGGATAAATCAAGTTTGTAAACGTGATTTATTAGAGCAATGTGGTCCAACTGGCAGCCCGTGGACCGATTGCGGCCAGCGCTCGCTGAAAATGCGGCCCTAAAATTACCCTGGTAAGAAATTGAAGGGAAAACAGATGTGAAATCGCTAAACGCTTCAAACAAAAATATTTATTTAAAAAGTTACTTATTGCATTTTATCATGAATTAATTAGATTATAAATATACACTTGTTCATATTTTTACTAAACTCAAGATGTTTTGTGAAAGTGTGTGTGTCCGTAAATATTTCATGATATATTTTTGAGAAAAAAAATGGGAGTAAACTTTGAAAGATTCTACCAATCATGTAAGAAATTGTTAATTAAGATCGTTTATCATAGCAGGCCCAGCTCATCTCCCGGCTCGTGTGAGGTATGGGAGTTTGCAGTGTGGTAGGGTGTTCGTATTTGAATGATTACTCGAAATTTTCCGCGGTGACGATGGGGGACAAAGCAACAGAGTTTCGGGTTAATAACTACGGTATTTCCTTATTATGACTGAATGAAGATTTGTGCACAATTATTGTTTGCGAAGCCATTATAAAATGGTCAAAAAGGGCCTTTTCAAAGCATTTTTTATATAAATAGTTTCTAATATTTCAATATTATGTATTAGAAACCTCTATTAATTATTTATTTCCATTAATATTTACTCAGAAATGATCCATATGCAATCGTGTTCGTGTAAATTTACGATTTAGAGCCGACTATTTAACAGAGTTGATGGGTATATGATGCACGCTCTTAAGTGTTGTCTGTAGGCCTATATTAAGTTGATGGGGTTAGTAATCATATCAATATCATCGGCCCGAAGTGCAAACTAATGATCAGATTTGGCGCTTTGGATGATAGACGTAGGACCTTCGAATATTCAACTATACTTCAAATATACTTCCGAACACCTGCTGCTAAAAATAATAGAGTAATATAACTTTATAAACATTTTTCTTTGGGCCCTTTTTTTTACAGAAATATTAGTTTATAAATAATAGTTATACCATTATAAGTCCCCACTGGTTATCTATTATTTTAGTGAAAATTTACACTCTAGTTGGACAAAGATCTGCTATTCTCTCTTTCACAAGTAAATTTCCGCGCGGAGGAGAACCCACCTCGTAATCCACGAAGCGAACGAAATTATCGTCGTCTAAAGAAAACAACTGTCTTCTCCGCTCTTTCTTCGAGGCGTGTTTACTCGAGACTTCGACACTTCGTTCGGGGACTTGGCTGGCTAACCTGTCTTTCCCATCAAATAACATCTTCCAACAAATTAGATCCTAGGAGCTATAGAGAAGGGTCGTGAGAAGGAGAGAGATAAATTAGGGTGAGGGAAGAGAAGTGGATAATCGAAGAGAAGGAAAGAGATAGCGAGGAAGAAAGATGTGGGTATTGTAGATTGTATGTAGGAGAGAGAGGGAAATCAATGAGGAGTAAGATAGGTAGCAAGAAAGAAAAGAATACAGTGGAATACAAGGTAGAAAGGAGTAAAGTTGGGGAGAGTAATTAGAAGGGAAATAAGGGACAAGAGAGAAGGGGATATCAGGAAATATGATTGAAATTAAGATATAAGGGGAGCGTAAGGAAAAGGGCAAGAAGGGGTACTAGAGAAAGGGAGTAAAGAGTAGGAGAACAAAAAATAGGTGAATGGAGATGAGCAAAGAGGTAATTAAGAGAGAGGGAAAGAGAATAAGGGCTAAAAGAGAGAGAAGAGAGATATAGGTGGATAGAGGAGGGAATAGGAATTTAAATAGGGAGGAACCACCACCCCCGCTCGGACAAATAAGTCAATCTTGAAAGAAAAAAAAGGGTCTGAATTGACGGCCACTGGGAGGTCATGGTTCGAATATTGGCCGGGTGTACCGAAGTATATTTGATCGTTAACGATTTTAATCTCTCGTTTCGTGCCAAAGGTGGTTATACATCCTATATAATGTTGGTTGATTTTTTTTATAAAAAGGTGTAAGCCTTAAAACTTTACCAATAAAATAGAATATATTGGTTGCAGTCATACGTATGTCACTTTAAATTTGTTATGGTTTTATTAGATCTATAGTTTGGATGAAATAGTGATTTTTATTCGTTATTTCCCATACGGTGCGACCCGTCCGTGTGGCTGAGAAGGTAAAGAAAGAAACTTGCTTGAGGTCTAATGAAGAATAAATCTATCCTATTCAGCTCATTAACCATTTTAGTTATAGTAGAATTTTGATTCGAAGTTACTTTCGTAAAATATATCGAGATTATTTTTAGTCAAAATTTATAATATTTTACTATATTATTGATATTATTTTATATATATCAAAAGTAACAGCTGCAAATCATATGACCAGACGTATAAACACGCTAAAGTGGAGATAGTAAATTTTCCATCTGTTTAGGCTATTGGCTTGGGAAAATAATAATTTTATATTTTAAATTTCCTTTATTAAAATGTTAACAAACAGTCAAAACCTCTCACAGGCCGGCACTGAAAAAATACAGAGCACAAAGCTTGCAAAATAGTAAATACATTGCCTTGTGTACAATAAACTGCAATGAAATGGATTTAGTAACTAAGTAATAATCTAGAGGGAAACAAAAGAACAACTGTAGCTAATCCGATGGTAATAATTAATTAGTGAGTCTCCACAATAAACAAACTACAATTAGTTATAAGTAGGGGTATTCGAAACTTAAAAACTTCGACTTGGCTTTGAAACAAACATCAACTTGGACTTTTATTCGAAAAAAAAAATGTTTGCTTCGAAGCTTCGCCAATGAAAAATACTGACAGCCAAAGTTTTGTGCATTACAAATTAATATTTGAATATAAATAAACTTAAAGTAACTTGGTTTTGAATTGTGATAGGAGCTTGACTTATCAGATTAAAACGAAATATAACTAACAATAACTGTGCAATAAAACCTTTTTTCAAGTGATTTTAGTGCATACAAAATATAAATAAGCACAATAAAATACTATTAATCTATATAGCTAGCGCTGCTAATATACAACGTCCAAGAAAGCTGAGTTTGTAGGAGTTACTGATCGAAAATAGTATAGTATTTCGAGAGGCACGAGGGTCCACAAGGATGACCACATGTTCAAAGGGGGATTTACAAGAAATTGTATTGATAAAAAGGTTACACAAAAAGGGTGTAACTATAGTCTTCGTGAGGAGATATAAAAGATTACGAATTCTATCATATTGCATTATATTTGGAAGAAGGTACAGGAATAGTGAATAGAAACATATAAAAGGGGGACGAACACAATATGGCCTATAAAATGAAAAGAAGAACACAGTTCCCACTTTACATTGCTGCCATTGGACAAAGAGGTAATGGCTGAATCTTAAAGCGTATAATACGAACGGGTAGTAAGACGCGGTGCTAAATAAATAAATACTTTCATTCATGTCGCACGTAATCAATTATACTGACGTGTATATAAAAAGACTGGGATGAACCGTGTTCACGGAAAAGGTAAGCGCTTTTAAACTTGGGACGAGTCCTGCCAGTTGTCTAGTTTTACTAATTTATTTATTTGAGACGAGCCTTGTAGCACCAGTTAATTGTGGTGAAAATAAAATAAACCGTCAGCTATCAACGACTCCTATTTTTTTTAAAAGCTCGACGTGGTCCGATTTGTCCTTAGCTCAAGATTGTAAGTCCTCTCCCTAAAACTCCCCCCTCCCCCATCCCTCCCCCATCCCTCCCACAAACCCTTGAATCTCCTCTTTCCACCGTGGGTTTCGATCCCTGGACCCGTTCATGAATGTCTCTTTCCTCTCCAGAGCGATGCAATTTCAAGCCCCATTTGTTAGCCATACAAGGGAGTTAAAGGGAGTGAGGGAAAAGGGTTGGGGGTGTGTGGTCGTTCTCGCCACTCGACGACTACCAGGAGGCCTTCTAACCTTGGACTGTTGAACCTCGCTAACTCGTATCAATGGGGGCCGGACTTGATGAAGCGCAGATACACTCCCCCCTCCCTTTTTATCACCCCTTTCTCTCCTTATCTCGCCCGCGTATCTCCTTTTTACCTCTTAACATTGTCACTTTATCCCCATACAAACCTACGACCCCGTACCACACCCACCCAAGAGAAACAAGGGTAAGTCCAGGATAGAATCCAGACTCACGCGTTCTTACCACGAACAAATAATTATTTTAGTACCACGTCTTTCCACTCGTTTGGTGGACAGAAAGTGAAAAACCATTGAGGAAAAGCCAACCTCAGTGCATCATACCGAGATCGAACACAGATATCCGTGTTTTGCGCGACGAGTTTGGTCTTATCATGCTGGATCGCCCGTTCGACGTCAGTCATCAGTAAGAAATTGCTTCTCACCTTAAAAATGGCTTAATCTTATCCTAAAATTGCCCAATTTTTCACAGAAAATAATATCTACCTTGGAGGTTTTCTTGATAAACATACTGTTGTTTATCCTACCCCCATTGTTAATTACGTGGTTTTTCAAGGCTTCTTATATAAATACGAGTTTCCTTCCCAAGTTGACTCCCAGTCATATCGCTTTCCTTTATCAAATGCACTAGGAAATGTTTGGTGGTTCCTGGGTATTCAACCTTCCCGATATCTCTGGGTAATCTTATGTGAGCGAGTTCACAAATATTATGCACTGCACAATACTTGAATAGGTCCAACATTTCCAATTTTGAAGTGCAACATGATAGGCCTTCCTACCCATCTCCAAATCAACCATAACCTCTCCCAAGCTCAGCATTTTTCGACTTTATAAGCTCGAGATCTCAAATCTCTCCTCATTCCTTACGATTTACCTTGTGCCTGGGCACAGGCTCTCCCCAACAGTTAAGAATATCGGGACACGAACAGCTGTCATAGCACAGACAGCGTTAATTACGCCCTTTATAGCTAAGCTTGCCCTTATCTCATATATTTTATTGCTGAGTTTTTAGTCAGGAAGTCTAGGCCTAATATGGCATCATAACTGTAATGTTGTGCCTCTCTATATACTAAAAATCGATATTGTTTTACTTGAAAAATACGTGCTAACACTGGTTCACTAGTACCTTCATCTTCTTCTATTGAAACTGTGGTGACAATACCCTCTGAGTACAGTAGTTCATGGCTTCTAAGACCCTGTTCTCGTTTGGGTGATGGCTAACTTCCCCCAAAACACTGTCTTGCTAGATGCACCATTTTACTCTTTCTAAAACAATTCCTTCCCTTCATTATAGATGACTGTTGTCGCCCCTTAATGGATCTGAAATCTTTTATCATATGACCTTGATTTATATATTTTAAACAAAACAAACAACGTCGCAGTAGTAGTACTATTTTTGATGTAACTATAAAATAACCAACTAAAATTCCACTTAGGACACCAAATGTCACTCCTCCCTTCAGCGGCCTAATCTGTCAGGATGTGTTGTGGCCGAGGATAAGGATGGTGACTGGATATATGACTGTGTGAGTTCCCAACTGATGTGCGGCTTTGGTTTTTAGGGGTATACTCTACCACAAAATGTGATGTTATCAATAATTTACTAAAAAGATAAAAAGTATTTGAAAAAACCTAATTTATAACAATATAAGATGTTGCAAAAATGCAACTGCACGAGTACTCATGTTTTTTCTAGTGCCAGTCCCCTGAGGTTAAGAGGTACAAGTAATTTTAATTAATCAATATATTAACCTAACTTATTACCATGTGAAATTTCAGCTCAATTGGTGTAATGGTTTTTGAGTAAAAGGGTAGATTGGATTCGTCGCACGTGACACAATAATAGAGTGATTACGTCGTAGTATAGTGGTAGATAGCTTAACGCTGTGGTTCCCAAACTTTCTCGACTCGAGAACCCCTTTCACAAACATCCGAGTTGCACGAACCCTCTGTGAAATATCCATAGCCAAGCACTTTATGTTATACCTAATTTTTTATGAAATTTTGTTATTATTATTATTTAGCACCGCTTCTTACTACCCGTTCGGGTTACAAGCAAATGTAGTTATTAATTGTAATCAAATGTTTAATACCTTTAGATTAACCTACCATAGCTCGGTATGCACTTTGGGATACCTTACCAAATATAATTAAATAGTATTGAAACTACTTAAGTAAAATTTCAAATAATTATATATTTGTTTAAAAAAAAATTAAACTGAAATTAAATAAGCAAATTACTCTAGTAAAATTTTCTTATCTTAAACTGGCACATTAAAAAAAGTCACATTTCACTTTTTTTTAAAGTGGTACTGGAAATTTCTGCTTTGACATAACCGAAATACCCTCCTTTAATCAAAGAATTCCATGTCAATTTAAGTTCATTTTTTTAAACAAGTTTTAACAGCTACTCACTCACCTCTTCACGTGAGAAGGATGCGTTTGCTTTGGCTGGAACAAAGCTTTAAACTCGAACCAAAGACGATAAATAAAGTCTCAAGTTAATTTAAGCATTGAGACTGATCCTGTATTTATTTATTTTTATAGGCATTAAGAAAAAGATTTCTCGCTCAAATACGTAGAAAAAAATTGTAACCAAGCTGTAATAGCTTTATTATTTAACAATGAGAGCTCCTAAATATTTATAGCTTTTCTTTAATTCAAAATCAGTAGAAATTTCAAGGAGCAGCTCTGTGTCACTCACGTTTAATATGGAGTATTTCAAATCTGCTGTTTCTTCCAGGGGATTGAGAATACAATTGTTATTATGGCTGGTAAATATTATATAACCCCATTAATTACATTTTACAGTAAATACGTTAATATTTGACCCCTTAAGAGAAAGATTTAAACTGTTCGTTTTTGAGAAAATGTTTGCCAAATAGACCAAAGCCTGAATCCAAATTTTATCTTGAGTGCACTTTGCTTTGTGAAAGGGATGTTTGGCAAGAAAAATTAAAACTTCCGTGTTTAAGTTCAAACAATTTTGTAAAAGCTCTACCTCTATATAACCATCTGACTTCAATATGAGACGATAAACAGTTGTAAATGCTTTTCATTTTATCACAAAGTGCTGCAAAAATCCGCCATTACAGAAATATTTTGGCGAACCCCTTGAAAGCTTTCTAGAACCCCAGTTTAGGAACCACTGGCTTTGATTATGTTCTATGCAAGCGTTATGTAAAAAAAGGCGTTATTTTATAAAAGATTGATCTTAAAATGTTAGATCATATTTAATTAACTAACTTCTATCAAATTAATATGTCAATGACCCTCTTCGGCCTATGAAATCGTCAACCTCGTAATAGATTGGACTTTCGATGGTTATTAACTCAGCCCTGGTTGAGTGTACTGAGCAATTTTTCCCCCCCTAAATGGTTATACTACCTCCATGCAAATAGGGGCGCACTTCATATTATTTCAAGATTCCTCATCCCTAACACATTAGGGTATAACGGGTGGTGAGACGGTGTGGGGGAGGGGGGCAATGCAATGCCATCGTAGGGCATAGGCCTAAATACATATATTCTCACCTTCTAGCTAATATAACGTTATGACTATCTAGTAAACTGATCAGCTACCTATTAATTATTAGGGAAAATGCAGATTGTAATTAGTGTGTGGGGG
>CABFOV010000235.1:100533-121226 GCA_902141375.1 Timema poppense
ATATATATATATATATATATATATATATATATATATATATATATATATTAAATACTGTACTAATATAGTGTAACGCGGGATGTAAATTAATTCTAGTTTAAGAGTTAAGACCATTTTAAGTTTTCATCATTTTTTTTTTGTTAAACAATAAATAAGATATTGTTTTCGTAGATAGGTTTTGTTTTATTTTTTCTAATGAAAGATTATTATTTTCATGATTAATATTCAAACTGTTAGTAATACTGCGCGTTGAAAGTTTAACCGAGTTTATCAACTTAAATTATTTGGAGCAAAATTAGGTTTTGCCATTCAAATTGTAAAACGGCTGACCTTAACTCCCTTCTCACCTTAATATCAAATTTAAAATCAGTTTGATATTAGACTGAAAAGGTGACCTGGCGGTCTAGGGGTAAGGTGTCAGACTTCTATGCTGGCGGCCGGGATTCAAACCTCGGTCCCGGCACAGATTTGTTTGATTACCAAACCCTTCCTTCACCTCTGACAAGACATCTTATGAATGTGAGGAATGCCAGGCCTCCACCGTGGTTCGGATTCTACGTTAAACTGTAGGTCCTTCATTTCATATCACAATCACCCTACCATTACACATTAGCGTAAGTGCGTATAACCCGAACGGGTAGTAAGACGCGGTGCTAATAATAATAATAATAATAATAATAATAATAGACTGCTGAGCTTTAACCCGCTTCAAAATAAATTTCAAATTAATTCTTAGACAAATCATGTGAAAGTAAATAAGGTATAATCAAGTGTTACAAAACTCACTTTATATGAGTTATTCCAGGTCCCCTTCTTTAACAATCTGCAAAGTAACTTGACCCATCCTTAGAAAATACGTGACACGCGTAATTTGGGGAGTAGTAAGGGTCGAGGAGTGGGGGAAGAGAGGTAGGGTGTGAGAAAGGGTCAACATAGAAACCTTTTTTTTAATACGAAGCCGTCAAGTTGAGAGCTTGAAGTCCTTCAAGAGTTTTTTAAGCCCTTAAAGGGTCAGGTGGTAAGGGAAGTGCTTTACGTTTGACCCTTCTCTTTACGCCTTTTAAACCTTCCTTAGCCCCCGCGAGCGTATTGTTTTTTGGTGTTTAACTTTCGAGGCAGTTTTCTAGAAACTATAAGAACAATTAATTTCCCATTAATAATAAATTAGCGATATAACATGGTATCCACTATTGTTTTAGTTTAGTAGTAAAATTACATGTAATGCACAGTAATGAAAACTATTATAAATAAAAGGTTTCTGAAAATAGATTCTCTTCGCCGCGTCTTACTACCCATTCAGATTATACGGACACATTAATTACGACGATAATGGAATATGGATTAGTAAGGTAGAATTTTTAAAAGGAATGTACCCGAGTTTGCATGAAGTTAAAATAAGTAAAATAAGTTTATCAGTAAACCTTAACGAGATTCGAACCTTGACCTCTCCACCATCAGATGATCAGTCTAATACGATAATTACGCTCAAAACAACCTTATCACCGAAGCGTGTGATCGGGGTATTTAACGTGAATATTATGAACCATCTGATTAACATAAGTATACGATTTTCAAACCAACGTAAATCCTGGAATAGACAACAGCTTATCTCTGGTTGGTTAACTAACCATCGGTAAAGTGTAATCTATGATATTACAAGTAATGATAAAATTTGGGGTGATCTGGGGATAGAACCCGGGACCCTTAGTTCACTATAATCAACTAAACCAAGTAACATGTTCTTAATATATTATAATAAACCTTTAGCTGTTATATAAAATCAATACATTGTTCAAATAATTTAATTAGAGGGAATACATAAAATATATCGTTCATTATTTTCCAATTTAAAAGAGAAGAAATGGTATAAGATAAAGTTATTTCAAAGGTTGACTGGCTTAGGAAATCATTCATTATCAAAATACACAAACAGTTATCCATCATCTAGTAGCTCTGTCCACCTCTGTTTCCCTTACTACTAAATGGTTGTCCCCTCGTGCTAGTTAGCGTTTCAAACAGCCCCACGTATAATTAAACAAACAAACAAACATGTGCTGGCCAAAATCATATTCCCACGAACGGAGCTCAAAGAACCTCTGAACATCAAATACCAGAATATTTTCTCCAAACATTGAATCGGACACAGATTCTGTGGTCTGGTTTCAATTCCACGAACTTACAGACGGGAATTGGTCATACAATACAGAGAGCTAATATTGTTTATGATGGGAGTGAAGCATTTAGAACATAAAACGAATTTTCATTATTAAAACATAACAATACCCGTATTTCGTAAGTGAATTAAGTAATGTAACGTATTCACATCAAAGTAAAATAAACGCGAATGTTACAAATAAAAATATGAAATGATTAAATAAATATTTTATATTATAAATAAAAGAGCCATTTAAAAGTTTATTCAAACACAAAACGTAACTTTATTGTTCATTTTAATTAGCAAGAGAATTTTTACCCACACCAAAGGTCGAATGGTCTAGGATGTAATTCTCGCAATAGACGAAACTGATGATGATTGGGAGATCGGGGCTATAACCCCACTCGGGTTTACTGAGGGTGATCTTTCTTTAAATAGTTTTAAACTCTCTTTCCATGCAAATTCAAGTACTTCATAAATTAAACATTTCTCACCGATAACAGATTAGATAACTTACATTTACGTACAACTCAAGCGGTCAGTGAGATAAGGTGACAACAATATTCGTTCATAGCTATTTATGATTAAGTTAGTTGTTATAAATATTTATCTTGGAATATTTGATTGTGAAACCATAAGATGTTATTTTCTGCCAGCCCTACCCCAAATGTTATCATATTTCTGTATTTACCATGAGGACATAACTACCTTGAAGATTTGACCCAGATTATATCCAGCCTAGCATGGTTAAAAATTCATTCTCATCTTTCTTACTCGCTCCGATGAGCGGGAATCAAGGTTCAACTCCCGGCTGGGTGCAATGGGATTTTTTTTTATCACTCAGTTACTCCCCTAACCCCAATCTAGCTTTACCTAATGCTGGTGTAGCTACCCTTAAATACCCTCCTCATCCACAAACAATGGATGTCAGTTATAAAAAAAACTTTTGTTAAAGAAATTATTTAATTACAAATATTAATGAATAAAAAGGTATTTCTCACACAAGTATAGACCTAAGAATTTCCCACGCTCAAAATAATCCAATGTGTATTAACTTGGTTGATAAAAATTTAAGAACAATGACGTAGATGTTTATTTTGTGTATTTACCATGCTTTTTTTTAGCGCCACGTTTACCCAAATATGTGTTAATTAAGCTATTGTATTGGGGATGAGAAAGTTTTAATTCAGAGGAATTGTACCCAAATTTGTGAGGAGGAACATTTGAAAAAATGATTTAGGAAAACCATATTCGGTACACCCGTCTGGGATTCGATACTCGTCTCCCCGTAATCGCCATTCCAATCTGTTACAAGAGTTGACTCTTTATATCATTCGACCTGCGAAATGAGTGACACGCATGCCGTCAAGTTATTCTTCTTGATTTTTTTTTTTAAATTGTAACTTTGTTATTAAAAGTTGTTAAGCTCCAAACCCAACACAGTACGGCGCGTCTTATTTTCCCATCTAACAGTACGGCGCGTCTTATTTTTCCCATCTAGCAGTATGGCGCGTCTTGTTTTCCCCATCTAACAGTACGGCCAGAGTCCAGGCTGATTCCAGTTCCGAAAACAAGCTAAAAGCTTTGAAAAGTTACCAGACCAAATTTTGTATCCCTACGTCGAACCATATTATCTATTATCTACAAAAACATGTTTTTATCAGCTGTCACTTCGGACCGTCAAAATTTAGGTATATACCTAAATGTTGACTGGCAGAAGTCAGCTGTGAGCTGTCAGTCAGCACCAAAGAAGCCATGGGGCTACTGTAGTGGCAACAGCCGACTGGATGGACCGAGTCAGATAGTTTACCGGAATGAATATTCCATTTCTATTCCCGATTAAGTTTAGTATCGGCGTGCACGTAGTGGTGTTTTAACTGTTTGTTTAAATCCGCTTTTTTTTTAAATACATTTTTGATGGATAAATAAACACTTACCATGATTTTTTTTTTATAAAACCCCAAATTTGGAACAAGAGACTGAAGTGTTACTCAAACCGCGATGTAGTTGATAAGTAAGAGATAACAGAAGAGATACCACCATATTCGCATCTTAACATATTAATTTCATGTACTGCAATTCTCTCTGGTTTTAATTTTAAATGAACATTTTCTGTAACAATTAATAAGCACACTGCGTCTTCAATAGACAACTCCATGATTGCGACTGACCTACAGTCAGTGTAAACCGCCTCCACTATGACCACCGCCTGCCAATCTACCTTCCGACACACTCGCGCTGATTTTCGGAATCAGAATCGGCCTGCACTCTGGAAGTACCGTAACAAGTTTTTCACTCTCTATGTGGGTGAATGTTTGTGTTTTATCTTAATTTCTTCTCTTATCGAGTCCTGAGTTCGTATATTAATTCGATAATATCCTGTATTTCAAGATTATTTTTAAATATATAGATTTTTTTTTTTTTTCCACAGCTATATTGAAGGTACTCGAATTGGTCGTCGCATGTTCTAACTTCGGCTCACTTGCAAAATAAAGCCTGTCGCGTTTTCAATCCGGCCTGAGGGGTAAATAATTTAAATGTGTTTTGTTATGAAGCAAATTTTTTTTAACACAACTAAACTGTATTTTTTTTAAATATAAACACCCCTGGTTTAGACCGTCACTATCGTGTTGGATTGGTTTTCCCATGACGTGATGTTTTGGGTTTGAGTCTCGGTCGAGTGTACCAAGAGTGTCTTCTTTTGTTTCAAACTGGTTTACCATTCCAATTTCATGCGTATACATATTATCTTCTTTATCTGTATCTCATTAGAGTGATTAATGCACATTAGAGTCTCGATTATCCTACGTAAACGGGGCCGACAGGTAGTGGGTAGCAGATATGTCGGATAGTAGGGAAACATGGGGGAAGGGGCCAGAGGGATTATAAGCAAAACAAACCCAAATTAAATCAAAATTGAATAGAAACTCTTATAAAGTTTATTAATGATTATTCTACAGTATGGTTTAAATAATACAATAAATTTAAAAAAAACCTATTTTTTCTATTTATGTAAAACCAACAATGGAATATAAATAAATTAATTACAACTTTCATTATGTGTGTCAGATAGCCTAAGCTCAAATTATCAAGACTCTACTATACTCATTTAACCCAAAAAAGGTGCTATGACGTTGTTAAAAAACACACAATATTATTGTAAATATTGATGTATTTTCGTTGACAACTGTTTCATAGTCCCTTATGTTTCCAAACACCTCAACTGTGACTATTAGCGTGGGGTGAGTGGGTGTTCATTAATTTTATTGCAAGTTGCTGGCGAATGGTAGGGGGAGAGAAATGAGTGGAGCAAGGAGAGGGGGGTGGGGAGGGGGATTGTAGGCAGCGTAAAATGCAACGGGATGGAGCACGGATGAGGGTGAGGTAGGGGAATAAGGGGTGAAGAGGTGGGTAATTCTGTATATTTACAACATCGAGTACCCTACAAAAACAAGGATTTATTGCGAATAATGAGTGGAAACATTGGCTCCCGAAAATTTCGCTCTAAGGGTTGAGTTATGATTGGAAAGACAAATGGGTACGAAATGAAGGGGTCGAGGAATGAGAGCTTCCCCCTAAAACAGGGACAAGGGAGGGGTACTAAGAGGGGAGAGGGTCTCTCTCTCTCTCTCTTGACGTAAATGGGGAATGTTTAACAACGTAGAGCTTTGACATTTTAGAAATTTATTGACTTATTCAAGAGTTCATTTTTAAGACTTGTTAAAAATGTGAAGTGTAATGACTTTTTAATCTTATTTTTACATATAATTTTTATACCCGTTTTTTAAAAATGGTTTGGCTATCTTTAAATAACATACACTCTATGGAAGAAAATACAAATTGCTTAAGACAATTTACTTTAATATTGTAAACCACTACAATAATCTAGTTTTGTTCTATATGATAACGTTAATATTGGAATAAATATCAAAACTAAGATTGAATTAAATTTTAAAACTTGCAGAAGTAAAACACTACAATTTTTTGTTGTTGTACAGCGCTTTTTTTTTAAACCACTTCTCATTATCTGTTCGGGCTGTACGCATTTATTATATTAATCACGCGGATGGATTAGGGATTATTAATGCAGAATTTGAGAGGAAACACAACCCCATTTGCGTGGAGAGAGAGAGAGAGAGAGAGAGATAGAGAGAGAGAGATAGAGATAGAGATAGAGAGAGAGAGATAGAGAGAGAGAGAGAGAGAGAGAGTGGGAAACCATTTAAGACAAACCCTTCCCCTCAGTAGACCCAACAAGGTTGTTTAACTGTCATCTGTGGCCCGTTATAGTTATGCCCTAGCCACACTGATTTGGGTGAGTATATTTATTTCATGATTTTGCCCGAGTATTTGGTAGTTAATATAGGAAGTGGCCAAAATTCAAAACACAACTAAAAACAATATTTGACATATGCATTATTATATCAATTATATCTTAGTGTACATGTACAGTATATTCTAAATATATTATTTATCTTGTAATGATATTTATAACGCCTCAAGTTAAACGCTATCAAAATTATGAACAAACTTGATAAAAGTTAAACTCGGTTCATTGTTTACAATCAGCAACTACACTAGAAATTTACACGTTTTATTTCAACATGTATACCTCATATGTTATCTTTTAACCATCAAGATGTATCTAAATTAACGGTACAATTGCTCCGTGTAGTGATGATGGTCCTATGTAAGACTTTATAATTATCATGTATACGTTTCACTAGCCGAGAAACGATTCTCTGCGGGAATATTTCCCATTCTGCATATTAAACTCATTTTGCTTCATAATCCAGTATCCCAGAAATCAAATTACTTGTTTAATTTGTTTCTTCTTTGCCCCATGCTGTGGGTCTATCTTTATATCACGTTACACACAATTTTCATTTTCATTTTTCGCTCCAACTTTACAACAAAAAAAGGATATAAAGGAATTTATGTTATAAATGGATACTATATTCCGTTAAATAAAAGAAAATAGTATTATTATAGATTCAAATAAATAATTATAATTATCTCGTGAAAATTATTTAAATATACCAAAAAACATTGAATAACTTAAAAAAAACATTAAATATGAATCATGATATGTGTAACTTGTGTCCAGATTATTAAATATAAAATTCAAAAAAATATTTAATATCAAAATAAGCCAAAGGCTCTTGCACAATTAGTCGTACATAAATAACGAATCTATGGAGATAAAAATTCAAAATGGCTACGAATATAACTGTATAAAGTACTATTATTTTTTATTTAAAAAATGACACCTAGAAATTCGAATCAAACCCGAGAGTAGAGTATTGAATAACGGTAAATTAAATACTGGAAATGAAAATATTTTACCAGTACTTTTTTACAATTTGTAACTTTTGGCGGAACTTTCAAAGAGATTAAAGGAAGGCTTACCATAAGATTTTCCACACAAACTGGGACGCATTTAGTGTTTTATTAGAAGAAAATGAGCAATGTTGACGAAAATTATTTGTGTCTTTTATACCTTAAATTGAAAAACAAAAGAAGATATGTAATATATTTCCATCTTGTGAACTCTCTATTTTGCTAAATTTTAAAGCTATTGTTGGTGGACTGTTTATTATAGTTCGCGTGTTTCACGACTAATATTTATATGGTTTTAAACAGTCACTTCCTATTTTTAATCACCTTTAAAATCTCCAAACCAAATGAGATACGAATTAGTTTGATACAAAAAAAACAACAATGGTGGTATATTCTACATCTGCTGACAACATAAATTAAAACGTAGTAAATAGATTCACAAAACAACGTGTTTTTTTTGTCGCTACTGGAAAATGTTCACTTTTTTTTTTATCAAATAAAACATTGAAGAAGAAAAATTACAGAATGACATGGGTGAATGTAAATAGTAAATAAAGTACGACATGTATGATTTAAAATTCGTTAATCAGTAGTGGTTCACTCTTTTTAATGAAATTAAAATTAGTTTTGGGCAGCAATTTTATTTTATTGTTCGAAATTGCTCTAAAATATGTTCAGTACTATTAATATCATAGCTCACGAAATGAGTAAATAAATCACTCATTTAAATTCTACGATGATATTAGAAAAAAAAAATTAGACACCTTGAAATAAACAGCTAAGGGAAAAGTAAAAATAAAATATTAAAATATCTAAATTATTTTGCAGGTGACAGGAAGTATGGGGGGTTCGAATCACAGACAGGTATGTTAAGGATTTTTATTTTAAATTGTATAGCTCTCCCCTTTCACGTAAATGAAGGTATATTTACCATAAATTTTACCTTCATCATACCTACAGTTTAATTATGATTATAGTATAAGTATCCCGGGTGGGCAGTAAGACGTAATGAAAAATTCAAAACAAGTTTCTGGTTGATACACTTCAATATTAGTTTGTCCTTGAGACTTGATTCAATATCTTTTCTCCGTTAGATATCCTCAGTTATTTTTCGACAAATAAATGCAAAACATTTTTAATTTTAGAATTTTTTATTTTTTCGTTTGAATAAATTATCGTGCACTTTTATATCAGACTACTATTGATAAGCTAACGTAAATACATAACAGACACAACACCAGACACTCAGCTTTTAATTTTTCACTGTGAGAGTTGAAGCGCACCTTTTTTTTTTCTAACGAATTTTTTTTCCCGGTCACTTCAGGAATAGAACCCAGGACGCTTAGCTAAGTCTACATACACCTTACTGACTGTAAATTAAGATTATTATATTTTAGCAAGTTAAATCAGTAAAAATTCACTTATCGATGTCTCCTGGATAGGCCCCAATTTTGAAGTTAGGCCACTGTGCCTCTAAAACAAATGTCACGTCAAAACACATTATGCAGCAAGGTAATATGGCGGTCATATATGACCGGTCACCAACATTAAGGGGGTGGGGTTTTACTCATTGTATGCTAAACCGTGGGTGGGCTCTTATAGGGGGATGAGGAAATGGGTGGTGATTGGAGGAGGGGTTGGGTGGAAGGGGGACGAGCGCAGATGTACCATATCAAGTAAAATCAATCATTACACACAGACACACACACACACACACACAGGTGCAGGCATGTTGGACGAAAATGTTTGGCACCCATTTATAATATACACGTACACAAAAGGGCCGCTATGAGGTCAGTTGTCAGGATGAGATGAGGGAACAATGGCGGTTATCAAGCTTTAATTAAAAGGATTAAAATGTGTGAAATGGACACCGTCATAAAGCAATCTCATGTTGAGGTTATTAATATTACATAATGTGGCATTGGTTTATATATCTCTATATATTTTATTGATAGGTTGATAAGAGAGATTAAAGCTAGCAAAATAATCATTATTAATGGATAGCTCTTTTTTTTTAAGTAACTCGTGACATCGTATCGAGTAAATTGATAATCCTGAATCGTTCTATAATGACGTACATAGGAATTTGTTACGTGTTTGTTACCATAGTGATATATAGATATTTTTTTTAATAATGCGTGGTTTGGTAATGTAAAACAAAAAAAAAGCTGTATTACATGTTTTTAATAAAATATAGTCAACCCATTTACAGACTCCTTTTGAACTTTTGTTTACAAAATTTACCTTAGAAAAGTTTTCTTCTATAATTTATACTATGTTTCAATATGTATATTATGTATTTCTATTAACATGTATATTTTATAAGCTTTTCAAAATATTTTCTTACCCAAGATATTGATTGTACTATATTGTGTATCTGTTTAGATTGTTACATATTTATTCGTTAGAATACATAAAATGGTTTCTTCTTTACTGGTTTCCACAAGACGATGACATTTTACAAGCTTACATTAACGATTTAGAGAAAAGTAATATCCTGTTTAACTTTAGCTAGTCTATAGTACAGTACAATTTTAGTAGAAAGAAACTTCCGTAAAAAAACCCAGTAACATACTTTTGGTAATTAAACATGAGCGCACAATAGTATTATTAATATTTTACAGTTATTGATAATATCTATAAACAATTACAGTTGCAGATTACGTCACTTGGCTCATGAATATGTGAAAGTAAATCCAGTAATTTTTATAGCTATCATTTAAGGTTCATGAAAATAATTGAAATGTTTTTTTTGCGCCATGTCTTAAGACCTGTTTGGTGTATACGCATATTTACTAATTACACTAATGTGTTTTATATGAGAAAGGTTGAATTTAAAGGAAGTGTACCCGAATTTTCCTCAGATGGAAAAACACTCGGTACACCAGACTGGGATTCGAAACCTGATACGCTTTGGTGGTCGAATGGTATAAGGCAGTGTTCCGCAAACAGTGCACCCGTGGAACACTGGTGTTCCGTACGGCCATATCTCAAGAGCTCCACGCATCGCTGTTCAATAAGAACACTCACCCACTTTGGTCGCCACATGGTCTAACGCGCTCTCACATTAGACTAGAATATAATAATAATAAAATTTAGCACCACATCTTACTACCCGTTAGGCTTATACGCTTTAAGTACTAACTAAGCTAATGGACTAGGAATTAGGAAGGGTGAATTAGAGGAAGTGAACCCGCATTTGCGTGGAGGGAGAGTGGAAAACCATTTAGGAAACCCCCCCCCAGTTCACCCAGCCGAGATTCGAACCTCGATCTCCCCGTCCTCAGCAGTCGAGCTCAACACGACTAGCGCGTTAGCCAACTACGCCACCGAGGCGGGTGACTAGACTACCGATGCCGGAGAGATCAAGGTTCGAATCTCGGTCGGGTGTAGGCCCTACTGAGGGTTGTTTTTACAAAATGGTTTTCCATTCTCCATCCACGCAAAGGTGGGTACACTTCTTCTAAATATAACCTCCCTCATTCATAGCGTAATTAGTACATAAGCGTTTAACTCGAACGGGTAGTAAGACCAAATTCAAAAAAAAAAGAAGAGAGTATATAATGAGGTTGGCACGAGCGGTAGCCGGGAGTCAACATTTCTTGCTTAATCGTACACTTATATTTTTAATACATTTCATGCTACCGCGGTGTATACTCAAAACAAAACAATGTGCCGTTAAAAGAAATTAGTCTCGTTAAGACGTAACATGTACTTAAAACGCTTCAACAACTGGTTTAAGGCTTCCCTTTCACAATAAGGTGGCTGTTGTTGATAGGGTGATCGGTTTCTAGAATCCTCGTCGAGTGTATTGAGGACGGTATTTCGTCAGACATTAAAATATATATATACCTTTCTTTTACAATCTACGATTAATCCTTGTTTATTCTAGTCTCCTCTTTCCTCCTTTCCTACATTTCTTGATAGAGCAAGATGCCGAAGGATGGAATGATATAAATGCTAATATGCATCGTTGAAAGATTTAGGAGAAGGGAACGTCCTCACATAGGGTTGACGAGGGGTTGGGGGAGTGAGGATAAAATAGATGGTTTTCAATACGGGTGGAATATTGATTGCTCTATTAGTGGCTGAGGGAAAACATTCTATTTATGATGATGGATTTTAAATGTTAGGTATGTGCCTTGTTTCAGTAATATGATAAATGTGGTGGAAGTCATTACAAGCCGGCGCGCACGATGCGTTTCGAGAGGGAAAACGTCATGTTGGGAATAAAAGGGAATATAAATTTGAAAACGGTTAGTGTATTGATTTATAACGGTAGCAATAATTTGCTACTATGGTGACAAACTATTTAGGTTAAATCCCGTTTAGTCGTATTCCCCAGGCGCCTAGTACTAAAATGGTTAACAACACTTTTGGTGAGCTCCAAATTTCCCACAAGGCCACGTTAAGACTAAATTCTAAACCTCTCCCTTGGGTTTAAAATAAATAAATAAATTCACAGCACATCATCTGAGGCCCACCGTCTTAATGTTTGTGCCCATATATAAAATAAATTTATACTTGGCACCTGTACATGGGAATTGAACCGGGAGCATCTGACTTAGAGGGAAATACTCTTATCCCAGAGATATACAGATTAGAAATTTGATCATAGATAGTTCTGAACGCGACACTAACATCGGCAGCTCGGGGATAAATAGCGTTAACGCCATAATCTGCACGCTCTAGAATTCAAATTTCATGTAACTGGTTTTATTTTTCCAATTTAGATTTGAAATAGTCTGGTAAAAATTAGACTCGTAACCAAATATATATTTAAATAAATCAAAAATGTTAGCTGATAACAAATATGTGCCCGCAAAATATGCCATTTATGATATGAGTTTTATTTGATTTAAACAGATTTTATTTAAA
The DNA here is from genome assembly GCA_902141375.1 of Timema poppense. NCBI lineage: Eukaryota > Metazoa > Arthropoda > Insecta > Phasmatodea > Timematidae > Timema > Timema poppense. Next base: position 112,910 of record CABFOV010000235.1, read on the forward strand.
CTCAATTTTATTCATTCCTAATTTTTTTGTTTTAAAATATACGTATTCTTAGAATCAATATCATATAAAGTATCAAACATTCAGTTTTTTTTTATCGTAACAGAAAGAGATATAAAAAAAATGAACCTTTTTATTTTATTTTATACAATTATTTGAGGAAAAGTTCTGCGAAATATTAATTCCCGCAGAGAGTATGATTTTTTTTCACGTAGCTTACCTTTTTTTTTATCCGTGATCGTTTCCTGTTCTACATATTTCTCTGCCAAATGATCTACCGTTGGAGTTATTTGGGGTAAAATGTCACGCTTAGAGAAAGTCCAGATATAAAATATTTTTAAGTTGTTATTCTGTTCTCATGTGAGCGTGTTAGCGTGTGAGAGTGGAGGCATTAATTTAATATCCTTTAATTGTATTATATTTAAAAGATCTTAGTAGTATCATAAATTACTATATATATTAACATCTTACCATCCATCAGGGATATACGCACTTAATTGCATTAATGCCATCAAGAATCAATTCCTTACTGTGTGCTCTGAAGGCAGGTTGCCCGAACTATTTGCCTACTTTTAAGGGTAAATTTCCTCTAAAGTTTTAAATTATTCTTCTCTCATCCATAAGGATAATTAAATGCAAATACCTAGAATAGGTAGATTTTTTGTTGTTGCCGCGTTTCACCAACCATTCGGGTTATACGCATATTTACCAACTATACCATTTATATAGGGATGATGAAAGTTGAAATTTAAAGGCAAGGTACCCTTATTTGGATGGAGAGAGTGAGCAGAAAACCATTTAATAAATATCACCCTTTAATATACCCGACCAGGATTTGAATCCAATCTCCCAATCATCGGCAGTCCACACTATTGCTGGAGTGCTACCTTAAACCAGGGGTATCCAAACCTTTTGGTACGTGGACCACATAATATAATTTACATATTTTACACGAATTATTTTGTTTCTCAATTAATAGTGGTGGAGATATGAACAAAATTGGAAATTTCTGTGAATATAAAATACCATCAAAGTCATTTGAGAAAATGAGAGCATCCATCGTGTGTACAATGTTAAACAGTGCCTTTATACGAATTTAAATCTAAGTCGATAGAGTAAATTTCGATTATATCGATTCTTCACTTTTTGCTCTCCAAGTAAGCTACCCTTTATTTTAGGGCTAGGTATCAAATTCCCAAAACGCACATGGGAAACCTTATGCAAACCCTAGATACCAAGTTTTAGCCCGATTGGTATAATGGTTTATATTCTAGAGGAGATATCGACACAGACAGATAGACGACATCGACAATAAAAACCACTCTTTAGGTTTCAGGGGATCATGAAATATTCAAATTTATCAAAATCTCGATCTATTTTTCTTTATTTTGATGAAAACAATACTTCTCTCTCTGAGATGGACCTAGAGAAAGTAAAAAAAAACCCACAAAACAACTGGGTCAACCAGAAGGCACCGAACCCCAGGCTTTCCTCTCGAATAATGCACTAAGCCAGGATAGTAGGCGATCATCTCACCAAGGACTCAAGCTGTCGTTACTAAAAAAAAAAAATGTCAGAAAGGATTTATAAAGTCACAGTGGTAGAGAGGGAATGTGCCCAGGGAACAGCAGATCTGGACATCGGACCAGTCACGAATGCTTGTAACTCGTTACAGGAGCTATAGGGAGAGTAAGGGGGAGTGTCAGCTCCCCTCCCCTCTCCGTCGTGCACTATGCCCTCTTGTGAATAGGGGACTAGAGACCCAACCTTACCCAGCACTCAACAACAGACGTGCAGGGAATGCTACAACAACAGCATTGGGTGGGAGAAAAGTGGGTATGATTCGCTCAAAACGGAGAGGAACAGTTTTTAGTTTCGCGTCAGTTTTTATATCTTACGGTCGTTTTTTGTACTCTCAAATAGATACATTTTTGCTATCATGAACGTTTTCTACCTCCAGCTTATAATGAATCTTTGACTTTTGTGTGCTCCCAGAACAGGAAAAAACAACAACTGGGTATTATAGTTATGTACAGTAACGTCTCGGTTTTGGATGGATTTCTTTCAAACTTAATATTTTGATGTGCCCTTAAACCAATCGTTGGCAACTGTTTGATCGTGATAGATTGGTTGACCTCACGACAATTTTAAGTTATTATTATTATTATTAGCACCGCGTCTTACTACCCGTTTGGGTTATACGCACTTACGCTAATGTGTAATGGTAGGATGATTGCGAGATGAGATGAAGGACCTACAGTTTAACGTGGAATCCGAACCACGGTGGAGGCCTGGCATTCCCCACATTCACAAGATGTCTTGTCAGAGGTGAAGGAAGGGTTTGGTAATCAGATAAATCTGTGCCAGGACCGAGGAATGAACCCCGGACCCCCAGCATAGAAGTCTGACACCTTACCCCTAGACCACCAGGCCATCGCAAGTACTTTAAAAAAAATTAATTGATCTACCTCGATGGCGTAGTTAGCTAACGCGCTAGACTTGAGTTGAGCTAGACTGCCGAGAACGGGGAGATGAAGGTTTGAATCTCACTCGGGTGAACTGGGGGTGGTTATTCAAAAATGGTTTTCCACTCTCCCTCTACGAAAATAAGGGTTCACTTCCTCTATACTCAACCTTTACTATTCCTGACCCGTTAGAGCAATTAGTACTTAAGCGTATAGCCCGAAAGGGTAGTAAGACGTGGTGCTGAGTATTATTAATATTTGAGTGTGACCAAAATTACCTTGATCGAGTATAATCAGTAAGGTGTTAAATTAAATTTAAATAATTTAATATAAGAATGTAAATTGAATTAATTTATCTTTCTCTAAATGTAGGAACATAATTATTTGAGACAAACAAATTTAATTTACAAATTAAATACTATAAGATATACCTAACGGGAGTGGAATGTAACAAAGTGTATGGATAAATGATGGGTTATCTTGTGACAATTGATAAGTTTTGAGTGGATCGAAACTCAAAATGGCTGTCAACCCCTGCCTTGAACATTGATAAAAATAAAATTCTGTTAATCTATAGCTAAAGTATCCCCATGGCTTCTTTGGTGCTGACTGACAGCTCACAGCTAAAAGCTTTGAAAAGTTACCAGACCAAATTATTTATCCCTACGCCGAACCATATGATCTACAAAAACCTGTGTTTAGCAGCTGTCACTTTTGACAGTCAAAATTTAGGTATATACCTAAATGTCAACTGTCAGAAGTCAGCTGTGAGCTGTCAGTCAGCACCAAAGAAGTCATGGGGCTACTGTAGTGCTGCTTATAAAACGGCCAATAAGGCCGTGAGTTTGTGAGTGCTAACGAATTTTGACAGGTTAAGAATAGTTTGTAGATTATTTTTTTAGCAAACGTGCCTCACTATCCATTCGGGTTGACGTCTATCTACTGATCATGCTTATAGGGTAGGCATGAGAAAGGTTGAATTATAAGAATTGCATCCGCATTTGCATGAAGAGTGGATAAACAATTTTATAAAAACCACCCTAGACCAAATCGAATCATGATATCCCTGGCATCAGCGATCTAGTCTATTGCGAGAGTGACGTCTTAGACCATGCATCCGCCGAAGAGAGTTTCGTTTAAATATTAACTGTAATAGGTTCTCGTTACTAAGTAGAACACTCAATGGTTATGTATCAACGAACCTTCAATTCTCCCCGTGTACCTAGAGCAGGGACTATGTAGGATTGGTCAAATGGAGGATTAGGGGTGACGGAGAGGGCCAATAACAGGAACAGCCTGAAACAAATTGTGATTTCCATGGCAGTATTCAACGACACGCCATTGTAAATGTTATAATATTTATATAAGTTTGAGAGGACACATGGATGCCACCATGTCCGAGAGAAAATTTACAATAAATTGTACTATTGAAAAGGTTTAAAACAAAAAGGCTAGCCCAAGAGAATCTTAGCGAGAAGAAGGTTACGAACATTTTTACGATAATTTTATAAACAGTTTGTAAAAAGATTTCTTATCAAACAGCCACAAATTTGTGTCGATCGTTTTACAATTTTAGAAGGTCAGTTAAGATGATAGAATTTAATTTTAAGCCACACTAGCATATTTGAGCTTTGACCCGACCAAAATAAAGTAAAAGATTAAAACAAGGTCCATTTTTGTGATTGAGGGGGGTAATATACTTATGTTGTTATGTTACCATCGCGAACGAGAAATTATATGGTCGACATGAAAGTGAAAGTCAAGCTTGAGAGGTAAATTTTGTCGGTGGTATTTATAGAGTGAGGGACATACGGTTAATTCGTTTCCCTCTTCAAGATGATGAAACAGAGTCACTGACATAACCGACAGGAAGGAGAAAGAAAGAAGCATGGAGTACCTTCTTCGCAGTTTGCATTAGGCAGGTTCTCATGGTTGCAGATTCAAACAAGTTAAAGAAGGGTAGGGATGTAATTATAATGACGGGTGGGGTGAGTTAACCAGACTCACGTGTTGAAAATGTACACTCCGTTTTAAGATGTAGGGCGCGTCAGTACAATTATTGTAATCAGTTTATATATAATTTAGTAAGATTCTGTTCTTGTGTTATGCAATCATATTAGTAATTAGAACTGATGCAGTTATACACAATATTAACTATGAAATTAAAATTAAAATCAATGCAATGGAAAGTTCAATTAATTAACATTCACCCTTTAAGGTAATTATTTCAACGGTTGGTATGGTAAATAAAAAAAAATCATAACGCCTAGATCTTTGATACAAAAAAAAGTTTTTTCATATCATTTTTAAGCTTATAGTTTTAAAAAATGTTTAATTTTTCTTGAGTAAGCTATGGACTTAGTTTGTTTTACAAGATATTGTATTTTACTCGTATATAGACCATTTATGTAAAATTGTAAATATGAGCAATCAGCGAATGAATTGATTTTATTGAATAGTTTGAGATCATCAGCTAAAACCAAAAAAGTGTGAAGCTTATCTACTTCATCAATAAGCACATTAAAAATAATAAATAGTATCTAAGGTTCAACGCTGAGGTATAACAAAGGGGTAATAAATAGTTGGAGGTGATTGAATTTATTTTTATGATTTTATAATAAATACATAAATTGTACAAATAGCTGCCAACCCAATTAACATAACAAATTGATAAAATAAACTTATTCAGTTTTGAGAGAATGAATGTGTGTTTACCTGATCAAAATAAAATTGCATTGGCCTAACCTTTAATAGAGATTTGAGGGGCACCATGTCTTAGAAACTATCTTAAGTTATTTATTATTCTTAAACCATGTTGATTTAAAGATAACTGTTTTCTTAAGTGTAGAAGGATTATTATCATGCACTATTTCATCAAATACTTTGTACTGTACAATAGAGGAATAATATTATAGCTACAAGTATGAGTTTTATACTCTTTTATATGCAAGAGTATGATTATAAATGCATACCTACTCCTGGTAAAGCTCTAGCCTAGACAAGAGGCCAAAAACAACAAATGGTATCAGTAGATTGAAGATATTACCACAACCCTTAACAATTAATCGTGTTATTCCAACAACAGCAGTCCATTCAGATTTACTTTACATCCATTATACTATTGTTTCCAGCCTGTGACCTGACTCATTTTTTTTTTATCCAAGCCATATATGTTTCTACTACCGGATCGGTGACCTGGCGGTCTAAGGGTAAGGTGTCAGACTTCTATGCTGGCGGACGGGGTTCAATCCTCGGTCCCGGCATAGATTTATATGATTACCAAACCCTTCCTTCACCTCTGACAAGACATTTTGTGAATGTGGGGAATGCCAGGCCTCCACCGTGGTTCGGATTACACTTTAAACTGTAGGTCCTCCATTTCCTCTCACAATCGCCCTACCCTTACACATTAGCGTAAGTGCGTATAGCCCGAACGGGTAGTAAGACGCGGTGCTAATAATAATAATAATAATAATACTAATAATAATAATAATACCGGATTGTTAGGCATATATCTTATAATCTAGCTTATACTAGGGTATATGCACAACATCCAGTCCCCAGGACCCTTAGCTTAGTAGACACACACACTATGAATTGAGTTAGACTGTTTAACATCCAGATGGATATTATTAAATTCAAGATAGACAAACAAGCGAGTGATGAGGTTAGGACACAAGAACATATTAATAACAATAACGGTAACGTTGAATTATTCACTTGAATAAAGTAATGTCCAAACTAATTCTCTATTAAAAGTGGATAGGTGATAATTATTGTTCAATCGATTTCAAGGTCTAATGGAAAAGCTCGGATTATACGATTACTACTTTTAATATAATATTTCGATAACTCCTTGGGCTTGCTATTGAGGCTGGCTTTTATTAACTTAACAAAAATGACTTTCAATAGGTGAAGTTCTTAAACTAGTTGACGATAGCTTGAAAAAGACGAAAGAAGTATTCTGTTATTTGTTTTGTGAAAATTAGATATTTGTTTATTACTCGAAGGAAAAGATCAGTTAAGAAACTTTACGGGGATTTTTTTTGAATAATTTTATTAAGAGGAGTAATGATTAGTGCGTAGTGACTGATTTTAAGAAAACAAACCAGTTTTGCTTGAAGTAAGAAAGAACAAAATCTAGTCTTTTAAAAAAAGGTTAGTTTATTTCGAACTATTTCTCCTCCTGATACGACTAAATAAAATAGTTTCAAACAATATGTCACAACTTTTCAATTCCTGAAACTACTTTTTCTTTGAACATTTTTTTTCTCTCTCTCTCACATACACTAAGGCCAAAGAAAATATTAAAGTGAAAACAAAAACTAAGGAACTAAAATTCCGATAATCTCTTCTATATATTTTTTTTTTATTGGATCTTCTCACAACTTTTCTATACGGACGTTTCTCGTCACGTCTTAACATCATCCACACTTCAAAAACCCTTCAAATCTCACGTTAGGTCGCCCTCAAACCCTCACTCTTTTCTTTAGTCTTTCTTTCCTTCACCACTACTTACCTTCTCCCCTCTTTCACCCCACAAAATGAATCGGTTTGGGCCACTCACTAAGCTCTCTCTCTCTCTCTATTTTCTGTGTGTTCCTTTTGCAGTCGTTCCACCTCTCAACGCCACTGTATTTATTTATCATCTCTCCATCACTCACATTGCCTACGCGTTTAGTCACTAAATACGCGTGTTCATTTACTTACTCCGTTATTTTGTTTTCATTTGAACTTTTTTTTTTTTTCATTATATAAAAGTATAATAACAGTGAACATTTTCGATCTTGAGAATGTGATGGTTCTTGAAGTTTTATGTGCCCCAAAACAAAAAATGGATGTTACAAAATTCTGTATCCGACCCTGTTTTTCTGTTTGTCCTGGGGCTCCAGCCAGAACGGTCTTAAGTATTTTGGTCAGATTTATATGTTGTATGGACATGTATGGTGGTTTTTTTTAAATGTTAATTTTCTTAGCCTTTAAACTAAACTTAGTATTCTAACAACCAATTTTGATTGTTTTTTTTAAGTGGATTTAACTATTTGGTCTAAAGATATTTATATCTGAGAAGTGTTTATCAATACAATACAAAATGTATGTTATTTCTTATAAAGAAAAATTCATTTGACTGTAGTTCATTGTTAGATGATTTTTGGAAATTCTGTCATAAACAATAGTTATACTATATGAGAATTTTTTTTTACGACAGTGTCATGTCAATTATTTATCTTGGTATCTCAGATTCTCAAGGTTGAAGTCTACTTGATGGGAAACATCCTCACAAAGTGGTATTTATTATAAGAAAAGCAATTCTAAAACTCTAAAATCTCGGATTGATCTGTTGTGATTGTGTTGAAAATTGACTGTTTGTTTGAATAAGGTTATATCTTTGTTTATAACCATTTTGCTTGATCTCAACTCTGCGACATATTTTTGTGAATTTTTTTGAAATATAATTTTGGTATGAACCATATTTTAAAACAACAATCCGCTTTTAAAATAACACGGGAATTTTGGTTGTCAGCAGCGCGTCTCAGCACTACGGTAGGCGGCCCACTTAGTTAATCAGTGTTAGAAAACTTGGTGTGTTTCACAAATTAACGTTTTGTCGTCACTACGCTTATTTCATATTAAGTATTTTATATCTGTTAAATTTGATTTTATTAACAATAATTTATTATTCTCTCAATCGATCCCTTATTCTTCGGTCACTAACTTTTCATCGATCTCTCAAAAACCTATATTTAGAGATATCTCTCTTGGTATATATTGTCTCTTCTTCCCGTATTTTTACTTATTCTCTCTCTCTCTTTCGCGCGCGCACGCACACACACACACACACACACACACACACA
>CABFOV010000235.1:121297-134347 GCA_902141375.1 Timema poppense
ACACACACACACACACACACACACACACACACACACATACACACATACACACATACACACGTGTCAGCACTTTCAGAGAGTAAAAAATACGGATGGAAGAAAAGTTCGATACCATAAAATAGGAGTAGACCAAACGTCATCAATAACATAAAAGTAATCCATTTTGTTTTTATTTTTATCAAATAATTTATCACCGAGGAAACTAACCTTTCATTTATAAGAAATATGTTTCAAAGATGCAGTTAGTTTATTTATCATAAATAAAATATTTCGAATCAAATTAAAATCATTATTTACTAACTCGATACGAATATGAGTAAACTAATTTATATTTTTCCAAATCGAACCAGATGTTATCTTAGATTTAAATTGTATCAAATAAAAATCGAATATTAGGCTAAATCACATATTTATTTAAATTGGATTCAATTTTTAAAAAAATATGTTTTAGCTGTATTTTTTTATGGATATTATCAATAACATAATTTATTTTTATCACCAAGTTTTACTATCTGTTCGAGTTATAAGCATATATTATTTCTGAAATGAGATAAGGATGAGAAATGAAGCATTCTTACAGTCATTTTTACACATTTTCATGCAAGAAGAGTGAAAAACCGCTTAGGAAAAAGTCCATCCTCAATAGACCTGACTGGTATTCGAAACCCGATCTCCCCCTCTTCAGCAGGCCAGTTCCAAACAAGAGTGACACCTTAGACCATTCAGCCACTAGAGTGGGTAATAACACTAATAATATAGTAAAACGCTATTAATGGTGAGCATAAAAAAATATATTGTATAAAAGTCTCTTGATATAAATATTTAATTGTATTTAAATTTGAAAAAAAAAAAAATCGGTACCTAAGTTTACAGAACAGATAATTATTTTTAAACCTATCAGATATGTGATGACCTATGCAGGTCCACCCTTTCCATCTAATCTCAACGCCAGGCCGAAGCAATATATCCAACATTTTATCAGGAGTCTGACTAGATTCTTCTTTTTAAAAGTTAAAGACACTGAAAGGTGTAAAATAAAAGAAACTAGAACTAAGATCCAAATGCGATTTTACTACTCTTCAACTCTTCTAAAAACCTTTAATGTTTTTAATTATTTAACTGCGCTCGTGAAAGCTGTAAAATATTATTATTATTATTGAATTCTCTATTCTCGCCTTAGCGCCATTTCGTGCTCTTGATGGCCTTAAATTACTTTCTCAAGTTCCTTTCTTTATTTTATTATTTTTATTTTACGATTTTAAACCTTCTGTTTCATAATAGATATAAAAAAATCTTTTTTTACGTGATTTATACCTTAGTGAATTTTGAAATATTTTTTTTATTTTAAATCTGTAATATCTCAAGAGAGATTTAAGATGGAGAATTTAATTTTTCATTTACAATTTAAATTCTCAGGATGTAATAAAGTATGATGGGACGTTAAAGCACACTTCCATAAAAATGCATTTTAAAATATTTGAGTTGTTCTTGTTCTAAAAATTTACTTACACATTGAAATCTTAGCTTTCACCTAAGTTTACCAAATTATTAACAGCCAACTTTCTATTAATCAAAGACATTGCTCTTGCAACCTAATATAGGCGTGGCGCTGATGACGAGGAGGGCTGAGTTCTAATACTGGCTGAATGTACAGAAAGTGATTTTTCTTAAATGGTTTTTCATTCCTTCTTAACACAAATTAGATTATTATTTTCTCTAAATTTAAACTTTCTGATACTTAATACTAATAGTTAATTGATTGCCCGAACGAGTAATAAAACGTGAAGCGCAAAAACAAGCACACAGTATTTGATTAATCTAAGTAAGTAATTATATATCATAATCTATGAATACATTTTTTTAAATATGAAACGTAATTGAGTTTGTGCGACTACCTAAAAGTCTCATATCCTTGAGGATTAAAAAAAACTGTATTATTCAATAAATATTTAATATATTACTATAGTACTGTATTATTTAAAATAAAACGTTTGATCATCATTTACACATAATTACATAATTTTATTTCATAAAGGTAATAATCGTTTCTGCTATTATCGCTCAGCAATTTATTAGTTATTGAATAAACGTTTGTGCAGTTAAAATGTGGAGTAAAATTATTATTTGTTTGTATTTTTTTTATAACTGAAAATAAGTGCAAAGCTGAAAATAAAAATTTAAAATGAAAAGCTTTGGGTTCGTTCTTTAAAATTGAGGATAATCATTCTATGAATAAAACTTATTTAGGGATTTAAACCATATTTTGCATTTATTGCATTATCTTTTAAATCCAGCCATATTTTTTTTTTAAACCAAAAAAGGATATTTTTCTTTCATTGTTTCACAATAAAGCCTAAAGTGAGCCCATTTCAAGCAATCCTAAGTATATTTCAACATTTTCGTGTTTGATATGAAATTTACAATGCATTTTGATTTATTTTAATTTCGTTGAATACATGTGTGGTATATTTTAAAAAACTATATCCTACGATATATTACGACAGTATCGTGTGTTACCCCTTATTGTCTTTCTGATGTTAAAAGCAATTTTGTCTTGCTTTTTATTTGTATCATTATTTTATTCTTTCTGCCACATTTTTTTGGGGGTAGACCTCTTTTTTATGTTTTGTGTTGGCAGCACTGCCACCAATAACGAGTTGACATGTCACCTTGGTATTCCCCAGCCTAACCCCACGTCTACCAACATTGTAGAACTGCGACACATATTGGGAACCTGCTCAAAGTGGAAGAGACTTTTTGATTTTCACAAGAAATTCATGAGCTACGCCGGAAAAAGATAGACGTTCAGTGGTTTATTCTGTACATTTTTTAAATAAAATTATTTATTTACTGTGAAATAACATATATCATTCAACATTTTAATATTTTTGTAGTAAATTTAAAGTTTTGAAGTTATATTCATAACCTTTATACAACTAGCTAACATTTTACCAGATGCCCATAAATTATTCATCCCAACATAAGCCTTAATACATTCATTATTTTAGAGTTATATTAAAATGGTATGCGATAATTAATAACACAGCTCCGAGTATATCCTGAACAGGCATTGTGCTAAAAATAACCACAGCTCAAGAATTTTTTTATTTTAATCAAGTGGACCATCACAATTCAGTCAACATTTAATTTCTCCTATAAAGGAGTGAACATCTTTTATGAACATACTGTATATCATTTCTCTTAATACCACTTGAGTGAATCCAATTATTTTTTAAAGATGAATAGTGATTGAAATCTCAAAAGGATGCTACTCATTTGATATACGCAAAAATCTAATAATTTTTATATTTGAATAAGTATTTATTTATCTAATGTTTAACTCCCTGTTTGTTGAAAATGGGGATATCAGAGTTCGAGCCCCTGCCGGGTCTACTGAGGGTGGTTATTACTAAAGAGTTTCCCACTCACTTTCCCTGCAAATGCAGGAATATTACGTTTAAATTATTCCTTCTTCATCCCTACCTATTTGAATGACTGTAATTAGAGTATCGATAGTTCTAGAATAAGAATACCATGCTCCCTTGAAAATATTGATATCTTGATCCAAACGGAATAACCGGGAAAATATGAAAATAGTTATGTTTTTTCCCCTCTTAAATATTTCATTATTGATTTTTCACTATCGAATTTACATTTCAATAGAATCTTCATATCCAAAAGGTTGCCACTATTGTCATAACACAGTTTATATATATCAAAACATCCCACCTTACTACCTGTTCAGACTTCAATATTGGTGGTGCAATAAAGGCACGTGTGTCTGTTTATTTGAGGTATTTAACGTGCACGTTCTGAACCGACTTATTATATCAGCAACACGCGAATTTATGTGAGCAAGAACGAAAGGGGCAAACCAATTTTGCCGAGAAAGGTATTTTCAAATATTTCCCAGGGTTCTTTAACATGCCCACAATCGACATGGGACCGACGGCTTTACTTCTCCTCCGTAGAAAGTTGTGCTAAGGATTTTTATCTCTCAAGAAAAACCCAACAACCCTGGTTGGGATAGAGCCTGGTTCTGAAGCGAGGACTTTACCTTAAAACCACGGATGTCGACAGAACACGTGTGCGAGGCACAGCTGTTCAATGTTTACTTCACACACAAAGAAATACACTTGGCCAAAAGATATATGCACTTAAAATAAAATACAAGGGGTCACTTGGCCGCTGTCCCACCAATGCAAGGCCGTAGCTGTGGGAGAGTGGGGGTATTTGGGTGTTCAAACCCCCCCGCAAAATCTTATTAACAACATATAATTGGTTTTATTTATGGTTCAAAAAATATCAACATTAAGATACAAATAAAAATTAGGAGTCTGTGTTAGCATAAAACGTACTTAAGAGAGATTCTGGAGCTGTTAAATCTTTAGAAATTTTCCGAGCCTTCGGCATTTTGGAGGTTATTTTACCATAAAAAAAACACTTCAGAGAGCTTCTAGAATTGTTTATAATTTAGAATTTTGTTCTAAATTCCAGCAATTGTGGGATATGCCCACCAACCCCCCATTGAAATTATTAACTGGCTACGGCCTTGCGCCAATGACTAGATGTTCGGGGTAAAGTTCACCAAGACGTCTAAACTAGTTCTACCCCGAGCACGAACATCCCTTGATGTGACGGGTAAAAAACCGACAACTTGTTGGATGGGGGCAGAATAGAAAAACGAACCAATTTTGTTACGGAGGCCTGTTTGGTTCGGATTGTTTTTCCGTTCTAGTCTGGACACGATCTTAGGTTTCAGGACGTTGTATTAAAGCGAGTCATTTACCCTAAATTTTTTTTCAGTTATCGATACGTATTGTACTGCAATCATCGTATATGTGCATAGATAACATAAAATAAAGTATTTACAATTAAAATAAATACCGTACGCATGAGAGTACACCAATTTTTGTTTTAATCTTCAACCTATGTATTGAGAAAATATACTTATCTTATTGTACTCAGTAAATAGATCATGTATACGTGTTAATTAAAATAAATACTGTAGGTAGAGTATTGTACAATAAAATTAAGTGAAAGATATACAAAGTTTATTACTAACTTTATCACACCGAATAACAAGAGATACAGTGAGTGCCGTGTTTGTATGCAAAGTGAGTCCAGCAGAAAGTCAGAAGTCATGTCGCTGTGTCAGCGAGGAAGCTGTCGGATACTTGTGTTTTAGTCAGAATTGAAAACAAACATATGAGCGAAGCATCGGGAAGCAAAGTTGTGCAACCTGGGGTATGCCTGTGTTTGGCTTCTCTAATTCAATTAAAGAAATTATATAAATATTTTGAGATCCTCTATTTGAAGACCAGACAAGTTCGTTGTATCTTGAAACTTGGCCGACTCCTTTCCCTTCTCGAAGAAACTCGACTCAGATCTTTGGAAGCGGAGGGAAATTTAATTTACTTCCCGAACAAAGCGATGATTTCTAAGAGAGATACACACAGTGCAATTTTAAGCGGAACCTCCACCCCCTTCCTTCCAGACCGTCAAGACCACGAATGCACCCACCAGCCCTCATAGAAAAGTCGAAAGATCAACACGCGAGAGAGTGAACATATCATCGTCTACTTTGTATGCCGTTAATTGCGAAAGTTTTGGAGTCTCTCAGACTTACGGAGCAAGCAACGTAATGAAGGCGACGAGGATGGATGGTAGGGAGGAGGGAGAATAAAAAGACAGAGAAAGGGAGATTATAATATTTGAAGCAAAGTCACCCACTGATTTAAAACTAAGATCAAACAATAGATGGTGAAATAAATTATCAAAATTAAAATATTGTAAGTACCCACCATGTACCACGTCCTACTAATGGACATTAGGATCACCTTTTAGAAAATACAAAGATACTTTTTGAGGTCAACATTTATAAAATTTTACTATATTATTGGTGTTTTATAAGTATTGATAATATTATATATCAACATCAACAGCTACAGATAATATGACTTGACGTATGCACACTTGAGAGTCGATCTAATAACTTTTTTAGCTGTCAGATATCGTAGTAAAATTTGGGATATTATTAAACCCTCATATATACGAGTATAATAGATATATCTCCATTTTTATTACAAATGGACATATCTTACAGTTATATTATTATTATTAGCACCGCGTCTTACTAGACTACCCATTCGGGTTATACGCACTTACTCTAATGTGTAATGGGTAGGGTGATTGTGAGATGAAATGAAGGACCTACAGTTTAACGTGGGATCCGAACCACGGTGGAGGCCTGGCATTCCCCACATTCACAAGTTATTACAGTCATAAAAAGGTTCTAGATCTACTTTCACGTGTCCTTACGACAAGTCATGCTATCTGTTTCTGTCAACTATGGTAAAACCTTATTAATACCTGTAAGGTAACCCTAATTATATAATTATACAGTAGAGTCGCGATTAACTGAGGTAATTGGGACCGAGACTACCTCGGATACGAAAAAAAAAACTCGGATGATACGGGGTATATAGAATTTATAGCCTATGAACCACTAGACCGTACTGTATTTGTGTGCGTTGTTTGTAAGTATCAAATTATTAATTTATTAAAACACATTACATTAACAATTTGTACCTATTGTTTAAAATATTTAACCATCGTATAAATATTGTGTTAAAATTTAACACTTTGACAGAATGAATATCTGGGATAAGTGGGGCTCAGATAATCGCGAGTCTACTATAGATATATCTCTCGCCAACTTTGGAGATTTTGCTTGTATTTTTCATCATATATATTATAAATTTAATTTTACGATTTTACTTTGAGACGAATAGAGCACGATCTAAGACATGGCATTACAAATTAAGAGTAGAGAGGAGAAAGGCGGGGAAAGTCCAATTTAAACTCAAATCCAATTAGTGCTTACATCTGTTTGACGCTCATGAGACCTTTCTAACATACTTTAGATTATGGTTAAGAGAGGTCTCTGCCATATTTTTCCCCAAACAAGTATTTGATGAGGTCCTTATGGAGGGGCAGGGGGGAGGGTCTGGGATATTAAAGTTGTGCTGAAAAATGTTTGTAATATAACTCCCCCCCCCCTTTTTTCCCCTGTAACCTTCAAATAAAATGTGCATTAAAATCCATATCAATGTAGCCTACAAAACAGGCTTAAGAGTTATCCTAGCTAGAACACACTTTGTATTTTACTGTAAATTTAAAGCCGTCTATGTCAACAGATGTGACTTTCAATGGAAAGCCTCAGCCTTAATCGGTGGTTCCCGCCTCACTGACTTAGAGATGAGACACTTTAATCAATTATACGGGAACCGGGCAAAGTATGGGAGGGGGTGGTGGTACAGCGAAACACTTACGCGGAGTGGTACATTAGTGTAATTTCAAACGAACAGACGTATAAGTTTCGAATCTAGTTCTAATCTTGGTTTCGAATGTAAACAGACAGGCATTTATAGTCTGAGCGTCTTTTAAAGGATCTTATCAGAAAGTTCAAAACATTTTTATTTCGCTTATTTCCACCGTGTCTCGGTATCCGTTTGGTTAACGGTAATGGCGTAAGGATGAAAAAGGTAGCGTTTCAGAGGATATCCAGCTGTTCTTGCGTAAAGAAAGCGGGGGAAACCATTTAAGAAAAAAAAAAAAAATTTGGTAAACCACACCGGGACTTGAACTCCTGTCATTGATAATCAAGTGTGATACTAGAGTGACGTATTAGACCATATGCGGATAATATACAGGGGAGACGAGAAAGGTTAGTGTTTTTGCAGTTTTTATAGCAAACAATTTTTTTTTTTACCAAAATAAATATTGCTTTTATACAAACTTAGAGCTTAATTTTCTTCAGAAATATAAGAGTTGATATTAAGAGAAATAGGTATTGTATGTTTGTATAGAACTAGGCTAATTTTTTATGTCATGTAATTTTTTTTTTCAGACAAGATATATTTAATACCTCAAATAAATATCTTAATAAACCAAAAACTATTAACTAATGTACTAGATGGTAATACACACTTTTATAAGAACACTCCATTCAACCCGAGTACCTACTGTAATCGAATAAAAATAAATCAACGTAGCAACATGAAACATAAGGCCTCAACGCTCTTGTCTACTACCGATATTTGGTTTATTTGATTAAGGGTCCGTCTTATTTCTCAGCTCATTGCATTCTTATATCAAAGGTAATGCATGCAATTATTTAGGGTTTCTCTCCCAGTTTGAACTAGTTTGTAAGTCGTGTTTATTAATAAACTTTTTTTTTTTAACTTCCATTTATTTTCCAACAACTTGAAGGTATTCGCACATCAACCAACATTTATATCCCGTCTAGTCAGGCTTGCAGGTGCATGAATGAGGAAAGGGTTCGTATCCCGGCCAGTTGTACTCAGGATTTTTATTTTATAATTTGGTTCACCCCTCTTGCGCCACTCAAATGGAGACACATTCACATACAAGTTCTGCCTCATCCACTTCAATGGCAACATGCTCCAAGCCGTCACTCTCGCAATCGACTATACTGCCGATCACAGGAAGATCGGGGTTCAAATCCTGGTCTAGAGTACCAAGGGTGGTTTTACTTAACTGTTTTACACTCTTCCTTCCAAGAAAATGAAGGTATATTTCCTATAAATTAAACCCTTTTCATCCTTAACTAGTTATTGTAATTATTGTACAGTGGAACCTGACTTGATTCTAAATCATCTTTGATTCGAATTTTTCGCCCGGTCCCGTGAATTTTGTATTAAAACAATGTTAAAAAATTGTGGATAGTTCAAACTTTTCGTAAGCTTTATTGTACTGTGCAGTATTGTTTTCCTACTTCTAGTTGCGGCGCCGTGTTCTATTTTTGGAAAGAGGGGAGGCGACGCTGGAATGAGGTCTGTACCTTTCTTCATGCCCTTCCTCCTCCCACCCATATGTATTTGTTTACACGTACAGTTCTGTACTACGTTAGTCAAGGTCGAACCTCTCTTGTAGTTAATTGCGCTGTTCTTAGTGATTCGGTCGTAGCGATATTCTTGTGACGTCCAAGTTAATTTAGTTTTTAGTTTTTATTTAATTCATACTATACAGTAATGTGTGTGTGTGTGTGTGTGTTTGTATCGTGATGTCACTGTCCAGGCCACAGCCCTATTACTCATTAACTTTGGTCAATAAAATAGCGGTAATAAAGGAAGTCGAATTAACTGTGTTTCTTTTCAAGTCCTTTTAAGAAACTTATTTAATTGGAATTTCTTCTAAGTCCCTTCAAGTTAGAATTATCCAGGTTCCACTGTATATGCGTATAACATGAAACCGTAAATAAGACGCGACGCTAATAAAAAAAAAAGTATTATTCCTTCCTCAATATTATCACATAAGGAATAATGGGAATATCTTTGATAGGTGGTAAGCGTAGAGAAAAAATATATCCAAAATTATCTAATTATCTCAATTCCAAACTATGTCACTGTTACGTTGTATGTTTTCAAAACATATGTTCCCGTCATCGTTTGGTTTCATCACGTTGTAATTAACAAGACAAGAGAGAACTGAAACCGTTATTAACGTAATTAGTAGTTTAAGGTAAGTACACGATTCTAACACAAGGGAGGTGGAATTACTAAGCCGCGTTGGAAGTCAAGGCTCATGTATTTCAGACATCAGAGGGTAATGTGTTCTGTATATCATATTGAGAGCTGCGTTATCCCGGTAACTATCTTGACTCGTAGAAGAAGTGAACGTGGGTTGAATTCCATCTAATAAAAGACACGTTCAGAGACTTAGGTGACATTGTTTGAAAGGTAGGGGTGGAAGAAAATGTAAGTTAAGGTGAGGTGGAAAGGGGACGCAATAAAAGTTAAGTGTTCTTGCAGTCTTTATAACAAAACTTTGGGGGGAAGGGGAAGGGCAAAATAAATCAAATATTGCTCAAGTAGAAACATATAGCTTTTTTTCCCCCAGGTGATGATATCACCAGTTTTTGAATATGTCATGATGAGAAACTTTTTAAATATAGAATAAAAGTTTGCATTACGTTTTAGGACACTCTTGACAAGAACTTATGGAAATGTTGATATCACCATATGAAATAAATTAAACAATGTGTTTCTATTGGAACAATATTTGATTTATGCTATAAAAATTGCAAAAATAAAACAAACACTGGCCTTTTCTCGCATCCTTTCCACCCTCACCTTAAGGTTCTTATTTTAACAGTTTTTGTAGATTTTATTTTGCCAAAATAAATAAAATATTTCTTCGGCAGATGTGTTAATTTAATTTTCAATAGTTCTTAAGATATTTGTCTTTCACGAGCGTCATGGTATTTAATCGAATATTGTTAAAAGTTTGTACTGTTGAGGTTATTATTTTGACTTTTTGGAAAATTAAACTAAACGCAGCCATTGAATAAAAATTGTTAATTTTTTTATTTTATTCAATACAAATTGTAAAAAAGTACGGACCTCAGCTTGTGTCTCCATTATTATTATTATTAGCACCACGTCTTACTACCCGTTCGGGTTGTACGTACTTACGCTAATGTGTAATAGTAGGGTGATTGCGAGATGAAATGGAGGACCTACAGTTTAACGTGGAATCCGAACCACGGTGGAGGCCTGGCATTCCTCATATTCACATGATGTCTTGTCAGAGGTGAAGGAAGGGTTTGGTAATCAGATAAATCTGTGCCGGGACCTGAGATTGAACCCTGGCCGCCAGCACAGAAGTCTGACACCTTACCCCTAGACCGCCAGGTCACCTTGTGTCTCCATTCATACAACCTTTACTGCTACAATGGGACGAATCACAAATACTAAATTATTCATTGTATATTTTTCTTGGTTTAATTTGAGACTTAATTTAAACACAGTGCCGGGTTGGACTACTGAGGGTAATACAACACCAATTTAATATACTGTGACCTGCATCGGTGGCCCCATGGTCTAAGGCAACAGTCTCCTAATATACTGATCTCGCGATGATAGGGAGAATGAGTTTAGAATCCCTGTCTGGTGTATTGAATGTCGTATTTTCTAAACGGTTTTACATTATCCTTCCATACAAATGAGGGTACACTTCCTCAAAAATGTAACTTCCCCATCGTTAACACATTAGCTTAATAGATGAATATGCTTACAAATCAAGAGCGATGCTAAGAGAAAATGTTTATATGATGACCTAACCTTAATTAAGACAAATTGTAGCCAGTCCAATGGTTAAGTCTCAAGTTTGTTAAAACTTTTTTCCGGTGTTGAATAATTTAAAAAAAACTTAACTGATGTTTGAAATGAGGTAAAATTTTACTTGAAATTTAAGAGTTTAATTTTTACTGAAAAAATGTATTATTTTACTTAAATTAGGCTTTAAAATAATTATATCGAATATTGGTACAACTTTGATAAACAACTACTGCTCTAAGATTGAATAAAATTTAATCTTAACATTTTTTCCTTAGAAAACAACAATGAAAATTTTTATTTTTCTATTAAAAAGCTTTAGATTCTATTTAAGTTATTTTTATATAAATAAAATCTTCTAACTAATTTAAGACGTTCTACTTTCGAACTTCTCGACAACTTTGATGCTCGTGCCTATGGTTTTGGCATACACAAGGTTTCTTACACGTGTGCTCCCAAGACTTCCAATTGTTTACGACCCTGTAAACAATAAACAAAACTAATAACAGCTAGGAAGACTACTCAACTTTGTTCTCTGAGCCCCTTTTATAAAAGTGTACTTTAACTACTTAAAATTTAACATAATAAATAATATTCAAGCCATGTAACGCTTCCTTGCTTAGGAAAGTTTATATTAATATGGTATATCCTGTTTTGTAAAACACGTTCAAAGAACCACACCTAGCATAAAAAAACCTCCAACTCAACAAATCCCACCTCACATAATTATAGGTCCCTCCTCATATAATTAAAAATTCCTCCTTACCTAATTATAAATCCCTCCTCGCATCAAGCCCTCTCTAGCGTAGAGCCTCTTTAGGCATAAAACTCCTTCTCGTAACAAACCCCTCCTCGCATCAAACCCCTCCTCGCATCAAGCCCTCTCTAGCGTAGAGCCTCTCCTCGCATAAAACCCTCCTTGCATCAAGCCCTCTCATAGCGTAGAGCTTCTCCTCGCATAAAACCCTCCTTGCATCAAGCCCTCTCTAGCGTAGAGCCTCTCTTAGTATAAACCCCTCCTCACTTCAAACCCCTCCTCATTTAACACCCCAGCCCCCCTCCCTCCACAAAAGTGAAACCACACTACTCGACGATCTCCCTTGATCCCCCCTCCGCTATTCATATCTGAGATAACCGGCCACATATACAGTGGCGTCACCGTGCGAAAATTTATGAGGTCCACTGGTGCGCAGGGTCTCCCTGACACTATCTCGCGCGGAAGCCCCGTGGGGACCTTGGCGGGGTTAGAGAATATGACGCGGCACGATTGGAAAACTTAAAGATGGAATTATACTCGGCCCGGAGGTTTGTTGGCGAAGTCTCATCGACACATTAAATTATAACATTACAATAACATTAAATGATGTATGAAAATAAATATTAAAAATTGCCTTCATGGACTTGAAGCCAAAATCTAGCTGCGTGTCATAGTTTTTTTTGTTAGGTATTTGACGTTCTATTTCTAAACAAACTGATCATATCACCATACGACTTACTAACCAACTAAAATCTAGAACAGACACACCACACACCCTGTTAATTTAATTTTATCAGTGTCCTCGTATCCCATTTCATACGCTCAAGTGCTACTACCTTTAACTTGCGCTCAAGTACTACTACCTTTAACTTGCGCTTAAGTGATACTACCTTTAACTTGCGCTCAACCACTACTACCACTACCCCCCTCCCTTTAAAAAAATTGTATAAAAACACTGTATTGACATAAACAGTAACTCAAGGGAAACACAGTGTGTTGTGCTAACTGACAGAATAATCTCCATTTTAAAACCATGACCTGTTGCGCGTGAGTAACTGTTGATTTATAATAAATGAAAGTATATTTACTTAGGCTTACATCATCCTTGTATGTTCCCGATTACCAAAACTGCAAACTATGACAGTATATATA
>CABFOV010000235.1:147182-167425 GCA_902141375.1 Timema poppense
TATATATGTGTGTGTGTGTGTGTGTGTGTGTGTGTGTGTGTGCGCCTATAATAATTGAGTATGTTTCAGAAACAGCACAGACATTCATCTTTAATTTATTAGTGATATTTAACTGTCTTTTTTATACAGATTTAATATAGCAGCACACTACTTTTTTATGGCATTAAAAATTATCGAGGTGAAAAATAAAATCCCCTTTCATCCAAAAAGAAACTTTTTTTCTTTTGCTAGGAAATGAACCAGGGACTCTTAATGCAGTTAACAAACACACTGCAGAGTTAGTAGATAATTCGCACCACGTCTTGGGGGATCTGCATTTTTAATTACACTTGTGATAAAGATGAGGAAGGTATAATTTAAAGGAAATATAGAATTTGTGTGGAGCGAGAATAGACAAGAATTTAAAGCGAAAATAAACCTATCCATTCACTCATTTGAGATTTGAACCCCGTCCTCACAGTCATAGAAAAACCAGAATATATGAGCTTGAGGTCTAGTTCGCCTTCCCACGAATGCTGGTAGCAATTAAGTTATGACATCTGGAATTAAATTTACTTAAAGGCCGTGTTTTATATATATTTTACAATCTAATTTCTAGCTATAAAAGCTACTAAATCTACTCTTACGTGTTCATGTGTTATTTCATGGGATCGGCAGCAATTACTTTTCATACCGTTAAATACCTATAAATAACGTTCATAGTATAGTAAAAATTATCAAGGCTCTTATTTATTTTTAATTACATATTATTTAAATGTTCTTCAATAATGACCATGAATATTTTTCAGGAATTGTTTGATTATGAATGCAATGAAATACGGGTTTTTAAAAAATATTCTCGAATAATTTTGTATATTTAGTTAATAAATATATATTCCATTGTTTTTGATCATGCATACAGAGTTTTATAAGTTTAAATACAATATGGTTGTATTATTTTCTTTTCTATGGACATTTTGAATATAAAAAACTTGTAATTTAATCAAATATAAAACTGGAAAAGAATTATCAATTATAGCCGAAAAAAATATACGTTTGTATTTTTACTTTGGCGTAACATTTCAGAGAAAAGAAATGACTGTGATAGTTAAAAAAATAATTAGACATTTAGTTGTATGTTGAAAAAGTGGTTTTCGCGGTGCCATCTTTGTGTGTGTTTGTTTCACAGTCTCGAGCCAAAACCATTTTACTAATCGGGTTAAGGCATGGTTCCTGGGGTTTTCATACGTTTGCCCAAGAAACATTTTTCGAATTACATTTTTCTAAGTCTAGAATTAAGAATGGTTTATTAAAGTGCAAAAAAAAAATCTCAAAGTCGGATCTAACAATTTTGATTATAACTCGTATTCAGTCACAGTTTAACATAACAAACACACACTTTGGTGGCCGCATGGACTAAGGCAGCATTCGCTGTAGATAGCTAATGATAGGGAAATCAAGGTTCAAATCTCGGACAGGTGCACTGAGGGTGGTTTTTCCAAAATGGTTTTCCACTCTTCCTCCATGCAAATGTGAATATAAATCCTATAAATATTAACTCTTAGTCTCTAAAAAATCATTAGCGTAATTGATATACAAGCGTGTAACCCGAACGGGTAATAAAAGGAGGTGCTTTTTTAAAAAAAAAAAAAGGCGCATTCCATTTCCCCATGGAAATTACCTTTAGGGTACCATATATACAATCAGAAATTTATAATTTTGATCACTGTCAGATGTATGAATAACTTATTATATTAAGGTTGTAAGGCAATCAAAAATAAAAGGCTCATCCTATTAAAATTTGACTGTATTCATAAATCACAGCTCAATCTATAAACACGGTAATGCACTCTATCTGAAGGGTTACTCTATAGTGTGTCTGAGCGACCCTCAACTCCAAACATCTCACCAGAGGGCGTTGAGTTACTCCGACACTATTGAAACGTTACTCACGGATTTCCTTACGAGCTAAATACACACGCACACCCTACTTCTGCTACTAAAGTCTGTAGTGGTTTACATAATTACAGGCGACGGTCGCAGTCAAAGTAAAGGAAAATAAGCCTTCTGAGTGCCGTCTGAGATTTACAGATAGGCCCAAAGCTAAGGGGAGAAAAGGCGTTTAAATTTTTTTTCTTCTTCTTTCACCAAATTAAATCTGTTTTACTTTAGCTTATTTTAAATGTATTCAGACCTTGGTCGAGAAACCAGAAATTAAACGCTTAAAGAAAGAAATAGTTTAATATATTATGTAGGCCTATATTTAAAAAAAATCATCTTGGTGACAGGCATTTCACCAATTTATTTATAAAATATATTTAAATTTTCTCAAATTAAGAGGAATTAAAATGTGTAGATACGATGCTAACAACTCCATTTTCTATAATAGAAAAATAATTTCAAACGTAAAGTGTATTATATAAAGTAATATAAGATTAACGATATTTAGATTACAATTCCAAATAATATTACTGTAAAGTGAAATAAATACGTGATCATATTATTTACTATGTCTTGGATGGCTCAGTTTGAAACTAGGTAGACTGCCTGTGACACGTGTCACCTAGTCAATGATAGGATTTTTTTTTAAATATATATTTGAAAGTCCAAAAGAAAGATAATCATTAACCTATAAAACAACCATATGTATAAAAAATATTATGTCAATATATATATAAATAAAAGTTTGATCTGGAGTTTTAATTTTTATAAGTCAAACAGTTAAAAAAATTTGGTTATTTAATTCAGCTTGTGAAAAACATGTTAAAAAAAAGAGATACTACTTTAAAAAATTCAAAGATGCCTCACCACTTTTAGTTCATACTCCTATCTGACATTATAAACATGAATCAAATCCGTTAAAAAGTATTGCGTTAATATAATAAGCAACAAAGCATCGATGGGTGCTTGGAATTAGTTTCAAGATAGTAGAGTTTTGTTTCTAGAAGAAAGATAGATTTGGGTTAGAACACCAATAGATTGTACATACTGAGAGTGGGTTTTATTAAATGGTAAATCACTCTCCAGCCCTAAAACTGCCCATTTACTTATTTACTCTTAAGTCAGCCACTTTGGTGAACGAATAGTCTAAGGCGCCACTGTTGTAATAGATTGGACCACTGATGGCAACAAGATCGGAATTTGAATCCCTCCCAGATATACCCTAGGGGATCCTCTTTGAATTGTGTTTCTACACGAAGATACTGTTACACTTTATCTAGATTTAACCTAACTCGCCCCTAAAACATTAATGAAATTAGTAAATATGCGTAACACCCGAACAGGTAGTACGATTCGGTGATTAAAAAACCTTTAGTTCTACCTTTCTCATACTTACTACAATAGTGTAAATATATCAATAGCCCGCCATAGATTAAAAAAAATTTGTTTAAACCATTATTTAAAATTATGATCCATCAACATCACCACAACAATTTAAGCGGGAAATGAATAAATGTAAAATTTGATTGATTCCCTTTAATTAAATGGTTAATTAATTACCTGAGGCCTGGTTGATGAGTTTGTATAGAATTAATTACTAAAAGCAGTAAATATCCATCACCGTAACACTAAATAGAGGAGAGGAATGAGTAGGCTATAATTTAGAGTAAATATACCCAAATCTTCGTTGGAAACCACTTAGGAAAACGTTTCCCTTAATATAATCCGACCATATTTACAACTTTAACTTCCTTGTATTCATCAAAATAGACTAGATAAGCTTGGCTTTTAATCCACGCGTGGTGGCGCCACCTATGACTGTTTTAAAAATGATTAATTTGATATAACATATTATTGTGGCTAGATAAACTTTTTTGAGGCTGCAAAAAAAACCTCCATGACGTCAGCTATCAAGAGAGCTATACCGACTGAGGGGCCACCCCATGTTGGCGAATAAAGTGCTAACATTTGCGAATAGAGGGCATCATGTGGTTAGCACAACGAGGCCTTCAGCCTTTAATCTCAGTTTTCTAGACCAGAGCTGATACTTTATTATTTAAGTAGCCCCTCAATTGTCCTCATAAGCCTGAATTGACCCCATTTCAGATCCAATGCTTCACAGAAAAATATAGATGCGCCAAGGATAAAGCTCAGGACTTTTAGTTCTGTAGCCAGGAACTCTGACCACTAAACCAAAAAGGTGGTCTTGTTGATTTAAATAAAAACACAAAACACTTACTTTTGATCACTGGTATAATTAGGTGATTGTAATCTACAACTTAATTTGTATTAAATGCCATCACACAGTTAGATATAAAAAAAATACTCCGAAAAAAAAAAGTCTTGTTTATATTGTATAAATTCGACTATCCATGTTTTACAACATTTTCGGAGTAGATAATACTCTAGGGCAATGAAAATACCAGCTGTAAATGTTGGAATATTGATATTCGTCACAACTTTATTGAAACAATCGAGTTTTCAAATCCAGAAATAACAACCGACACACATCAACGTAAAATAAAACAACACTAAAATCTAAACACACATGTTTTGTTAATATAAATATTGTTGTAAAAGGTTAAAAACTATTTAGGTTTGGAAACTTAAATAATTATCAGCGGTTGTAAGACAGGTTGCATGATAACCATTAACATTTTTAAAGGTCTTAAGACGAGGAATCTTATGATCCGTTGATATGTTCTCATCACTTAATAATATACTCATTAGCTAGGTATATACGAACATACATAGTTATCATTATTATTATTATTATTATTAGCACCACGTCTTACTACCCGTTCGGTTTGTACACACTTACGCAAATGTGTAATGGTAGGGTGATTGTGAGATGAAATGGAGGACCTACAGTTTAACGTGGGATCCGAACTACGGTGGAGGCCTGGCATTCCCCACATTCACAAGTTGGGATTAATACACGTCTTGTCAGAGGTGAAGGAAGGGTTTGGTAATCAGATAGATCTGTGCCGGTACCGAAGATTGAACCCCGGACCTCAGCATAAAAGTCTGACACCCTACCCCTAGACCGCTAGGTCCCAAAATACATTAACTTGTAAAGTATAGCCTACGGAGTGTTCCCGAACACTCTACCCAAACTTCAAACCACAGCGTAAGTGGGTGAAAATAAACAGAATATCATAACATAAAAAGTTGGGAACAGTTTTCTTGCACTACTAAATGAAATTTTAAGTTAGGTTAGACGCAAAAAACAGCGGGAGTAAGTATCTGCAAGTACGCATACAAGGTTTGTCCCCACTATGTCGGACCGACACTTTAACAGTCTACCGGCTGTCGAAGCCCTAAAAACAGAAAATATTGGGTGCATCAATTCCTTGCTGAAAGATTTTCTCTAGGAACATTTCAAACAAGTAGGATTATAATTTTAGGAATTATCTCAACCTCCATGATAACAAGTTAACAACTTTAAACAAAATAACAAATAATTGGTAAGCAAGATCCTATCTGCTACTGAGGGTGGTCAGCGCTGTAGGTCGTCACAAGTGTGATATCCGACACGACACGTTTATCGGGTCTTTGCAGTGACAAACTGCCCGGTAAAAGTGTTAACGGGGGCCCAAGTGTACAAAAAGTTGCATACCATAGAAGGGCAGAAGTTACCGGCCACTAACAACGTTGCCGAAAGGTTATCCCGCGTCAAATGCAACCGACCAAGTCGGAGAGGTAGTTTCGAACACCTGCCGTGATGTGCCCACCTGATGATATACAGCTTGTGGTATACGTACGTATTTACAGCTGCATACTCTTGCCATTGTTTCAGTCTAACTTCAACTTACATTTAGTAATACAAGGCGACTTTTTCGAATATTTTTTATTAGGATTTTCTGTTTCTTTCTGCCATCAGATGCTGTGGTTTAAGTTTAGACAGAGTGATTAAAATCACCATGTATATTTATTTAAAGTATCTAATGTGCATTTTCTGAACTGAGTAATTATATCAGCACATGAGAACTTCTATGAGCGAGAGTGGAAAGGCTTATCAATTTTGCCAGGAAAGGTATTTTCACGTAACTTCCAAGGTTCTTTTCCATGCCACAATAATTATTGACATGGGACAGACGGCTTAACCTCCCTTCAGAAAGAACTTGTGATAAGTATTTTTATCGATCAAGAAAATCCCGTCGACCCCAGCTGGGCTTAAACCGACAGCCTGTCTAGAGCAGAGCCATGTATGATTGCCTAAATGGGGGCAAAGTGAAATAAAATATAACACATCACAGGAATGAGTTTAACAAACCAGTGGTCCGCCCCATATTGATCTCAAGATAAACCGGTGTGACGCACCACTTTATTCAGTCGATCACAAAAGAACACGGCCGTAGCCAGCCAATAATTTCAGGGGGGGAGCCACATCCCCAATTGATGGAAGTTAGAAACATTTTCTAAATGATAAACCGTTCTATAAGCTCTTTGAAGTGATTTTATTTCATGGTGAAATAACCCCATAGCTGCCGAAGTCTTGGAAAATGTCAAAATATTAAACACTTTTTGGAACTCTGTGAAGGTTTTTTTTATATGGTAAAATAACCCCCAAAATGCCAAAGGCTAGGAAAATTTCTAAAAACTTAACACCTCTAGAAGCTCTCTGAAGTGCTTTTTATGTTAACACAACCCCTTAAATTGTATTTGTATCTTAATTTTTATATTGTTTGAACCATATATAAAGCCATCTATATTTTGTTCATAAAATTTCGTGGGGGGAGGGGGGGGGGTTGAACCCCCAAAACCCACTCCATCCCCACCACACAGCTACGGCCTTACAAAAGAAAATTACGTCTCAGTTTATATTTGATCTTTCAGTCTTGTAAACTTGAACATTTATAATATTCTTTCACATAATTTTTAAGAACGAGAAAAATCCCCTTTATCGGCTATAAATGGTAATGTTAGTGGGTTCCCGTCTTAGGTTAATTTCTAATAAGAAAACGATAAGGGGGAGATGAATGGGTACTAAAACATCGTGCTAAAAAAAAAAGTTAATGTTTCAAACACACTAGACGAGCGCGCTACCGACATAGATAAACTTTTCGACTGACCAAAGTATCATCGTAGCCAATTCTGGCAGTCTTATTGAAATTACAGAGAGACTTCAAAATATTTTTAGTTTAGCTTAAATATTTAAAATTTAATTCAATCCAAAAAAACACTATTTTTCATCCGGTATTTTTTTAAATACATTATTAATTTATACTCTTTTTTTTTAAAAACCAAGTAAAGAGAAAACATTCTTGAATAAAACATTTCATTTTGTTGGATTTCGAGGTGACGTAAATGACCTTGTAAAAGATCATAAAAAAACACTACTACTTTATGAAGGTGTGCCCCAACCGTATAAAATAAATATTTACTGACAACGTTGGGGGGTTAAATTGGATTACCAAATAAAGCGCACAGTACGTCATGCTACGACTGACGCCTGGGCGGGTCCGTGAGATTGTTTTACGTGTGAATCTCATGCCTGTTCCAGCCAATCAGAGCTCTAAATTGTTGCCAGATGTAATCTGAGGATGATATAGTCCAATTTTTCTAGGAAGAACCTTACCTAACAGCTAGAAGAGTTTACTACATGTATCTTCATGTATTCATATGTCATGTCATGTAATTTGTAGTCGCCACTTTTAAATTAACACTACCTACGAAATAAAAATATTAAAATAGACATGCTGACCATAAAAAACAAGTTTGTTATTCTTAAAATAATCCTACTAAACGCTATCTTTCACCCACCAAAAACGTAAAGCACAAATTGAAAGAATTTCATCTGCGCTGATAAGCTCTTCGTGAACAGTGGCGTGGTTTGGGGTGTTGATGGGGTAAGCAGAGATGGTTAAACCGCTACCTTTGATATGTCCCCATTTGACCAATCACACATACGCTATGATCACAGGAATTGTATTTTGTTGATAACTGAACAATGAGTGATCTATTGTGTGACAACATTTTTTATACCAGTGCGTCTCACTACCTGTTTGTGTTGTACGCAAACATGTGCTAATTACGCTATTGCATTCAGATATGAATAAGGCTCATATGAATAAGGCTGAGTTTAGAGGAAGGTTATCTGAATTTGCATGATGGGAGAGTGAAAAACTATTTAGACGATACCACCCGCAGTACACCCGACAGGGATTCGAAGCCTAATATTCGCGTCATAGGCAGCCAAGTCTATTGCGATAGTATTCCTTGGCTTTCCGCAATGAAATTCTATGAGCGATCATGAGAAAGCCTACAAATGTTGCCAGAAAGGTATTTCACATACCTTTAAGATCTTTTACATGCCACAATAGACATTAGACCAAGATATTTACTTCCCCTCCGAAGGAAGCAGTGGAACGTATTTTCATTGCTTTGTAAAAAAAATAGTTTATTTCATCCAGGTTATCACTTTACCTAAAGACCGTCGAGGTCAATTTCAACGTATTTTCCATGGTATTTATTCCATCCACTACCCACTTTAATGATTCTTCACGTAATTTAAAAACAACCATCGTTATACCCCCTTAATACTTATTATTATTACCCCATATTACTAACCGTTCGGGTTATACGCACTTAAGCTAATGTGTAATGATAGGGTGATTGTGAGATGAAATGGAGGACCTACAGTTTAACGTGGAATCCGAACTACGGTGGAGGCCTGGAATTTCCCACATTCACAAATTGTGATTAATATACGTCTTGCCAGAGGTGAGGGAAGGGTTGGGCAGTCAGACAAATCTGTGCCGGGACCGAGGATTGAACCCCAGACCCCCAACACAGAAGTCTCACAGCTTACCCCCTAGACCACCAGGTCACCAGAAAATAGTTGTTAATAACCGTGGTATTATAAAGAAAGAAATCCGTACTTGATGATTATAAATGTCAACTATAGGTAACTTCTTAATATTCTGACAAAGACATTTACGGTTTGTGTGGAAATTATCTTGCTACCCAATTAGTATCTCGATGCAAGGGATGGGTTTGTAGTTTTAATTATACTAAAATAGGTCAGACACCTTATCTCAGTCGGTGGCATATCTTTCTACTAAGCTATGAGTCCAGGGCTCGATTCCTGGAATGGCCGAAAATTTATCATTTAAATATGTTTTTCCACTAAATGGCCGTTGGCTGGTTTTTGTGTATTTTATAGATTTAATTTATAATCAGTCAGCCTATAGAGTGCTCGTTGAATGTCTTTATTATAGGAAAAAAAAATCCTGTAATAAGTTACATTAATTTTTAGGTATCATTCAGATATTAAATTTGAAGTTAAAAATTGCAAGTAAATAACCAAATAAAAATTATTTTAAACCATTTTCTAGAATTGTTCTGCAATACACCATTCAAATATATATTTTAAACTCGTAATCAGTACCAAATTACATTTTAAAAATTTACCTAACAGTAATTCATTTACATAATTGATAGAGTTAAGGGGGAACTTCTATTATTTCATTAGTTATCTAAAACCAAATAGGGTTTTAATATACTGTAATATTTCTTTGACGTCACAAAAAAAGGGAGATATCTAGTTTTCCAACGGTTCGAAATAAATAAGGTGATGTCCACAAGATTCGATCAAGGGACTTAAACAGTGAGGAACATAAAACACCCCACAGTGACAAATCCAATTCCACCTCTTGGAGTTGACATCCATATTACTCTTATATCCATATGTGGTTCGTAGGAAACTTCAAACTAATGCACTCTCCACCATTCCGAAAACAACTCTAAGCACATAGAGGGAGGATATGTCGTGCTAAGTAAATCACTTCGTCGTAAAGTTGCTTATTTGTGTATTCCCTTTGAACTGTGTGTTCAGTCTCCGGATATGAAATGCTTCCAACTTGTAGACGAATAGTTCGAAGGTTGAACCATTTGCTCCAGACTATAATCCAGTATTGTGTACGAACACGGTCACAGCAAACTAATGGAACAGTTATATGACCTACCCATTTCCCTGTCTGCTCATGATAGCTACAAGTTAAAGCTTCTAGAACATTCACCAGTAAACGCAAACATCGGATTCTATGAAACAAGTCTTTATAATAGCTATTGAGCTATCGGGAGTAAGTATTAAGTCCCTTTGCACATTAATTGTATCCTTTCAAATCTAACGATCGGGATAAATGATTAATTTCACGAACCATTAGCTAAAACGATTTCGTTTAGTTACTGTACTTCTATCTTGATTACACTCATTTCGTTTGGAACCATGCCGAGGGGGAGGGGGGAACAAAGAAAGGGGGGGGAGTCTAGTAAACAGTCGTACATCTTATAAAATAAGCCTGGACACTAATGATTAGCGTACTGTGAGCCATAATAGCTAGTATAATAATCATTCTTGAATTTTAAAATAAAATATTTCTCTCTACAAAGATATTAAGTTGAAATTATGTTTTTCATTGAACCTGATCATCATCTACAAGTTATAACCTTGCTTTTATTTTAATATTGATTCACCCTAGGTATTAAAATTAATTCAAATTTTAAAAATTAATTTGAATATAAAACATTTATGTTACTATAGGATTAGATTAATTTTATATATAATTACTATGAATTATCTAAATATTTTTTCAATATAATATTTATGTCATTTAGCACTGCGTCTTACTACCCGTTCTGGTTATACGTTTAAGTACTAATTACATTAATAGATTAAGAATTGGGAAGGTTGAATTTAGATGAAGTAGACCCGCATTTGCGTGGAGGGAGATTGAAAGACAATTTAGGAAGAATCCCCCCAGTTCACCCAACCAAGATTCAAACCCCGATATTCCAGTCCTTGACAGTCTAGCTCAACATGAATTTAGCGCGTTAGCTAACTAAGCCACCTATGAGGGTTTCAATTTAATACACGAGTACACAATACCAATACTAAAGCAAAAAAAATAATAATTAAGGTTTAAGACGTAAACGCCGTCACATCTACAATCTGGCTTAGAGAGAAAGGAACTATTTTAATAGCTATAAGATTTACTATAACAGTGTTCATACAATTATATATAAAGATATGTGATTACCAACTGTCACTTTTAAAGATAGTATCAATACCTTTAAAATAGACTTGATAATAAAGTAAATATTTTTTTTCTTTTAAATATAAAAATTCAATTTTGTTTTTTTTAAATGTTATTTTTCATAAAAGGTTAGTAAATATCAGGTTTTTAATCCACATAAGCTATACATTCTCTTTTTTTTTGTTTAAAAAATTACTTCGAGCCACTTTATTTTGGAGACAGAAACCATTATCTCTCTTAAGTATGACCATGCCACTTGCGTCACACAGTTAATAAGTGATAAAAAAAAAGGGGGAGGGGGCTTCTAATATCAACAAACATCACGGAAGACACGGATTAAGGTTTAGAACCGAACAAGTTTATGTAGTGGCTCATGAACATTTTCCCTTCACGTACTCTTAATTTAACCCTCCCCCTACCCCCTCACCTGCCTGAACCTACAAGGCACTACTCTCTGGACCACTAATCCTCCCTCTGAGAGAAGCCATTGTTTCATCCCACTGAACTTGATGGCTGCGGTCGGAACGTTTGACAGCCTTGTAACTTGTAGTACAACGTCGTTATAGCCGGGACATTGCGTCAAGGGGCAGGTTAGCAACGCGCCGTACATGGTGTTAACACCTCCATTATACGCACTTTACAACGCATCTAGTGGTAAGCTCTCCGAACATAGTTCAAGGGAGGTGGACCAATTCTTCACTCGATACGCACAATCTAGTTTATACCAGTTTATACCAAAGAAAATTGAGTCAGTGTATTTCAAACTACTGTACACACCTTTGTGATTAATTTTACCGACTATATTTCATATAGAGGGCCTTATCGGACGACTAGAAAAATTACATTAATACGTCAGGTCATGTGATCTGAAAAGGTCACTCTTGATAGGTGTAATCAATACTTCTATAATAACACAAATAATATAGTAAGATTATCTTCTTTTTTTCAGGTTACCATGTCTCACTACTTATTGGGTTGTGCGCATTTTAACTTGTGGTGCTAATGTGATTGGGGATGAGAAAATTCAAATTTTTAGAGTAAGGGAGCCCGCATTTGTGTGAGGTGATAGATTTAAAAGACAATAAAAACCAGCCTCAATACACCTGTCTGGGAATCGAACCCCTATTTTTCCCGTCATCGGCAGTCAATTCTATTACGAGAGCGATGGCTTGGCCATTCTACCCCAGAAGATTGGGGGAGGAGGAAATGTTACCAACTTTGGATTAAAAAATATTTTTGTTTTTTCTAAAAGTTTCTTCCGGTCAAAATCCATCTTATTTAGGGAAAAACTAGTGTAGTTTTTTTAAATCAAATTGAGACCAAGAGGGAGAACATACTACAATAAAATTACAGTTTCTTATATGCTCTATGTATACTCTTGTAGGACTCCACATCACGCCATTGATTTTAATTAAAACATATTTATTTTATTTTTTTAAATTTTCACTAAACAGTTAACACTTAGCGACAAAAAGGGAGGAATTAAAAAAGTTGGTTTGTAAAAAAAATATCATTGTATCCGGCTTAGAATTGAATCCAAATCTCCCACTTATCATATAATAGTAAAAGAAAGAAATTTTTAGAAAAGACAAACAAACTTTTGACAATCTACATTGATAAATATCACTATGTTATCAGTATTATTTCATAGGTATTGATAGTATCTATCAAAAGTGACAGTTACAGATCACGTGACTAGACGTATGAATACGTGAAAGTAGATCTAGTAAATTTTCTAGCTGTCGGATAAAGTTCTAACAACGAGAACTTGACTGTTAACTACCAGTAGTTAATACACACCGGAAATGAAAACGTACTACTACTGTTACCATATATCGTTTTTAAGTTAAGCTAATGTTGATGTTGAACTCTGTTGAGTGAAATTGCGTTTGAACTGTTTGAAAGGATGCTTTCACATTGATTGAAAACGTTCATTAAGTTCCTATTAGTTTGTTAATTGTTATAAACGCTTGTATTTAGTGAACAAATATATTAGTGAACCATCGAAAGTATTATTATTATTATTATTATTATTACTAGTGAAAATACAAATTTCTATACAATCAAAGAGTTGCTTTGATTATCCATGGGCCGGTTCGGTGGCCGCATGATTTAAGGGCCCTTTGATGCAAGTGTTTAGTGTCGCACTACATCCGATCGTAAAATATCATCCGTTCTGTATTTATTTTTTTATTTTACTTATTTGAAGTGTTTAACGTGCACTGGTTAGTTCAGCACACAAAAATTTCAATGAGCGTGAGTGGAAGAATCTTCCAATTTTTGCGGGAAAGGTATTTTTATATTCTTTCCAGGGTACTCTTACAAACCACGATCGACTTGGTACCGATGGCTTTACTTAACCTCGTGAGGAAGTTGTGCTACGAATTTTGATTTCGCAATAAAAATCCGTCGATCTCGCCTGGGTTTGAACCCACGAACATCGGGTTCTGAGGCAAGCACTTAACACGAAGACCACCAAGGTAAACTACTGATAGTATAATAAGGATGAGAAAAGTAGAGCTTTAGAGGATATGTATCCGCATTTTCGCGAAGCAAGAGTGGAAGAACTTTTAGAAACAACCACCCTACCGATATTTGAAACCCGGTCCCTCAAGTCGAACACGAGACTGACGCGCTATAGCCCACGACTACCAACGCGAGTATTGTTATAGTTTGGACGAGAATTATGAAACATATTTAACGTCATGACAGGAATTAAAAAACAATAAACAGCTTGACTGTAATATCTTTTTTTTTTTTTTTGACCATATCCTTTGCAATGTTTTTTGCAAATAGGTTTTTGATTTGATAGTTTGCAAGTTTTCTTCCAAATTTAATCATGTATTTATTTTATTTCTGTTAAAAAAACAAAAAACAAAAATACACCAAATTCCTCACAAATGCTTCAGTATTAGTGCGAAAAAAAATATGATTAAAAAATCCAGACATGATCTAGGGAGTCTCAGTGGAATACGAAATAAAAAACCATCCCCCCCCTCTTCAATTGTTAAAAACCAACCCAAATATTTTACTACATGTGCTTTTACAGAGATAGCGACGATGTTACAGTTGAAAAGCGTACTTTAAATATTTACAAAGTGTGGCAAGGACACGAGACATCACACATTGTACGACAACAACGTGTTTACAGCGTACTTCACAAGACATAACAGTAAAATGACACGGCGTAAAGGGGATGGGGGCGTAGAAGGTTAAGGGAGAGGAGGGGGTGGTCTACAACTTATGTCGGATAGATGTCGATACGAACCATCTCGAAAGGGTCGTATGATTATAATTCTCGGTCACAAACAGTTTGAAAGTCATGGATCATGCTATTAAAAGGTAGCTTTATTTTATTTTTTAATATAAAGCTATTCATATAAAAGTAACAGAAAGTGTAAATTAATAGTATAGAAGACTTGTATGAATTTCGACAACCATTATTAATACAATAAATATAATATTGATAAATTTATTCAATTTAAGGGGATCACGTGTGGGTAAATGAATTCGCAATTTCAATTCTACTAAGATATAAAAATTAGTTGGTGTCTGTTTTTACTCTCTCACCCCAAAAACCACTGAACTAATTGTGCTGAAATTACGTATGGGCATAGCTTGGGAGTCCTGTTAACATATAGGTTAGTTGATATTCATTATTATTATTTAGCACCGCGTCTTACTACCCGTTTGGTTTATACGCTTTAAGTACTAATTACTCTAATGGATTAAGAATTGGGAAGGTTGAATTAGAGGAAGTGAACCCGCATTTGCGTGGAGGGAGAGTGAAAAACCATTTAGGAAACCCCCCCACCCCCCAGTTCACCAGACCGAGATTCGAACCTCGATCTCCCCGTCCTCGGCAGTCGAGCTCAACACGACTAGCGCGTTAGCCAACTACGCCACCGAGGCGGGTAGTTGATATTCACACCCGTCAATTTGGTTTAAAGATGGCCGCTACAAAACACTACCTGTTGGCCTTTTTCTCAGCAACTACTAAAAGAATTTTCATTGGATCAACTTTTAAAAGTTATTGATTTAGATGCATACTAGATATAACAGTCACATCTCAAACAACGTTATCGTGTTAGACAACAGCTATACATTATACAATAACAGCACGTCGGACAACAGTTACAATCCGAACAATGTTTTGAGTTAGACAACAGCCACAGTCTTGTGTTGTAAAGCAGTGACATTATGGGTTTCTAAACTAACAACAGTTTAACTGCTCTGTAATCCCTTCTGGCGAGTCGTGTGAAAATGTTGAAAACAATATTATTCCTCGAGTGTATCCATCTTATCGCCATCCCCTGTGCAAACCACGTCGGTGGCCGGGTTTCATTTGTACTAATGGTCCCAAACCCAGACACCATTCTGTACCAAATGTACCAGGAGGACTAAATACGTACAAGCAGGACCAACCACACACTCTACTCACTCTTAAACAAACCTAGAGACGTCCAGAGAAATGTTCATCAAGCTCACCAAGTTTTGTTTATTTGAATCAAGTATATCTAGGATTATTTATTCAAGAGTAAATAACCTGATTCCGGGGCCGCATATTCTAAGGCGTCACTCCCGCAACACACTAGACTGCCGATGGCAGAAAGATCGGGGCTCGAATCCTGGTCGGGTGTACTGGGGGTAGTTTTTCCGAAAATAGTTGTCCACGCAAATGCGGGTATAATTCCTCTCAATTCAACCGTTCTTATTCCTAACTTATTAGAATAATTAGTAGCATACGTATAGCCTGAACAGATAGTAAGAAGTGGTACTTAAAAAAATATTAAATAAAAGGGAATGTGCGTTAGGTTTCGTATTTTTTACTGTTTTTATAGTGAAACAATATTTTTTACAAACAAAATCGGACACATTCAAGTTTGATTTTCTGCCCATAAGA
This sequence comes from Timema poppense, assembly GCA_902141375.1. NCBI lineage: Eukaryota > Metazoa > Arthropoda > Insecta > Phasmatodea > Timematidae > Timema > Timema poppense. The sequence goes on from CABFOV010000235.1 coordinate 163,047, forward strand.
ATAGCAACAGTATCATGGGAATAATGAAATTCGCATAGAAATTATTTAAATAAAATGCAAATGTCCTGGTAAAATTTCGAGATGCCCAAGACAAATATTCAACAATTGTTTGGGTTACTATGCATAGAAAATTAAACTCAATACAATATAGGGTTTTAAAAATGGGTGTTCTGAACTTTAGGATATGTTAGTACTCTAGAAAAAACACTCACCCAGAGATACAGGAAATTTTTGTCTTTCGGTAGTAAAAAAAATTAGGATGAAAACTAAAATGTTATTTGGGTTTACATGGCGAAAAATATTACCTCATCAAAAAATATCCTTCATGTTCTCCTTCCATTTTCACACAAAATTCACATATTAGAATCAAATTGTTGCGTTTTCTTCGAAAAATATCTGTACTCGTTAGAATTAACTGACGACCATTTTCAACTCGCTGTGGTAGGTCTGCTAGATCATTTATTTGAGACTAATACAATACATTATTTAATATGTATCCATAGAAAAAAATGTCAGGGGACAGATTAGGCCAGGAAGTTGGAGGTGGCCATACGACTGGATACGATGGTTAGATCGAGGAGGTTCAGTTACATGCCTCCACTTCCGGTCCCTTTAACTATATCTTCTGGTGGTGACCTGGTGGTCTAGGGGTAAGGTGTCAGACTTCTGTGCTGGTGGCCAGGGTTCAATCTTCGGTCCCGGCACAGATTTATCTGATTACCAAATCCCTCCTTCACCCCTGACAAGATATCTTGTGGATGTGGGGAATGCCAGGCCTCCACCGTGGTTCGGATCCCACGTTAAATGGTAGGTCCTCCATTCCATCTCACAATCACCCTACCATTACACATTAGCGTAAGTGCGTATAACCCGAACGGGTAGTAAGACGACGGTGCTAATAATAATAATATTAATAATAATAATTATATTAATAATAATAATATATCTTCTGGACTTTTTTGTATGAGCATATTTAAAAAGTTTACCGTATTTGTCTCCAATAAATGACTAAACAGACAGCAGCGAGTTAAAAACTGTTGTCAGTCAATTCAAATGAAGCCAGGGACTTTTTTTTCAAACAACAGGCAACAGTCTGGTTATAATATGTGAAATTTGTGTGTAAATGGATGGGCAACATATAGAAAACCCTTTGGTTGTGATAAGATAATACGTTCATGCCATGTAAACCCAAATAATATTTTGTTTTTATACTTATTTTTTGTATTACTTAAAGACGAAATTGGCCATTTCTCTGGGTGAGTTGGTTTGTTGACCTATGTTTATCATGACTTTTTTACTTATTTTAATGAGTAATACAGGATTTTAACGTCTGAAATACTTTTTTTTAACACCTTCTGTATCTACTGAATCGATATTTTATTTAATCTGGCCAAACCGTATTTGGTTTTATAAACCGCAAACTCACGTTTCTTTATGCAAACAAATATAATAAATATAAAAAAAACATTATTTCAAAGTAACAGCTCTATTTAATAAAACATTATAAAGTTAATAGGAATGCTATTTAATTAAAATTATGTTTTAATTATTTACATGAGAATTTTAGTCATCAAAACTTATTCTCAGTTACTTTATTATTTGTTATATCGCAATGAAATATTTGATTTTCTCTAGGGGGCTTATTTATAAAATGTTTGAAATATTGCCTCAGGTATCCGCTAATTTGAAATTAAAAATACCTTCATGGCGTAGTAAATATTTTAATCTACCTTTCCCTCTTCCTGAATCCCTTTTCTCTCTCTGCTTAAATTAAGTCGATGATAAACCTTGCAGTCAAAGCTTTGACTATAAAATTTGCTATCGACTTTACCCACAAACACATCAGTGGCGGCAGAACCGGGGAGTGCAGGGGGAATAGAATCCCGAAGGAGTTTGTTTCCCCGAAATAGGTATGCCGCCCGGATACATTTAAAATTAACCAATATATTAGAACAAGCAGCTGAAAGTTGGCCTTAAATCAAACTCTAAATTACTTCTAGGTGCATTAAATTTTCCTAAATTTGTCTGAATAGACCACTTCAAAGAACTCTCAGAAAAAAATCAGGCAAATAATGTGACAAATAGCTTTTAGAGAATTCCAAATTTGAAAATTTCTCGGGTAGGACCATTCCAAACAACTTATAGGTGCGTGCAATTTTGAATAATTTTTAGGAAGTACCAATCCAAATAGTTTCTGAAAGCATTACATTTTCAAATATTTTCTAGGTGAAGACAACTTTAAATAAATTCTAGTGGCATATGATTTTATATAAAAATTCATATGTGGTGCAATATAAAAATCTTCTAGAAGAATCTAAGCAAGTGTTGGGTAATATCTCTTTAAATAGTATTTAGGACATATAGATTCTTAAAAAAATATTTAGGTGTGGACTATTTAAAAAATCTTCTAAAAGCATCAAAATTTCGAAAATAAAAATCAGATTGAGGACTACTATAAATTACTTTTAATCGTATCTAATTTCCGAAAATTGGGAGAAGGACGGCACCAAACTGGTACCAGTGAAAACAGGGGAGTGGGGGACGGCACCAAACTAGTGTAAGTGAAAACCGGGAAGTGGGGTTTAGGGGGTAGACATTGCCCCTCCTGGTGTCTTCCACACCTTTTGATATTCTCAAATCTGAATCTGAAAGACTTGCATCAAACTGCAAATAACATCTAAAGGCATTTACTTGTGGAAGTGCCAGTGCAATGTGCCAGGTAGGGACCACCCCAAATTGCTTCTAGAGGCATCCAAATTTAAATACTTGTTGGGATAGGACCATTTCAAATAAATTCCAGATGCATATATATTTTTTTAATGGCTGAATACAACCCCACATATCTTCTAAAAGTACCTAGGTGCGGATCATTCCAAATAGCCTCTAAAGACCTACTTTTTAGATCATTTCATATAGCTTGAAGAGGCGTATAACTGCCGAGAAACACCAAGGTGAGGAGTACTCTAGATAGCTTCATTGGGCATACAAATTCAAAAAATATATAGGTGAGGACCACTTTAAATGGTAGCTTCTAAAGGAATCAATTCTTTCAAAAATTCAAAGCAAGGACAATTATAAGTAGCTTCTAGATGCTTCCCGTTTTCGAAATTGTGCTAAGAGGACCAATCCAAATCATTTATGAAATATATGATTTCCAAAAATTGGGGAGGAAGACCACTCCAAACAGCTTTAAGGGATAACAAGTTTTTAAATATTTATTAAGAGGGTGGGAGATGGTAGGTAGGAGTGAAAGGCAAGTCCCTAAAAAAAAATTGGTTTACATACCTTCCCCTATACAGATAAGGTTCCACCACCACTGACACAGAAACACACACATACACATATATATTATTATATACATATATTTGTTTTAACTGCAGGATTTATCATCGATATTTGGGAGGTAGTGTATCTATCTCAGCTTGTAAATAGCATGGGGGAACAAAATTCAAAGTAATAATAAATTACTCCCAGGAATTTTCAAACCATTTGAATACGATTATAATACCCTAGGATCGCTCAGCTGACACCGTATGTAAACTAATAAAAAAACATTGTGTGATAATATGTTCGTACAAACAGAATCGAACATTTGAAAATATTGGCACATCCATAAAGGATTTTACAAGATGGGGCTATGAGTTACTGAAACTACATTTAATTTAAATATCCGAATAGGTCTTACCACATCAGATACCTCATTAGCTTGAGCTAAGAATGCCTGTGACTATACTTATGTATAAAATAGACCAGCTGTGAAATAATTTGATTTTAATCTCAAACCAGCTAAAATATTATGTTTTTATTTGCAGGCACCATTCGAGTTCCGAACAAGCCCACAAGATTAGTTGATCGCTAGTTGAAACTAGAGATAGATGCAATGTGATTTTCATAGGAAGGAAGAAACTAATCCTACATCTAGAAAAATGTCAAGTTCTAGTTTTACGTATTATTTCGTTGAGTCTTGTGATCTGCAGCTGTCTTTTTTGATTGATATAATCAATATAGATAAAAATGACACTAATAATATAGTAAAGTGTTATAAATCTCACTCATAAAAAAGTTTGTATTTGTTTAAAGGTCCTTCATATGAAAATTGGACCGTTTAATCAACATATCATAAAAACTTTACCGGCGTAGTGTATCGTATAAGTCTCTTGTTGCTTTTTCATTATCCGAAGGAAGGCGGGAGTGAGTTAGTTGGTGGGATGAAGTAAAAGGAGTGGGGGAGTTCTAGCACTCCGTGGCTCTTGCGATCATCTACACACCACTTCTGGATTATTTCTTAACAGAACTTCATCTTGTTCCTTGTTTCCTTCCCTTCACCCTCCTTGTCTCGCAGTCAACACTTATACCTTGTCCCGTCTTTGGAGGGGGGG
>CABFOV010000235.1:176365-204973 GCA_902141375.1 Timema poppense
AATGAGATGAAGGGATGATGGGGTAAAGCAAGGGTAGTTAGGGGGAGGAATTTTGACGAGTTTTCACGTTGTTATCAGTGGTCGCCAGAAGAAGTTGAACTTCCCATTAAAAACAAGTGGGCTGGTAAGAGTTTAAGGGGGATGTAAAAGTTAGGGGTGGATGGGAGAGAAAAAGAGGGGTTATTTCATATATATATATATATATATATATATATATATATATAAACACATATATGTGTGTGTATATATGTATACATGAAGAGTTACACAGACGAGTTGGTAGAGACAGGTTTCGAACAATGCATTTTGGGATAAAGAGACGGAGGCTTAAACAGTTTAGTGTTCACAGAATGTAATATTAAACTATTTCTTTTTTCTATTATTATTTCAACTAGTGATCAATATTTTTTTATATAGTCGCTGAACACGATATGTCACCTTAATTTAAACATATAGGCCTTATAGGAAAGGGTATTTTATTGAGCTGGCATCCATATTTCGTATCTTACTTTCACTACCCAAAATATTTAGTCTATAAAATAAATATATCCACACATTATTTTATTTAAATGGTATTATCTTTCAAATGGGAGATACAATACATTTATAAATCCGTTTGAAGGATTTTGGGAAAAATTATATTTATAAATTTTTGCTATTAAGAATAAGCTTGCACTTTATAATCAGAGAGATACACCCAAATTTTCTTACGAATAGACACATATGATGCCTATAAAAAGCTACTGGATATACGAGAACTTTCACATATTCATACTTTTAATGCTATATTATCCGCAGCTGTCACACTTTATGGATTTTATCAACACCTATAAAATTACCCTAATTATCTAGTAAAATATTAGCAATATCAGCCACAAAAAGTATGTTTATACTTTTTATAAGGTCCTACATATGTATAACCGTAAGAGATTCAAGGCGTATATCAGTAGATTACATAGATTTAGCCTAAGGATGGGATTCAGGACACATGAGGAAGATGAGGGATTTTTTATAGCAAAATTTTTTTTTAGCCAAAATAAATAAAATATGGCCTAAGTACAAAGTGTTTAATTTTCTCCACACAGTAATAACAAAAGTTGGTGAATATCTGTTATGAGCATAGCGGCATTAGATTGGAAGAAACTTTTTAAAATGAAGAGAACAAGCTTTCATTAAATTCTTTGATACTCTTCACAGATATTCAACAACACTGTTTGTATCACCATGTCAAGAAAATTAAACTTTAACATTTTAATGAAGCAATTAATTATTTATTTTTACAAAAGAAAGAGTTTTTCAATAAAAACTACAAAAAAATCTATCCTAGTTTGAGTTTACCACATCCCCATCTTAACTTAGGAGAAGTTACATGTATGGGAATGTGGAAAAAGGCGTAAATCTAGTCTTGTCTGATTTGATGGGGAAAAGTAGGTCAGGATTAGATTCCTATCTGGGTGTACTAAGGGTTTTTCTTCCACAGTTTGTTTGTTTACTTAAAATATTACAATATCACATTTTTTTATTTCATAGTAGACGTATTCCACGAGGAATATGAGAAAAGGGTGTTGAGGGGGGGGGNGGATACCGTAAAAGTTAATATAGCAAGAAATGAGTCCAAGTTCGCAACCTCGGATTCATTATCATTCCTCACCCACAGATCTGTTATCCTATAGATGTACTATTATAAACTAATTAAACCGTGCAATAAATTAAACTTGTCACAATAATGACTAATGTTTTCAAACATTGCTCTGCTCATCGTGCACAACTCATAAACCTCGATAATTGTAATGAAGGCAACAAAGATTAGGCTACGTTCGCTCTACCGCTAAACCACCTATTGCACGGGAAACACTAGCGCTTCCTGGCGGCAGCGAAGGAAGTGAAGAACAAACAAGGGAGCGACGTGAGTTTTCAAAATGGAGTGCTGTGTCAACATGGCGACCCTCGAAATATATCCTCGGAGGGGGAACGTTCGTATTTCACACATCTGCACTTTTAGTCCTACATTTCCTGCTACTATCAAATGAACGAGGGAGAAATTTTCACTACCTGACGATTTAGTTCACTGTGGTAGCCTGTAGTAACACATCGTTGATTAGCTCTCTGTAATTTTTCATATTGAAAACGTATTGTGTTTGTTAATACTTTTGAGCGTAAGGTTATTATGACTCTACGTTTTATGCTCCTCCGAACACAAAATTAGAGTAATACAATTCAGTGGCACACGTATACAAAATAACATAGTTTACTTATAGTATGTTTGGCCTCTAGATGCATATTTATAATTTTAATTATGTAACTAACATTTCTATACGATACTACTTAGCTAAGAATTGAATTATATGATGCCATCAATTTCTGCTAGGGGATGTCTGTAAGTTATATATTTTTTTGTCGTTCTGAAGGTGTGGAGTAAATGAGGGTGTCAAGGAAAAAAACCTTATAACCCTCATTTTACTACAAATGTGCTAGGAGTCATTTATGGCAGCTTAACTCTTGAGCTACAAGTGGGTTTTACAGTTAGTTAATATTGACACATATTTTATTTATTGTTTATAGCTAGCTTCCAGAATTTTATTGAGGTTTATGGTGAATATATCCCATCTAAATATAATAGGATTATCGTGTTTTTTGCCTCGACTCTCTCAATCCTCATACGTTTCCATCTGGAAAAAAAAAAAATCTACACGTGGCCTAAAATTCACTATATATTGTAATTATACGTCAGCATTAAACAACTTGTAAAATAATGTTGATCGTTTACGGCTTCTTCTTGCATTTAAGGGACTACCTATGTTTGTGTGGAGCTTCATGGAACTTGACGGGTTTTGATGTTTGCTGTAAGGGGGGGTTTGTAACTGTCATAAACGCTGTCCTGCTTATAACATAACCTAAGCTAAACTTTACTAATCTTATCTAGACGACAAAGTTTATCTACATATGCTTAGAAAAATTAAGGATGCAAAGCAGAAAATATTTTAGTGGAGTCTGCGGCTCCATAAACATTGTAATATTTTTATAATCTAACTTAAACTACAAAAGCGATCGATCTGGAAACAAATCCTACAGTAAAATCTCTATCGGCCACAAATCTTACCAGCCGGAAACCCCACGGCCTTGAATCCCATGCCACCTCATTGTGAGATGAGCTAGTGCCGATGTATTTCCCTAATTAAAGTTATTCAACCGATACAAACTTTGGGAACAAAGGTTGAAAAGGGTCGATTCTAAGGAAATATCATCAGCGTTCAGCCGGTTGGTATCGAACCCCAGCGTCTCTTGCCAAAGACACACTCACTGCTCATGCGACCACTGCCACAAGTTTCAAGTCGTTCACAATTTGGCGCTTAGTTTATTTTTGACCCGAGCTGCATCAATAGGATTGTAAGTATTAAAATATAAGAAAAGAAAAACACGTCAGTTACACTCTTCTGAATGTTCCCAGAAATTGGAGGATAAATTCTAGTCTAAAGTTCTCTAACGTCAAACAGCTCTAACCACAGAACAACTTTTAATAAGCCGGTTGATATTTTTTTAGCTTATCGATCCACGTTATTTTTAAGGTCAGTGATTGAGTACGCCTTTTGGCTTGAAGTCATTTGGCCTAAAAGTTAGGCTAAATAATTTTAGTCTAGCTGTTTCTGCAAAGTTAATTTTTTTAAACTAAATTATTTATGCAACCCTACTTTAGGCCAGCCGACATTGAGTTGAACTTTTAAAACGAATAGCTTGACACCAATTGATTTTTAGGGCAAATGGAATTAAGCTAATTGAAATTCAGTCTGAAATCTTAGGCCAAAACGACCTTAGGCCAAGTGAAGATTTTAATTCCGGTGAATTTTGGCCACGGGATTTTAGGCATACCGCCGCATACCTCGCCTTTTACCCAGTGATGAGAGAGAAGCTTAAGGAATAAAACCACAAACTCAACCCCCGTTCCCCTTTAGAGAAAGCCCACACCCCTCTCTCTTGTATGTAACATGAAATTGAAGCAGCTCGGGATTACCCACCCTCAGCAGTGCCAGTCTAAACCAGGAACTTGTGACTGATAAGTGATAACGTCCCATGTTTTGGGGAAAGAGAAGAGAGCTACGAGTTAGCAACATCATCCGTGGCCACGAGGCTGCTCTAAATTGTGTCAGCCGAGTAAACAACTCGCGGGAGCCATGTTAACATAGATTATTATACACTAACATAATACATACCGTGTTGACTTAGAAGCTGGTTTACATAGCTGAGGGGGGAGGGAGGTGTTTGCCTGTTGTAATGCTTCTAGCAGCGACACGACAATCACTACTTAGCGGAGAGGAACAGCTCTAACTTTGGGGACCACACCCTTCCTTCCATTTACTCTGAGATGACGTAGAGAGGAATCAATGCAGACTTACAAATTATATTGAGAGATCCGCCCAGGTGGTCGCGCAGTCTGAGGCGTCACTTTGTCGATACACTAAACTTGCGAAGACGGAGATGTCTGGTCTCTAACAAAATAGTCATTTTATTATTATTATTATTATTATTATTAGCACCGCGTCTTACTACCCGTTCGGGCTATAGGCACTTACGCTAATGTGTGATGGTAGGGTGATTGTGAGATTAAATGAAGGACATACAGTTTAACGTGGAATCCGAACCACGGTGGAGGCCTGGCATTCCGCATATTCACAAGATGTATTGTCAGAGGTGAAGGAAGGGTTTGGCAATCATATCAATCTGTGCCGGGACCGAGGATTGAACTCCGGACCCCAGCACAGAAGTCTTGACACCTTACCCCTAGACCACCAGGTCACCCATCATTTTATTAAAAATATATATATGTATATAGATTTAGTAGAATATGACTATCCATCTATTTATATTTTATTTGCACTGGAGTTTAGCCCATGCCATAGTTAGCATAGCTCCGTAACGTTACCTCCCCTTCACTCTAATATTTAGAGAAGGTAATAATAATTAGATTGTATTTAACTACTACAAAGCTAAATGCATGACATGATAAAAGTAGGGAAACACATTATAGAAGTAGGAGAATTGAATTGGTAACAATAATAGATTTACCTTTAAAAAAATAAAAGGGTAATATTGGGTTACAAAACTTATTGTAGAATGAAAGCTGGACAGAAAATAATAAAGTGTAGTAAAATCCGTTAGATAGGCTAGGTAAATCAAGTAAATTATCGAGGTATAACTATAAACATCAAGTTTTAACAAGTTTAATAACTTCAAATATACACGGGAGAATATGCGTCCAAGACGACACGGAAACGAGGGAAGTTAAGTTGATAGAAAGCATTGGATGCCAAACCAGCCGGACTAGAGCCAGACTTCCACTATAAGGGTGTAAACAGAAAACATGGCGAATTAATTACGCATCAAGATATAACTGCAGATCCAATAGTTTTAGTGTTATTAACCTATATGTCGGCCAAGCTAACTAGCTTGATTTGAAATTAAGAAAGTTCCTATAGACACACTGAATAATAAATGGTAAGAGGACGGTCTATCAATTACATTAGCAGATGGCTAACAATCAGGTGTCCACACAAAATTGTACTGTGGCCGGTCCTTTCCCAGTGGGTATTGCCAGAGCATTCAATAGTATATTTATGCCATTACCCACTCCCTGGGGTATACATCAAATCTAGTACACGCCAACAATTAAATACTAGGACAAATAAAGTGCCAACAAGGGAAGAACGAAAACACTATCTGTGCGGGCCACTACACAAAAATAGCCGTGTTCCGCACTTTGCGCACCCAAAAAAGTAACGCAGAAAAAGAGGTACCAACAAAAATGTCGTGATATACTGACCCAACTAGGTCCTTAAAAAAGGGCATTAGATTACCTGCTTGTAGCCATACAAAAATTCGAACAAGTGAGCTTGAGGTCCATGGCGTTATAGGATATTGTGAAGTAATTAGGACTTAAAACGGAATAATTAACTTATGATGGAAAAGAGGAAGCTTAAATCAAGGTCCTCATTACATATAAGGCTCCCAGCTCCTGTATTTAAGCTATGTTATACGAGCGTAGGGAAAACATTTAGTCAGACTATCTGATTAAAGTAATTAAGTTGGGTTGACACCAAATCAAAGTTAATCATCCTGGCTAAATCAACAAGTCTGATGGACTCTGACAACATTATTGTCGACTTGACTAAGTAAATTAAGTCGAAAAGACAGATAAACAACAATTAGTCACTCGGACAAAATCAACAAGTTTGAAGGAATTGGATAACCTTCGTAGAGTACTTGAAACATCAGACAAGACTCCTTCGGCATCGAGAACCACGACCCAACCACCAGGGCCAGCTGTTACTTCTTGGTGGGTGAGCAGAGGTTCCTCCTTCAAGGATATCTGATGACGAACTACAATCCTGTGAACTTAGAGGCCACCAGCTATATACTCTATATCCTCACTATACTGGATCAAACATGGGCATGTAAATAAGAAAAAGGAAGGAAGGGGGAGGTTTGGAACAGTAGAGAAAGTATTGCCAAGGAAGTCCGCTAGGGCAGCAGCGCTCGGGTTCGCGGCATTGAACCAACGACAGTCAGGCCTTTCTTTAACTTAAGAGTTCAAGGGTCTAGACGTTTGTTTGAAACTGCCACGCCTTCGCTTCCACCATGCTGGCAGCATACGGTATCGAAGCATGGCGATTGTATCAATGAACATCCACTTAATGTAAGTAGAGCACCAATGATATCTTAGCAGAATATATCAGTTTTACTTCTCTTCTTTGGATTCCGTTATTTCAGTTTAGTATTTGGTGCAGATTATAGTTTGTAGATGTCATATCACTTGGCTGACATGCTACAGCTCCTAATAATTATATATTATAGAATATATAATGCTCTGTGAGACTGTTCAATTTATCTCTGCACCTACTTGTGATAGTACAATAAAGTCTTCAGCTAGTCTGTTACTGAACCGAGATTCTTACGCGACGTATAAATAGTACTAAGAAATAGTGTACTCCTATTTAATAAATTTGTTTTAACATACTTCTCAATTATAGTGTACAACCCATATAATATATAACTTTGGTAGGACTGGTGGTCACAACTATCAAAGGTTACCAGAGCTACTCTCATGTATATATTATCCACATGATCACCAATACCATATGTTGAGCTGCGATCACGTTTGGCCATCAAAACTTTTACAACAAACAAACAGAATTTTATTTTTATTTTGATTGTTTTTATTACATCTTATGCTAACTGTCGATTACCACCACTCATTTAGCGAATGGAGTATACATTTACCACCTGGTCTCGCTACACGACGCTCAGAATATGATGGTACAGCTCCCAAGAGGGGAAGCCAATGAAACGCACAGCTATTAATGGGACAATTTCACGGTTCAATAGATTTCCAACCATCATCAAACACAATGGTACTAGCATGTGTGTGCGTGCCTATGTATGCCCCTCTCCCCCACCTCATCCGTTTTCTTCCCCCTATGAGTGAGTGAGGACGAACGGTAAGCTACAAATTAACCCCTCTTCCAACCACGGTGGCAAACTGTCGTCTATAGAGGGCTGCACCGACACCCACCCCTGTTCATAATTAGTGTGGTGCGACTACAGCTAATTATAAGCCCTTCTCCCCCTCTCATCTCTCTCACCCTATAGCGCTGTTCGATTTTAATAGCTTCACAATTAGTTGAACCAGTCAGTTGCACCTACTTTTTTTTTTTCTTTTACGGAGTTCCACCATATTTTTTCGTTCGACTTTTTTTAGTACTACTACTACTACTACTACTACGAATTTCGTTATCATGAAAGAAATTGAACAATTCAAGGCTAACCACTTTTTTTTTTTTTTAGGACACGTCATTGAAGGCTTTGGGTATGCCTTTCAAGTGCTTGAATGCGTCGGCATACAAATTAGTTGTCAGTCACAGCAATTTTTTTTTATTCCTTTCAATCCGACGTATTCAATAATGATGTTGAGATGGAAAAAAAAAAAACACGTTTTATACCCGGAAAAAAAAATGTTTTTTTCTTTTAGGCTTTAAAACATTTCAATACTTATTTATTATAGCCAATTTTTAAAAATCCCTGTAAACTAGGAGGGGGAAAAAAGTTCCAAAAACATTTATATCTGTCATTTTTAGTTTAATAATGATATATTTTACAAAGTTCTGATTTTAAATCACTTGTAAATACGTTACCATTCAATCATATTCTTATTTACCCTTCCTAAACATTTTTTCTTAGTGTTGGTAATCCTCTCTGGTCAAAGGTATACTTATAGTTGACATGTTTAAGAGCCTCCCCTTCTCTAAACAAGGTAACCTCATACTGCTATACAACTTGTGTGTTTCAAAATAACTTTTATTATTGGTTGAGATATTTAACGTGCAATTTTATAAACAAAATGATCATATCAGCACACGAGAATTTCTATTAGTGAGAGAAAAACACCTACCAATTTTGCCGGAAATCTATTTTAATATACCTTCCAGGGCCATGCTATAATCGACATGGGACCGACGGTTTTATTTCCCCTTCGAAGGAAACAGTGCAACGGATTTTTATTACTCAAGAAAAATGTGTCTACTCCAGCTGGATTAAAACCCACGAACATCTTGGCCTGAGGCAATCACTTTACCCCCAAGGCCTCCGAGGTTGATTAAAATCTAACTAAACCATCCTCAATTATATTGCATTTTTCTGTTGTTAACCTATTGAATATGACCATTTGTTTTGAGGACTCCTTGAGCCAGTTTCATAGTCAAACTTAGTAAATATAATGTGTGATGCTTTACTACTTGTAAATACAAGAGGACCCGCACCTACACTTGAATAAAATGGGCCAGTTTCACATATGAAACCAGCCTATTCCAATGTTATCTAAGTAGGTGTCGTCCTGTATTTCGTATAGCACCGCACTTGAAGCGTGTTGAGGCTGGCTATGATGATGGAACCATAACTCACAGTCTAGCAATTTACTTTGACCTCAGGACTGCAACGTTTTAAGTGGAACGACGTAGAAAATGAACTAATTTCATTTATTTTTTTATTTTTAAGTAGAAAATAATATATTTATGGATACGAGGGGTCGGGAGGGGTTTTTCCTGAATGACGAGCGTGCGGGCAACTGACTGACTGCGTGGCCAAACTGGCGAGCGCGTGATTAGCAGATAGCTCTCGATAGTTTGTTGACGAGCAGGCAAAGGTTTGAATCTTGGCTCAGTGAGCTGAGGGTGGTTTTTGACAAATGATTTATTGTTGTGGTTTTCTCATCCTCTCTCCACGGTAATGGTGATTCTTATTTGTAAAGGTCTACTTTGATAATATTGAAGTATTTTAACATATGAGTTGTTTGCATTTATATATATAACATATATATATATATATATGTATGTATAGTTTATGATCTTACCAATTAAATTAACCCATTAGTAGCAAGTGTGCTAAGCCTATCGATAATAATAAAAATGTCAAAATGAGAAGTTTTCCTAGCACTCAATGACCAACATACAATAATATTGCCCAGCGCCTGTAAACTAGACTGTACTGGCTTGCCTTGCGCGATTGAAAAATAAAGCCAGTTCTATCTTTCAAGCGCGCGAGCCCGTTCGTTCGCTCGCTCGCTCCAGTCTGGCCACCACCTCCCATTACAACCAATGTGTTATATTTTATGTTTTAGTCACTCACGCGCTCGCTCGCCCAGTCTGGCCGTACACTATGATTTAAATAAGAAAATATTTTTTACAATTACAAAAATACTTTTATCAATTTCATATATGTTTAGGAAATCAATAACTTTTAAAATATATGAATAATCAATGTTGACAATTCTGAGAGAAATATAATATATTTTTTATTTTCTAAAAATTCTTTCCTACCAGAATACTACTATACATACAATCGTATAACGGTTGGCCAGAGAATGAATTTTTAGGGTCTCGGTTATGTATTAAATAAATATAGTGCAGCCAACATTGAAAGAATATCATTATTTTTATGGAGGTAATCAAAAGCTTGTACAATTAATTAATTGTAGGCTTACATGGCTAGCGAGATTTAGAAGATGGAAATTATATTTTAGTTGTGGATTTAGCCGTATCAAGTATCATAATTCGTTAATTTGGAAAATGATATCTTGCGGGTTGAATTCCCGTGTCCAGGTCTCATTTTTCAAGTTTACAAACCTTTTATGTCAAAGACGACAGTAAAATAGTACGTAGCTTTGCATACAAATCCATGAAAGTAGATCTGGTTGGTTTTTTAACTGTCAAATATGGTTCTCATGGTGATCATATTATAAAAACGAATGGCGTGTTCAAGGTGGCCGAGTGTGAAGTAGTGTGTCTTACGTCAATGGAAACCAGTGAACGTCCAACCTTAATTTATATGTGAGGTAGATATTGAAATATTATACATCAACGCAAACACACACACACACACACAGATCTACATTGTCGGCTATCGATCAACACACCCTCTTTCTACTATTTATTACAACAAGCTTTCGTGTGGAGGGATGCACGCTTTGGACGACATCCACAATGCACTAATTGTCAATCACACTGGGACCTTTTAGGGACATCCCCCATTCATTCATAAAAAAAAAAGTAGTATACGCGGGGCTAGCGGGAGAGGACAACGACATGATTTTCGAAACAATGCCACTTTAATATAGGTAGGTGGGAGAATAATACTAAACATGCAGATCTCATTTCTAGATGCTATTGTTTCGGCAATGAATGTTGTGAAGCCCATATTAAAACAAAACAAAAAATTTATTCGTTTCTCGATTGTCTCGTTATATTACAGATTGGTTTGGACCAGTGTGTTTTATAACTAGGTTTGTATTCCAAATTTATTTCGGTGGATTTTAAGGTTTTTCTTTAGGTGATTGAATACATTTATTAGTACACTTATTATATTATTATTATTATTATTATTAGCACCGCGTCTTACTACCCGTTCGGGTTATACGCACTTACGCTAATGTGCAATGGTAGGGGGATTGTGAGATGAAATGAAGGACCTACAGTTTAACGTGGAATCCGAACCATGGTGGAGACCTGGAATTCCTCACATTCACAATATGTCTTTTCAGAGGTGAAGGAAGGGTTTGGTAATCAGATAAATCTTTGCCGGGACCAAGGATTGAACCCCGGACGCCAGCATAGAAGTCTGACACCTTACCCCTAGACCACCAGGTCACCCTCACTTATTATAAAACTAGAGATTGTTTAGAGCTAATTTTAGATTTTTATAATAAGGGGTAGTGCAAATGTGTGCGTAGCTCTATCAAATCATCGGAATGTATAAAAGAAAGAAACGCCCCGAAGAACATAAAATTCGGTAAGTGTTTATTTGATATAGGGTTTAATCCTACCTTGTGGCAGACTAGGAAAAGAGTTCATTGAAATGTTTATTTTGTTATTTATAAGTAGTGTGTTAGCTTTAAATCAATTCTGATATACATTTTTGATTTAGTTGCTGGGATATTCCTTTATAAGGACACCTTTAACAACTACTACTTTACAATGTCTACACTTTAGTGACTGTGGCATGAGGCACTATCTAGAAGGTGACATTATGTCAGGAGAGCTGCTAAGAGACAGCTAGCAGAAGGTCCTTTATTGAAAACATTAGCTGAAAATAATTAATATAAACCTATTTAGAAATAACTTATTTTCTTGGTAATACTTTATTACCAATAATCGTTATTATTATTATTATTATTATTATTATTATTAGCACCGCGTCTTACTACCCGTTTGGGTTGTACGCACTTACGCTTATGTGTAATGAACGATGATTGTGGGATAAAATGGAGGACCTACAGTTTAACGTGGGATCCGAACCACGGTGGAGGCCTGGCATTCCCCACATTCACAAGTTGTGACTAATAACACGTTTTGTCAGAGGTGAAGGAATCAGATAAATCTGTGCCGGGACCGAAGATTGAACCCCGGACTCCCAGAACAGAAATCTGACACCTTACCCCTAGACTGCCAGGTCACCACAAGTATTATTCAGTACCAGTGTGACTTCAAATAAAGTCAATAGCTAAGTTTTATCTTACATATGGATTGCTATGAACCAGATAGATAAAATAAAATCTTTAGAATTAATTTATTATATTTATTTATAGAAAAATGAATCACAAATACACAAGTTAGTTAGCCACAAATAGTTATAATTTTCTTATCAAAGATTGAGACCCATACCTTCAGTATAATAAAGATAAACACAAATCTAAGATAACTACAACTCAATTAGTACGTTTAGTCTACAATTTTGGCTCCGCTATCTTATATTTTTCAAGTGTCAGAATTATTTCATAAATATGGCATGCTCCCTAGTGAACATAAAAACTCTTAACTCTCTAGAGTATCGGAAAGTGGGAAAAAGAGCCCTGGAGGTACACACAGACATTACATGGAGTATTTATATATGTAGAGCAGTACTAAACAAAATAAATAATATAATATAAATTATTTGATCAATTGTTTATAATAATGTATAGAAAAATAGTACAAGAAGAATCTTTAGATCATTTTACTGACGTTAAAATCCGAACTAGACCCACTCCGATCTATTTTAACACCATGGACTGCATTTTGCATATTATGGTGTATTTGACTTTGCTATTATAAAATCATTATTTTACATTTTCTAAAAGTTTTCTTTACGGGATGAAGCGTCAATAAATATCTAAAAAAAAAATAGTTAAGGTTTGTATTTATTTTAATATTACATTTGCACTTAAAATAAATATTTATCTATAAATAAGTGGCTATCAAATAATCTTTATTTAATTCACTTTGTTGAATAAATCAAATCTCTTCACAAAACTATGTCTTAGATTCTTCTACTATCCTATTAGAATATAGTCTTACATTAAATTGTATTCAGTAAAAAAATAAAATTATTATTATTATTATTATTATTATTATTAATAGCACCGCGTCTTACTACCCGTTCGGGTTATACGCACTTACGCTAATGTGTAAAGGTAGGGTGATGTGATATGAAATGGCGGACCTACAGTTTAACGTGGAATCCGAACCACGGTGGAGGCCTGGCATTCCCCACATTCACAAGATGTCTTGTCAGAGGTGAAGGAAGGGTTTGGTAATCAGATAAATCTGTGCCGGGACCGAGGATTGAACCCCGGCCGCCAGCACAGAAGTCTGACACCTTAACCCTAGACCACCAGGTCACCAAAAAATAAAATTAAGTTATAACAATTAGCTATAAACATTTACGAAAAATATATAGTCTAACATTACTTATAGTGGGATGAATTCCAGGAATTGACTCGTTAGATGAGGTTTTAGGTGAATCCAAACATACTCAAAGATTACGTAGATTTTAGTTACAAACAACCAATTTGAGATTCAAACTGTGTAAAAACATCTTACTACTTACGTGTGGTATTTAAACCGGTTTAGAGAGCTGAGAATTGAACACGCTGACACCAAGATTTTTATGGTGGTTTTGACCTAAAGAACGTGTTAATTAATATACAATATTATAGCCTAATACAATAAAAGATTTGAAGCTGTAAATGGATTACTGACTTATGCTCATTATTAATATTTCAGTGAAGGCAGTGGTGTAAAAACATAACTTCTGGTTCACCTCTATACGTTGCAAGATGGTGGCGCCCTTGAATTACCCATGCACATAATTTTATGAGTAAGAGGGAAAGAGATTGAACATTTTACCCGAAAGGTATCTAATAAACCTCTCAGGGATATCTTACATCTTGCAATTGACATGGGACGGACGGTTTTACTTCCATTCCGAAGGAAGTTGTGTTACGGATTTCCCATCGCTAGGGTAAAAGCGCATTGACCTAGATATGGTTCGAACCGGTGAACATAAGTCCTGAGGATCACCAAGGTCATTACTCTAAATAAATATTCAACTATTTTTTAACCAACTTCAGTGGTCGCATGGTCCAAATCGTTACTCTCGCAGTAGACTAGACTCCTGATGACGGGGAGATCGTGGTTTGATCCAGGTAGGGTGTACTGAAGGCAGTTTTTCCTAAATATTTATCCACTCTCTCTACGCAAATGTGGGTGCAATGCCTATAAATTCAACCATCGTCATCCATAACCCAGTGGCGTAGTTAGTACATACGAGCACAACCCGAACGGGTAGTTGGTTTAAGACGCGGTGCTATGAAAAAACTATTTATATATATAAAAAAAGTAGATAACCCTCAATAGAATTGCATTTCTGGAAGGTTTAAAATGATTCTTATATTTTATTTTGAAAGGCAATCAAAGTTTGATGTTTTATAAATTGAATAACCAAATTAGGGGAGGAATCTGTTTGGCAAGGGTAGAGAGTTTATCGATAAATCTGCCTGTGTGTCAGGGGGGAATGATGTTGGTATTCGTATGGATCCCGGGGCTTAGGTGAATCTAAAGAGGAGCTTGCCAAATATTTTCATAAATATATTTCCATAGAAACTAGAAAAAAAAAATCTTTTGAAACGTTTGGGAAGCCAATTTTGACAAACCACTAAACAAAAAATATAAGTTATTGATTGAAATTATTATACGGTTAGTGTAATTCACGATGAGAATTAAAAGTTATTTACGTCATATCGAGATAAAAAAATATTATCTATGTAATACCTATAGTTTGTATCTGAAGAGAGTTTTTTTTTGTTGAGGTACTAATATTATCTATATTTAATTTTAATATAATATTAACATTTACTGAAATAACGGGTATTGAACCTAAATCATTCGTTATTAGATTTAAATGTAGCTATTTTATTTACAAACACTAATTTATTGGCACAGAGCCGTTCTACCCATTTGGATTATATTATATATATATTAGGGTAATATGGTATGCTTGAGGAAGATAGAACTAGAGGAGCTGTACCCGCATTTGCGTGGAGAGTGTGTGGCAAACCATTTAGGAAGAACCACTCTCCATAGCTCTGGCCAAGAATCGAACCTAGACCTAAATATCACAGTCAAACAAGACCAAGGACGTAGGAATGGTCGATATTTGAACGTCAACCGACTCATCCCACTCAATCAGGACATCTTTTTAATCGTATATTGAAAGATTTGTTGATGCCCGAAACCAAAGTATTAAAATTGTTTTATATGAACCTCAAGTCTGAGACAACGTGCCTCCAAGGATGGCCTACAAAAAATAAAGTAATAATTTTTATTACAGCTCTACATTGTGGTATATACTCCAAATGAAACTAAGAACAAACAACCACATATTTAACGTGTGTAACGCAAAGTCAAAAACTAATGTTATAAAATATGTATTTGTTATCCCTTCTCCATACACATTAATACTATTATATAATTATAATATATTAATATAATAAATTAGTGGAGGTATTGGACTGGAATAATCTAGAAAAAGTGTACCTAAATTTTCTTGAATGGAGAGTGGGACGCTATTTAAAAAAATACCTGACAAGATTCACCAAACCTTTCTAAGAATACTTATTCTTGATTAATTATGATAAATAGTTTGTATTCATCGGTTTTTTTTCTTAGCACCGCTTCTTACAACCCATTCATATTATACACTTACGTACTATAAACGCTAATGGTTTTAGGAATATGGAAGGTTATATTATTGGAGGTGTTCCCACATTTTTGTGGAGGTAGAGTGGAAAAACATTTTAAAAATATCACTATCAGTACACCCGACAGAGATTCAAACATCCATCTCCGTTATCGGCAGTCTAGTCTACTGCGATAGTAGCGCGTTAGACCACGTGGCTCCCAAAACGGGTTATCGTAGTTACTGTTCATAAAGGCAAGTAATCTTTTGTTTGCTTTAGATATTTAATTGAAATAATTATTATGATAACGAAGAAATTAGTAATATAAATATTAAAATCAACTATAATATCTCTTGAATGGCTCAAACCAAGTGGCATGACATTTTGTAAACGCACTAGAAAAAAAAAACTAGATCTAATTTTCACGTATTCATACGTCAAAACATTTGATCTGCAGCTGTAACTTTGGTCAGATATGATCAATAGTCAAATAATAACACTAATAATAATATTATGGTAATTTGTTATCAATGTCGACTGCAAACATGTTTGTTTGTGTTTAGTAAAAGAACCAAGAATCAAGGTAGTATAGTATACCTTACATCCAGAACAACAGAGGCAGGTCGTAGAAAGGACGAGGGTTCTGAGAAGGGGAAAGGTGGGGGGACGAAGAGAAGTTTAGAAAGGGGGAGGCTACGGCTCTTTTAACAGCTTCGCGACGTAAATCAAGAGGAATTTATGTTCGCCACTGATTGTCGGCTACAGTGTAGTACCCCTTCGTATCAACAACCTCTGCACTCACTCACAGGGAGATGGCCCCCAAACAACCAACTAGTTGAGCAGAATGGTCCTTTTGGACTTGTCCGTTTCAAACTTAGCTGATAGTGTGTCAACATAAGTTGTTTAAGTTAAAAAAGAATGCAATTCAAGGAGAAATAATAATGTGTTATGTTTTATGTAAATAGTTTCTTTAGATACAATGTATACATTATTTTTTGTTTAAAACATAATATATCTCAAAATCGATTTCGTTGACACCATTATATTAAGTATAACTATCGTAATTGAGTGGATTGCTGAAGATGGGGAGAATAGTGTTCGAACCACGGTCGTTTGTACTGAGGATGTTTTTCCCTTAATGGTTTCTCAGTCTCCCTATCCGCAAACAAACGAGGGTAAGATTTCTTATTAATTCTACCGTCCGCATCCCTGAAACAATCACGCATTTAATATTTATGCATACAACCCAAACGGACAGTGATACGCAGTGAAAATCTACAGTGAATTAAGAAAAGGGTTAAAAATAAGGATATTGTAGTTCTCATCGAAAAGAGTAAAAAAAATGTTGGTTAAATTTTACAAATGTTAGGGTTGATTGAACTATTCGTTTTGGGTCAAGCCTTTCCTCCCTCAACATTGTTTTTAATTCCTTTGAGAAGCGGATATCGATAAAATCCTATTTCTCATAATTCTAGAAATTTTACATAAAATTGTTTGTGAAAAAATAGCGGTTTTTTTATATGAATACATCTATCTTATCTCTGTTTGAATTGTATAAATATAAACACAATTAATACAAAAAAAGGCGGGGTGCATTTATGGTTTTGACAAATATCCCCATTTCTTCTGTAGGTAACACTTGCAAGAGTAAGTTTGTAGATGTAAGTTTTCATCGCGGGAAAGGGACAGTTATTAACAATTTAAAACAGTTTTACAGTTGACGTTGTCGGAGTGCTACCTGGGAGATACAAAGTCTTACTTATCCGCCTTTTGGGGGTATCAAAGTAAACTGCACAAGCCCCTTCTATCAATGAATTTTATATAAGAGAAAATAAGCAGTTGAACATGGCTGGCACGACGAGATGGTCTCACCGGAGCCATATTGAATTCCCTGCTGCATCACACACCAAGTGGTTTAGCACCATGACACTCTTAAGAAGTGGTTTCAAACTAGAGGTCACAGAGTGTTTTGGTCGGAGTCGTAATATCTGTTAAGGTTATAGCTTAATATTCACTTTTGTTTATAGGAAGATCAAATCAGGTAGAAGTTAGTTACAAAAGTGTTATTATTTATTATTATTTAGCACCGCGTCGTACTAACCGTTCGGGTTATACGCTTTAAGTACTAATTTCGCTAATGGATTAGGAATTAGGAAGGTTGAATTGGAGGAAGCGAACCCGCCTTTGCGTGGAGGTAGAGTGTAAAACCATTTAAGAACCTCCTCCCCCCGGTTCACCCGAACGAGATTCGAACCTCGATCTCCCGTCCTCAGCAATCGAGCTCAACATGACTAGCGCGTTAGCCAACTACGCCACCGAGGCGGATTTACAAAAGTTTACTAAAACAATGTTAATATAAGCATACATAAAGTCATGTTATCTGCAGATGTCACTTTTGATAGATATTATAAATAACTATCAAATATCACAAATAATATTTTTTTTTTTTATCAATGTTGGCCTCAAAGAAATAGGTTTTGATTTTCACTACTATCCTTCCAACCAAAATCAGGGTATAGCATTAATATCCTTGAACACTAATTTCCTAGTCAACATTGATATTATTAGACCCCGCTGTTGGGTGTCAAAGAGATGCCGTTCTTTTGAGTTCGTGCCGATGCTGCACTAGAGTCCTCTTTGCGTTCAGACTAATAATATCCTGGACTAATGTTTTCCGCTTACAACATACACAGTACACGGTCCTCGCCTGTTAATTCCTCACTGATCATTTTATATTCATGTATGGGCTAAGTGAAGTTCCAACTCCTGGGTTCATTTGATGTAAGAGTTAATTGTTTGTTTCTGGCTACGACGCGACATGTTTTAGGATGGAATACCGATAGTGGCTTTAGATTTTACTTTTACGTAAGTAAGTAGATAAGAAGATCAGATGGACAAACATGGTGACAAATGAATACGTCTTAGGAAGAGTGGGTGAGAAGAGAATAATTTTTGGATGCGATTCTTCGGTGCAAAGCAAACTTGATCAGACACAAATTTAGGAGGAACTGTCTTCTGCGTGGCGTAATAGATGGAAAGTTTGAGGGGAAAAGGGGCTTAAGGAGGAGGATTCAAATAGTGGATGACTTGAAGGAAGGGTGAACATTCTGGGGGTTGAAGGTGGAGGCAGAGGACAGGATGCATAGAAGGTTCAAGTTCACTTACCAAAGGAATGGACCTGTCGTAAGACAGAACACTTAATAATAATAATTATTATTATTATTATTATAACTATATTAATAATTGTAACTGGGCTTAATTTATAACTGAGTTAGTATGAATATAGTTTGCTCTTTAATAAAATTTGTTGGTTAAAAAGTTCAGTTTGTCTTCATATGGACAATTTTGGCTTTTATATTGTAATTATATTTTAGTTGTAAATTCTTTGAGGATATAGTTTTAAGGCCATATTTTAACTAAAGCTTAATTTACTGAATTCACAATAATGTAACATACTATTTTTTTAAATAGTTAACATTTTAAGGCTCCTTTACTGAGGATATATACATGTGTTTATGTTGTTGTTTTTTTTGCGAAAATAACCCTCATGATGTGTAAAACTCGTAACAATTAGGACCACTGTTGGACACAATTAGTGTGTGAGAAATCCAAGTAAATCAAATTACATCAATACAGGTCCAGAAAGCTCTGGACTTAATCAAATAAAATCTTTACAGTACAACACAAATTGTCAGTAATATTCTCTGTATGGTGAATAGATTGAATTTGTTGTGAAATAGATTACTATAAAGTGGTTTTGTTAAAACTGGCTTTAAATTTAACGGTGTTTTTTTAAAAATCTTATATAGCCATGTGAGTTTAAACATAATAAGCACACTTTACTATATTTAGTTTTGCTATAGTTAGTTTAGAGCAATAAATCAAACATAATTAAAAATATGAGTGATGAAAATTATAATTAACTTATTAAAAGCTATAGTTTAAATCTTTCTTTCGGTACCTTGGTTTGACCTGTTCATTTAAGAACCAGAACCGGCTTAGCGTCTTAGATAATTGGTTGTCGGTACTTGGCTAAATAAATTTAAATATATTAATAATAAGTACACAATAAAATACAATGCATAAATATAAAACAAATCCTCGACTTACGTATACTGATTACAATTTCCAGGTGGCGCGACTTTGACTTATTACTAGCAACATCATTTATGGAGGGCAACCTTAACCATAATATTTATAAAATAACGAACGTACTTATATGGAACAGATAATTAGATCAATTGGTACAACTTCTTTGGTCAATTGAACAATATAAATTATGAAACATAACATGAAGATATATTAGTTTGTCTTTGAATAAGTTATCAAGAAATAAAATAAAATAAAATAGGTACAATAATATTTCTAAAAAATCATAATTGAGATTGCTAAGTAATAAAGTTCTGAAATTAATTAGCATACAATAAGTAAAAATATAAATCTGTGCAACACACTACTTAACTAGTAGCAGCAGATTAAAGGATTAACTGATTAGCAATGAAAAGTGTCAATTAGCAAATTGATTAGATTAGCGTTATTAACATTATAATTTAAATACCTTATCTCAAGTATTCAATATTTTGTAAAGTCTTTATATTATAATATTAATAGCGCTAATCTAGTCAATTTGCTAATTTACATTTTTACTTATCTCATACTAATTAATTTCAGAGCTTTATTACTTAGCAATCTCAATTATGATTTTTAGAAATGTTATTGTACCTGTTTTATTAGACTTAATTTATTGATATATTAGTTTATCTTTGAATAAATTATCTTCATCTTATGCTTCTTTAATTTATATAGTTCAATTGACCAAAGAAGTTGTACAAAATGATCTAATTAGCTGTTTCATCCAAGTACGTTCCTTATATTATAACTTCATATTTCTCCTTACTACAGCTAAAATGGATATAACTAAAATTAACCATAATACATTGCATTCTTACGAAGCTGACGCACAGCTGATAGTGTCAGTGCGATTTTGTTTGTTTACATCCGAAGTAAAAGTTATTTTCTCAAAGTTTTCTTTTCATAAGAAGAAACTATTTAGCTTTAATTATCCTTTTAAATTAACATATATGTAGGGAAAAAATTCGTATTAAGCATCATTTGGCTTACGCGAAAAAATTCAATAGAAATTAATCGTGTAAGTTGAGGAATAGCCCCGGTTTAGTGTGTTAGTTGAGGAATAGCCACAGTTTATTTTTAAATGCACACATTTCTTTAACCTGTTACTACCCACATAAAGAAAGACGAAAACAGTTTAGACTACATGGGTTTATTATTATTAGCGCCGCGTCTTACTACCCGTTCGGGTTATACGCACTTACGCTAATATGTAGTGGTAGGGTGATTGTGAGATGAAATGGAGAACCTACAGTTTAGCATGAGATCAGAACCACGGTGGAGGCCTGAAATTCCACACATTCACAAGTTGTGATTAATACAAGTCTTGTTAGAGGTGAAGGAAGGGCTTGGCATTCAGATACATCTATGCCGGGACCAAGTATTGAACCCCGGACTCCCCAGCACAGATGTCTTACATCTTACACCTAGACTACCAGATCACCTCCATGGCCTTATTCTTTAAATTGAAAAAAAAAAATGACAGCTCTACATGGGAATTGAACCCAGAACTTTTAGCTAAGTACGTCAATGCTCTAACCACTGAACTATCCAGGAGTCATCCTATGATTAGGGTCTTTTTTTCTTCATTCATATTTTAAGGTAGAATCTGTGAAGGACTTGCGGAAATCTTCGCCTATGTATGTGTGATCAATTAAGATCCCGAGCTATCAGATAATGCAGCCAGCTACTGACCGGTAAAAGTCAACTACCGAGTTTAAAATATGAGTGCAGAGTGACACCGGGCATGGTACAATTTCTGGACATATCAGTGGTTAGAACAATGACGTATTAAACCAAAGGGTACCGGGCTAGATTACCGTGTCCAGATGTCCATTTTCAATTTAAAGAGTATGCTATTTAGATGCGGTTATAACCGGAATTAACGAATTTAATAGCTTGACTATTTAGTCCAGCATAAATATATTTAGTTTAGTTCCTGTAATTAAGGGAATTTTGCGACCGGGAAATGAAATAAAGTAACGGTAAAAATCCTAGAACCTATCCATCACTATTTAAGATTACAGCAATGAATTACTCTAAAAACTTTTTAATTGAATCCATCTCCTGTTTTTTTTTTTTTTAATTTGCTAGCTCTTAATAATTTCCATGAAAATTTTTTTAAATATATTATATAATGTTCAATATAAGTCTTTGCCCGGTGAATAACAGTCTTTTAATATTTTTTAAAAACCAGTAATCATTCTGACTAGGTACATAATGCTCCTTTCCAGGAAGATGTGGTAATATATTCAGTTCCTCGAGTGTTTGTGTAATATGAACTGATATATTACCACCGTTTTTACGTGTTCAGAACTCTTTCTCTCTCTAAACCCCTCCAACTTGTTATTAATAAACTTTCAGTCAACTTAGATACACACTTGCTCTTGCTTATCATAAGCTTGCACACTTTTATTTAAATTTCCCAGAGTACTATTAAAACAATGAAAACATTGAATAAGTTTGAAGATCTAAAACTGATTTTTTAAAAAAACATTAAAATTTAAACACAGCCTAAATTTTGAACAATTGATTTGCTATTTATAGGATTAATTACATAGAAAGTGATGTCTTATAGCTTTATTTCTATATGAATCAGTAACTGTATTATTTTATTAAAAATAAGATCAAAGTTCTTAATACAATATATAAAAAACACATTAACATAAAAGTATTTAGCTAATAATTGAAAAGTGTTCAGCCTAAAACTAAATTTTTGTTCAATAATGCTATAAAATATTGTGTTAAAAGACAAATCATTTTTGAAACAAATTATCATAGAGCTATAACGTCAGCAAGGGTCATTATTGAGGTTGTTGCTAAGGCTTGATTGGACTGTACTGGTAAAGTGTTCCCTCCCAATCTGTATCCAATTTTTCCTCTAAAACAAAAAACAACAATAAAAACCCTCTTTTATTGCACATTTTTGTTTGTTTTGTGGTTAGTAATATTGATATGGAGTGGAGAAAAGAAATACTTTTACTAACTATTACAGTCCCGACTTATTCTAGCCTACCCTGGTAGAAACCCACAAGCCGCATTTGATAATCAAGAAACTATTATACAAACCAATAAATGGTATGAGCACATTGTATCAAATTGAAAGCACTAATTTATTTTTAAAATCACTGAGGTCTTAATGCGGTCTATTTAGCACCGCGCCTTAGTACCAGTTAGGGTTATACCCTAATGTACTAATTATTCAGATGGTTTTAGGGATTAAGAAGGTTATATTTTTAAGAAATGTACCCGTATTTTTTTGGAGGGAAACTGAAAAACCATTTTGGAAAAACCACCCTCAGTACATACAACCGAGATTCAAACCTTGATCTCCCTGTCATCGGCAGTCTAGTTTACAGCGAGAATAGCGCGTCAAACCATGCGAACACCGGAGCGGGTCAAAATGCAGTTAATTGCGCACATACTATGGAGGGTATTTTGAGGTCAATGCCCATATTCTTTAATTATTATTATTATTATTATTATTAGCACCGCGTCTTACTACCCGTTCGGGTTATACGCACTTACGCTAATGTGTAATGGTAGGGTGATTGTGAGATGAAATGGAGGACCTACAGTTTAACGTGGAATCCGAACCACGGTGGAGGCCCGGCATTCCCCCCATTCATATTCCTTAATTAACTAATCAAGATATATCCCAGATGTAGCCCCTGCCATTACTAAATGACCTTAGAGATTATCACTCATATTTACTTTACTCAAGTGACATTTTAAAATCTAAGTAAGTCAACTAGCTCGGCAATGTCCCCGAGTTATTAACAGAATCAGCTCGGATGTTCCCTAAGGGAGTCGTTGGTTTACATGAGGGTGGGACTTTGTTTACCTCGTGTAAGCACGCTGATAAACACAGGGCAACTAGGAGTATGAGCTTCTGACCTGGTTTGTGTGTACATTTAATTAATAGATCGAATGCTTGGCGTTTATGAGTTAAATATCGACTTCTTGAAGCAAAGAATTGGTATCGTCCACCATGCCATAATTTATTCTTCAAATAAAATGGTAAGAATTTAAATTTCATTCCGTCTGTATGAATCCTAAGAAATAATAACAATCTATACTAATAATAATATGTACTATAATGTATATATGTGTATAGGAACTTAAAAGTTATACATTTAAGAATATGTTTGGGTAGAAAATAAACACCGGCCTAGCAGCCTTCCATTTACTAAAGTACAATTACAATCAAATTTTCATAGGAATAAACTTATTTGGCATCTAGAAAATTGACTAACTAATTCATTGTAGCTTACCAATAATTGAAATTATTTTATATATATATCTGTATTTTTTTAAAGATAAAATAAAACATATAAAATAATATTTATAATACATTATTAGAGTTTTACTATCGTTGGCAGCAAAAAAATGTATTTGTAATTTCTTAAAAGATTCTTCCAACTAAATTCCCCCTGTATGTTAAAACTGTTTGTGGTAATAAATGTGGATGTTAATGGCTATAAATATGTTTAAATGAAAAAAAATACTTTTTATCAACAATTATTGCCAAAACTATTCGACTTATTTACTCGTATTTAATCTTTCATTTCTGTATAGTATATTTTGAGCCACTAAGGAAATTTAAAGAAAAAGAAAATGTGGGTAAATAATTTTTTGTAAGAAAATAAAAGTTTGAATTACAATACGAAAATAGGAGCATTTCCTATCCATTCCTATCTTATGACCCATTAGAATAATGGTTTTGTGGTCACAAAGAGCGTTAGGCGTATTTCATTTCAGACACAAGGCAATCACTTGGATAAGTTTCGTTTTGAATTTCTCATAGTGAAAGAGCAAGTAAGGTATAAATAGTCTAGGGTTTATTAAAATATATGAACTTGGGTCTTGATTTAACTCGACTGTTACACATGTCGTCTGTATGTCTGTCTGTTCAACGATAACAGCAAAATCCGTAGACCAATCTTTCCGAAAAATTGTTCAGGAACATTTTTAAAAACTTAGGCCAAACGATGTATGTAATTATATTTTATTTAAATTGATAAAAAAAATTAATTTTTAACAAAACTGTTTTGGTCATAAATCAAACTTTTTTTTTAATATCCATGTATTTTTCTCAGTTATAGCTGTAAATAATTTTGCCGTATCTTAAAATTTTCACTTTTAAATATTTTTAAATGAAATGAATATATATTATTTAAGTTATCAATTATATATATTTTTAAATTTTTACCTTCATAATTAGTAAGATAAATAAATAAATGAAATAATATTTTTTTCGAACTACATAGCTTAAAATCACATCATATTTATTATTTATTAGTCTGAAACTACGTTACACTAATTACTATTTCCTTTAATTACAAAATTTCTAAACCACAAATTCTTAAATAACACATTAATTTTACAATACTAATGTTTAAATATTTTGCAGGTTAGATGGTGAGTAAGTTTTAGTTTTGAAAATAATTTTACTAACTTTAAAAAATGGTAAGGTAAAATAACATAAAGTTACTAATATTTTAATCAAATAATCACATTCATATTTACCCGTAAAATGAAATAAAAATCACAAAAAATCACTTACCTCTTATATACAAAAAGTTTAAACATTAGTGTTGTAAAATTAATGTAAACTCAAAGGTTGGGAATAGTCCTATTTGTTATTTCAGGACGTACTCTACCAACGTAAAAAGTTTCATTCGAATCCGTTCAGCAGTTTTGGCGAGATTGAGTAACAAACATCCAAACACACAAACTTTCGCATGTATAATATTGATAAGATAAGAACTTAAAATGTTTCTTAGCACGATGTACTTATCATTTATAAAATGGATAGAGCAAGGTCTACTGTTTACATACAAACTAGCTATGAATAGTAATAACTATTCCATTTGGGATAAACTACCCATAAACATACAAAAATCACTAGAAATCGGTGCCGTGCAATTTAATGTCAAATTTGTGCACAGAATAAACCAAAAGTTCATGGGCTATGAATTTTTATTATTCGGCTAGTTAACACGGTTTGGTTACTCTTTATACACCGTATAAATAATTTGCTTTGTATATAAATTTAAACATTTACACCCCCCGCTCACTATCTCGTGGCTCTTTAATGTTTTGTGTAAATTTATGGAAATGGCGCCCTGTTCATAGCCAAGTTTTCTTTATATTTGTGAAGTCAGTATGAAGAACAGACACAGGGAATATGTTAATAAAAGGTAGGAGCAAACACAAGCTATGGAAAATGTGGATATAAATCTTCATTTAATTTATTAAAATACTTTAGCTATGTTTTTATTTTTTCTTATTTGAGTTTATAGTTGTATATTTTAAACTTAGTGTTAAGTAAAATTACTTATTGTAATAAAGTAACAAAATGAAAATAAACTTCAAAATATATTTTAGAGTAGAAAAAAAAAAGTTCAAAACTTTGTAGATAGATTTTCTTAATCTCACTTTATCTTCGAGTTCAGTCCTCATTACTACAAAATAAGATTATTCACAGTAGGTCTATTAGTAATAGTCAAATTTATAAACTTGGAGCTACTTGGCTATTGAACATTAAATTTATGTTAATTAACAGATAGATTTCTCATAAGATTATTTCCGGACATCCACTCGGTATTTTTGTTGAAGATGAAAGGATTGTTTTGAAAATATGTTAATTAACAGATAGATTTCTCATAAGATTATTTCCGGACATCCACTCAGTATTTTTGTTGAAGATGAAAGGATTGTTTTGAAAAGAAAACAAGTTCATTACTCTGGTTGGTATGGATAAGATATTTTATTAAACTAATATAATTAAATAGCTACTTGGTACTTTAAATGTGTTTCAACCTTATAATATCAGTTAGTTTCCTTTAGCACCACGTCTTACTACCCGTTCTGGTGGTTTTATGGATTAGGAAGGTTATATTTAGATTAATTATGCCCTCATTTAAGTGGAGGGAGGGTGAAATCTTGTTTGGAAAATCCACCCTCAGTACACCCGAACGAGATGCCATACTATAGTTCGTTCACGGTAGGAGTTTACCTCTGAAAGGCCTTTTTCCCTACCAGAAATCTATTATATAGTAGGATATTGGTAGGAAAAAAGACCTTTCAGAGATAAACTCCTACCGTGAATGAAGTATATCTCCCAGTCCGCAACAGTCTAGTAAAACGCGAGAGTAGCGCCTTAGACCATACGGCCACTGGAGTGGATCTTCATTTAGTTAAATAGATGTGTAAAATAATTTTTGTTGAAATTAACTATTCCAAATTAAACTTGTTGAGCAATTCTTCTGCTTTTGTATTTCAAAATTTTTACAAAATATTTTGTACTATCGTGTTTACGCCCGAAAAAAAAAGGACTATGGGCAGCTAAATCTAATAAGCAGAGGCAAATGCACCATCACTCGCCTAAAACTGGTAAGGAAATGGCAAAGTTAGGCGGATGACTACCACACACAAATATAATTCAAACCCGAATACCTCCTACCTCTCCTTTACGCTTTGATTACTCAAATTCTAGAGAATAATAAAGAAACCGGTACGTACCTGATATTTACTTTAACGCAACGGCTTACTAACCGTTCAGGTGGTACGTATATGTACTAATTACCCTAATCTGTTACGGATGAGGAAGGTTCAGATTAAGAAGAAATGTACCTTCATTGGCGTGGAGGGAGATTGGAAAACCATCTAGAAACCTAATCCTCTCTACACCCTACTGAGATTTAGTCCCGATTTCTCTACCATCGACAGTTTAGTATATTGTGATAGCGATGCCTTAGACCATGCGGTAACCAACGTGAACTACCTGGAAAAAAAACCCCAATAAAACAGTTTACTTATCCTCTATTTAGTAGTATTTATAATTGCTGTCATTTTTATTAGACAATTTCTGGACTCATAATCAGGAATTACTAAATCTTTGTCCAGGTATAATTTATTTAATATAACCAAAGTATTACTTTATCTATTCAAGTGAAAAATGCCTTACATTTACACACACAAAATACCACGATGGCGATTATTATTTTACTTTCTCATAAACAAAGTATAGTAATTATGAATCGAGATAATGTCCCACTCAACTAAAAAAAGTGAGTTTTACAATTCAGTTTGTCTGTCTGTTTAGTTAATTTAGTTTAAGGTAAGGGGGTTAACATAGGCTATTAGGATAAGGTAGCATTGAGGTGCTAAGCCTGTTTGTAATTATACTTTAAATACTAAAATGATACTTTTTTTTTAAAGAGAGATATATAAAAAGTTGCTTAGAATGGGTCGAATTTAAAGATAGTTAAAATACCGAGCCAAACAAACCAGGAAAAAAAAGTTTGTTTTTTATGCATCCCGTATGTATGTGTGTGTATATATATATATATATATATATCTTTAGTCGAGGAGTTCGTTTAAACTCTATATGTAGGCCCTAGGTATTATATAGTAATAATTAAAGGAGAAAACGTGATTTTGGATCTAAAATTAAGGGTAGATTAGTAATAAAAAATTTTTTAAAGTTCTAGATGCTTTGAAAATGGTTATAACAACTTATTTAAAACTTTCTATACTGGGAGTGGTTTAAATTATGAATATACAAGTATACTTGTTTTATAGGAGGAACATAGATTTAAAGGTAGTTTATTGAAATCTGATTTTGGAAAATTCAAAGTTTTTTGGAAAATTCACGATTTTATTCTAATTATATATCTGAGGAGTGCTTTGTTTTACATTATAAATGGTGACCTGGTGGTCTAGGGGTAAGGTGTCAGACTTCTGTGCTGGGGGTCCGGGGTTCAATTCTCGGTCCCGGCACAGATTTATCTGATTACCCAAACCCTTCCTTCACCTCTGACAAGACGTATATTAATTACAACTTGTGAATGTGTAGAATGCCAGGCCTCCCCCGTGGTTCGGATCCCACGTTAAACTGTAGGTCCTCCATTTCATCTCACAATCACCCTACCATT
>CABFOV010000235.1:212403-225034 GCA_902141375.1 Timema poppense
AACTTTTAATTTGGTAAAGTTTAGTATTTCAAAGTTATAAGCTACTCTTCACGTCAGACATTAGTTTACTAGAGATTTTTTTTTTAATTCGGCTTAGTCATATTATGTTATTAGAATGTTACCTCCCTCGACTAATTAAACTACTTCATTCTATATATTAAAAAAAAACAAAACTCCACTACCTGTTCCTAAAGTAGTCGGAGAGAGTAAACCACACAAACGAAACTAATTAAGTCTGTTACAACACTTTATCTCCAGACAATGTCAAAATGTTTTAATATAACGACTCATCTATCGCGAAGAAAGAGAATTTGCGGTTAACACAAAGTGAAAAACATAACAGTCTCCAAGCGATAATTACTGAATATGCTCATGTAAATGTTAATCTATGTGAAAATAAGCGTGGGGGAGGGGGATGAATTCATCTCTCATTCCCCAGAGCAAATAGGGAAGTAGAACGTCAGGTTTTCGAAGCAGATGTCACTAGTGTACCATGTTCCCGCATGTGGCGCCACGGTTGCAAGAACAGGAAGGGATATGAACAAGACAAGGATATAGTGACAGACGGACAGATGGTAAATGGTAATGTTAGAAGAAAACCTAACGTATCACCTTTTGCAAATTTCCTCCGTGGAATATCTAACGTTTCGTTTCGAGATGATCAGCATTTTCTAGAAGTTTCCTTCTGAAGGATAATGGATACATGCCTTTCAAACAAGCAAAGGCTGAGAGATAAGTTCAGTCAGTCTTCGCTTTGTTTTTGCTTTTTTGGTGAAAATATCTGTAGAATGTGTTAGAGAAAGTCGGTTGCTTTACTAAATTGAAAATTACATTAGTTAAATTTCACGCAATTTTAACATGCATAATACAACATTTACTACACTTCAATTATCATAGAAAGGCCCATTTAGAAAATAAGAAACATAATTTTTGTAATAAAATGAATCATATTTTACTATTTTATTAGTTTTATTTAATAGGTAACGATAAAATCTATCAAAAGATACAGATACATATTACATGATTTGACGTATGGATATCTGAAAATAGATAACTTTTATAGCTGCCAGATCTTGCTATAAAAATGTCTATGTTCAAATGTTTTAATGTAATTTTTTTCCCCACCATGTCTTACTACCCACCCATGCTATACGTATTTTAATCATGTTAATGGGAAATGGATGAGTATTAAGAGGTAGTTTATCCACCTTTACGTAGAATGAGCGTGGGGAGGCGATTAAGGAAATCACACCCTAATTATATTCAGCTAGAATTTGCACCCAAACCTTCCTCCTACTGACATGGAAGTTTTATATTAAAAATATTGACATATTAATTTATTAGTTAAGTAATTACCACCCTGAAAGTTGGCCACGCATAAAAAAGGATGTCTCATACCATATGGATGTCAGTAATGGGGAGGTCATGGTTATAATTCCTAGCTAATGTACTAAAGCTTCTAACTTAATATTTTCCCACCATCTCCCTACGAAAATGGGGGTACACTTCATATATACTCAATCTACATCATTCCCACTTCATTAATGTTAATATTTGCAAAGCTTGGAGAGGCGATACAACTCAGAGAAAACAAATTAATATATTTTTATGGAAAAATTAATGAAATTTATTTATTTAAAATGCGTTAATGTTCTCACGCAAATACATAAATTAAATGTATTTAATTTATCTTGTCATTTATTATTATAATACTAAATTAAATTATATTAATTAAAATGAAAATTAAACTTATATTATTGAAACTTGATAATATTCCATACAATATTTGTACGAGCAGTATAAATAAATAACTTTGATATTGATTTTGTTTTTAATTACCTTTCAATGGAACGTTATAAAAATGATTTAAATACTGAAATTAAATTTTAATTCAAATACATATAATTCGGGCACTATCAACATTTCATTATTCTGTGGGCCAGTTTCATAGTCAGATTGAGTACTCCTGAAGTGCGGCGCTATACTAAATAGGACGACACCTACTTAAACTCGAATGAAATGGGCCACTTTCACACATGAAACTGGCCCATATGTGTAGGCAACTCTTTATTACTCTCAAACGGCGAGCTGCGCGCAAACTTACACATTCCATCTAATGTTTGAAACAATTCACGAGAAATTCTTCCAAATTTACAGTTTGAATAGTAAAAAAAAAAAAGTTGATTTATTTTACATGAGTAAAGTACCATCTTATGGAAAAGTTACAAACACTTGGAAAAACTCCTTTGGGTGTTGTAATAAAAAAAAAACATTAGAATTGTTACGAGCTAGGGAAAACAAAGAAGGCAATATTATACGGGGATATGGGACAATTAAAATGAGTCAGAATGAGCTATAAAAGATGTTAAAATTACTATAATAGTAGTAGTAATAGTAGTAATAGTAGCTTCAATAGTAGTAATAATAATAATTAAATATGGAATGGCTACACGAAGCGATAAAATTGCGAGATAAAGGATTTTTTAATCGCACAATCGAGTTTTATTATAATTGGATAACATAAATTGTTTTACATTTGACAGGAATTTTTTGATCGTATTTCATTGTAAGTTTTATAAATTAAATGTAGTTCAGTTTAGTTCAAATGTTACTCTATAGTAGATTTTTTTTTCTCACTATATTATATTAATTCATTCTTTTTAATTTGAGGATTATCTTTAACGGCTTAATCTAGGGTAAAGGTTAAAGAGGCTGTTTCAGGATAAAGTTTATCCACGCAAATAAAATATGAAAAAAACTATAGAGATCATTTATGTAAACCGACTTCATTTACACCCAGTTGAGATTCGATCCTAAACCTCCCCATAAATGTCGATTCAGTATTTTTAGAGACTAACCTTAGAACTTGTGACCATCAGAGTAGGTACACTTTTAGTTTACATACTAGTAGTTTTCTTGGAGTCACTTTAATTGCTTCTTTGAACTAACTTTAATTAATGATGCTCATTAATCGAAAAGGTTATTTACTAGAGCATCAGGAACCAGGGATTTCCCTGTGAAGTTTCTCGTGCATTGAGAGCATTGCTTATTTGGAATTTTAAAATGAACATATATTCTTAAGAAACGTGATATAGTTTTAAATTAACAAATGGGTGTTCGAGCGAACTAACTTACATTTTTTGGGAGGGGAGGGGGGGCATTTTGTACTTTAATTTCTGTGTAATATCTGGTGACTTTGAATGATTACATCACGGAAGAAGTTAAATGAAGGATAGCTACTTTTAAGGGAGTATATATAAGGGTCAGGGGATTACTGACAGGGGAAATAATTCTGATTGAGCTAAGAAAGATGTTTGCAAAGTGTGTGGAGTGTGGTGACGTATGTATCCGAGACGTTGACAATCAGAAAGAGGGAACAAAGACATTTGGAGGGTTTTGAAATGTCGTTGTGGGAAAGAATGGAGAAGGTAAAATGGATGGACAGGGTGTGGAATGAGAAATTTTTGAGGAGGATAGGAGAAGAAAGGAGCCTGATAAGGATGATAACGAGGAAAAAAAGTCTTGGTTGGACCACACACCACGTAGGGATTTTTTAATGAAGTGGATCATGGAGGGGAAGAGTAAAGGAAAAAAGGAAGAAGAATAACAAGGTTTGGAATGCTAATAGGTATCAGGAACGGGAGACGCTACAAGTATTAAAGAAGATGCTCAGGACCTAGGAAAATGGGAAGACTTCCAGATGACACCTGTCTCAGAAGAGATTCGCAGATTGATAATACTAATATTTAAGGTAAGGTACATAGAGCCACAAGTTAATATTTATATGTTTACTGTTTTTTTAGTAAGAAAGGTTGTTAGCAGAAATAAATTAACTATTTTTTCAGTAAAAACAGAGTGTTTAATTCCCCACACACCCACACATAGTAATCTTAACCGTTCTTGAAAAGTATGTCAAGGGCGTATTAGAATGTGAACATGAGACGCTGTCATATTTTAAAAAGTTTCTGGTCAAAAGCCATCATGGCTATGACAAATAATCGAGAACCGTGTATACCACAGGGTTGTCACTATCTTCTTATTAACCAATCCCCTGTATTTTCCAGGTTTACCAGAAGGAATTCCCATTTTTACAGGCAGATTATATTGAATAAAAGCGTAATAAAACTCCCATATTTCATCAAAATGATTATTGTGAAGTCATTTAAACTATAATTAAAACAATATGATTTAATATTGATGACTAAACACAGCTTCCCTCGCTTCACAACCCTTGGGTGAGGAGTAATAAGACATGTTTGAATCAGCATACTTAATTCTTCAGTTCACTTTTTTTTCATCCTTACTAAGACCTACTAATTTAAGCATTAAGTTGAATGTCCCAAATTAATAAATATTTCTGTATTCTTAACTTTTGCAAAATTTCATTTGTAATGCTGGGTTTTTTTCAGACAGGAAAAATTATGTTTTTTTTTACGGTTTTACAGGTGCTTTGCAACCCTGATATTACCATTCATAGAAAATTACTAAATATATTTAAAGGATCAATATTTTATTTAAATATAATATAAAAAATGCAGAAATTCTTCTTATATTGTAGCTGAGAGCAACTAAAAAAAAATATGCTGGTAAAACAAGCTGAGATTAAACTCCATCTACTAACCAAAAGGGTTTAAAGTATTTATGCTGTCATAACTATAAGTTACGATATTGTCGTTGCGAAAAAACCCATCTTAAAAAAGTTACATATTTACGTCCGTATTTTGAAGTCAAAATTAGTACTAAAGTAGACACAAAACCCATTTAGCTAAGATATATTTACGTTCAACTGAAGTATTGGCTTTATTTATATCAAATTTTTGTTCATTTTTTCAACTGAAAATATTACAGTGTTTTCTAGTTTCCCTGCTTGCCTTCGACTATGACTAGCCAGATAAAAAGAACGAATTTGTTGTGCTCGCTTGGATAGAGGGTGAGAAACCACACAGTTGACGAAACAACCCAGCTCACCTGCTATGTCGTCTTGGTCACAGTTATTCGTGGAAACTATTTCACTTCACACAGGTTAGTTTTATTTTCATGCATGATACAAATATATGTACCATGTAAATTGTAAATCCACTTGATAGGTGAAATTTTTGTTAAACTTGAAATTAAAGATGTAATTAATTTTATCTATTAAAAGTAAAAATAATATTTTAAAAGATTTTCTAATTTTCCAATTCACTACTATGTATTTTATTTTGTTACAGCGTATAACCCAAACGGGTAGTAAGACGTGGTGCTAAATATTATTATTATTTTGTTACTTTATTTGGATTCCTATGAAGTTTCTTAATGGCATGGGTTTTTTTTAAACATTCAAAGAGTTTATGGTTAAACTCTATACAACTAAAATATTTGTTAGCTATTGCTTCAGGAGATGCAATAAGGTATTGAAACTCATATTTCACACGTTTTGAAAAAAAGATAAAACTGAAATTATGCTGAACCGAGTTAGGATTTGAATTAAATTCTTATTAAAAAAATTTATTTTTAGAAATATTTTTTTTTAATTAACAAAAATCAACACTTTTTTTTAATTAAATGCATAAAAGTAACCCGAGTCTTACTCTTAACACATTTTATTTTGTTGGGAAACCACATTACCCTTCAAAGCTATGAGTTTCATTATTGAATTTTAAATATTTTTATTTTTATATTTTATTTGTAATAGTTGTAGGTCACATTTGTGTTCATAGAAATGAGATAATATTAATATAATTTAAAAAAGTGAGTTTTTTTAACTGACGTAAAATGTTGTTTTTGTAATTGCCCTGTCCTAGATTTGGATGTTTGTTTGAAAATTAACATTATAATGTTGAAAGAAACAAGCGAAAGAACTGGTCTAGTTTAATTGTTATTATGAGTTAGTAAACATTAGGTTGAAACCTCTGACAACTCAAAAAAATTGTCCTTGCTGTCCTTGGCAATTGGGATGATTTGAAGAATAAGTGGTTCTGTTTTAGAGCTATCGAGGCTGACAAAATAATATCTATTCAGAGGGGTCACCCTGTCCGTTTTCTGGGCGACGCGGATTAAAAAATCGTGTAATAGGGTACGTGTGCTTGAGGGCAACCATCTTGCCCAAAATACCGGGTTTGAATCTGTGCAGGTGGCAGTCGAGCCAGGTATTCCTTACCAAGCCAGCTCTCTCACAAGCTTCTACGTCTTAGTACTTATATCTTATTGTAACATCCTTTACATCAAATTTTTGTAGTAACTTGTAGTGCTATTTACAAACCCTAAAAACCAAAGCCTTCTATAAATTACGAACCCACACATTAATTTTGCCACCTTCCCTGCCCTACCCCGCAAGCTATCCTGGCAGATTAGGCCCGCAGGGAGGGGAGGTAAACACAATTTTATTTTATTTTTAATGTATATTACATTTGTCCAAACAGTTGAAGGTTTTTTTTATCATACAACTGAAATATAATGTGTGTTTCTGGGGTTGTGTAGACACTAGAGTAACAAAACTAAGAAACCTGCTAAGATGAAGTTTGGCCAGTGGATTTTTAAAATTGGCATTCATACTTAGATAAAAATTGGAAAATTAATTTATGTGACTACTGAAAAATAAGTAAACTTATAAAGCTGAAACTTGACATACACACCTTCGGTTCGCTTAGGGTACGTAAATCACGCTATACTGGGTTATTCTGATCACCGGCTAAAAATTCACAGGTCTTACAAGACAAGTATTTCCACGTAATGAACCTGGTGTCACCAATGCCAAATGGTGATTCTAAGAGACGCCAAAGTAGGCACTTTATGAATCTGGGGGATAGTCAACTCTTCAATATTCAGTACATGTCAAGAAAACCGTGGTGTAAATTATGAATAGTAACAGGCATTGAATTGCCTGATAAAAGGTTACAAGGAACTGCTTATTCTTTAAAATGTATGGTTTTTGACTTTGTTAATTTGTGTGGCTTATTTAATGTGTTGTCTCCTCCCTATCCCCCACCCCGTCAAGGCATACTGCCCCTATTTGTACGTTTCATAGCACCGCTATTTGGGATCACCGGCCACAAGTACATAAAGTTGAAATACTTGTCACCCGTTCTCAAACAGCCACGTCCACACTGTTGAAACCTAATGAGGTATTGGAGCACCCTCCGTTTAGTACCGAGCTCACCCCTTTGAACTATCACCTGTTTGGTCCATTCAAAGATGCCTAAGAGGCTGTCGATTTGCCACGGACCAAGGATTGAAGGAAGACGTGCATGCATGGTTCATTTCTCAGATACTTTTTTTTTACAGCATTGAAGGTGCTTGTGAAACGCTGGACTTGGTGCGTTGGAAAGCAAGGGAACTATTTTGGAATATGATATCTTTGTAAGATCTCGATAGTAGCAGTAAGCTATATCGTGGACTGGATTATCCTTGTATTCCATTAGTAAGATAATTTATTATTATTATTATTATTAGCACCGCGTCTTACTACCCGATCGGGTTATACGCACTTTCGCTAATGTGTAATGGTAGGGTGATTGTGAGATGAAATGGAGGACCTACATTATAACGTGGAATCCGAACCACGGTGGAGGCCTGGCATTCCCCACATTCACAAGATGTCTTGTCAGAGGTGAAGGAAGGGTTTGGTAATCAGATAAATCTGTGCCTGGACCGAGGATTGAATCCCGGCCGCCAGCACAGAAGTCCGACAACTTACCCCTAGACCGCCAGGTCACCCAGTAAGATAATTTGAATAAAATTATTATAGTCATATAGTGGTAATTATTACTATCATGGTTTAATATATAGAGATAGCCCATATTTATAGTTTCAGTCCATGCATTATACAAAATAAAATTTACGAGCCTACTTCTCTTTACGGTCCGTTTGAAATGTGGACCAACTATTTGGTAAATGCAAGCTAACTTTTTCAATCAATGAATTCTTTCTTACTGTAAAGAAAAGAAAGTCATAAAAAAAATTGTGGATCGGTAAAAGAAATCGTAATTTGGGTGAGGCAGGTAGGGAGGGGTTTCCAAAAGATCACAAGTTTCCTAATATCGCCAGCAAATGGTCGGTTATAACGCTCACCGTGAAACTAAAGATCCAAGAAAGAGAAGTAAGGATCACCTACTACTTACGTTAGGAGAGGGGAGAAATAATTCAACAGAACCACGTAAACGTTTAGGGAGCCAACGGTTTATGCTCTTCGCTAAGAATAACCACCTTATAACATTCTCGACCATGTTTTTTTAAATCTCTTATACGCATTGATAGGTGAGTAGAGTCATGCGTCACCTTCGTCTTAGTGTTCCGGTGATGAGGTGGTCAGGATTTAAATCCAGGCTTTTCTTCGAATTTTACCTCCCTCATGACACCACTACAACCAGTGTAAACATTTGAATTGACCTGACAAGTAGTAAGACGCGATTTATTCACACACAAAAATATCATTGCTAGTCGAGCAGATAAATCAGAATGGTAGTTTAATCCAGTATTTTTTGATAAACATCTGCTGAATTTAAAGTTTCACCTGTTATATCAAAAATAACTTTTTGACGTATTAATTTTGCACGAAAAATTAGTTCTACAATTTTAATGGATAACATTTATTTCACGGAATATTTTAAAAATACGTTTATATAAAGATTATTATTAATAATATTATTATTAGTAGTAGTACCGCGTCTTACTACCCGTTAGGGTTATACGCACTTACGCTAATGTGTAATGGTAGGGTGATTGTGAGATGAAATGAAGGACCTACAGTTTAACGTGGGGTCCGAACCACGGTGGAGGCCTGGCATTCCACACATTCACAAGTTGTGATTAATACACGTCTTTTCATAGGATATAAAGTAATACCCTAGTTAAGTGACATCTCAAAGCTACATTTGTTAATAAAAATCCCCTATATTATCAAAAGAAAACATAATTTGTTATTAATAGGTATATTATCTGATTTGTTGGCCGCATGGTCTAAGGCGCCACTCTCGCAATATACTGGACTGCCAATGACATAAAGATTGGGGTTCGAATCTGGTTGGATGTATTGAGGGTGGCTTTAATAAATTGTTTTCCACTCTTCCTTCACGTAAATGTGGATACACTTCCTCTAAATTCAACCTTAATCATCCCAAAATCATTAGCGTAATTAGTCGTATAACCTGAACAAGTAGTAAGGAGCGTTGCTAAAAAAAAGTATATTTTCAACCAAACAAAAAATGTGAAGGTGAATTAAAATTCAAGAATTGACTTGGAACTATTAATATATTTCTATAGTTTAAAAAAATAAAGATGTATTAGTTTGTTTGTACCTAAGCTATATGACTGCTTCCTGCATTCTTGTGAGCACCTTACTAAATAGTATGGCGAAGAACTTTTTCTATCCTGTTATAAAAATGTATCCAAATCGTTTTACTAAAGTGTAATAATGTATAATATGTTCTTTACAATTGAAGACTTAAATGTTTTTTTAAATATAATTAACTAATGGTATTTTTTTATCACTGCGTTGTAATAACCATTTGGGTTTTACGCATATACATTAATAACGCTAATGTGTTAAGGATGAGGAAGGTTTTCTTTAGAGGAATCACGCCCACATTTGCATGAAGGGAGAGTGCAAAACATTTCAAGAAAATACATCCTCATTACACCCAACCGAAGTGTGTTTAATTGATATTATCTCGCTTAGTAGCAATTAGTCAACTGAACAGATTTATTAATTTATTGTCAATAAAACATTAACTACTCCTTACTAATTACATTAGATAAATGTAGGCAAGTTTAATTTACAAATTTAACTAACCCCGATATAAAATATAATATGTTTATTGGATTAAGAAGATATTAACTAAGCTAGGAATCTTAAATTCTAGCAGTATTACTAATTTGTCATAGCTTTTTCTTCGATATTAGTGTGGATCGCTTATGCCGAATATATATTAATTCAATAACTGAATTCTTAGTACATTAAATATATATATATATATATTCTACATTTTTACTCTAATTAATATATAATTTTATATTAAATTTCAATCTATAACAGGCCTATTGTTTGGCTATATGTAACTCCACAGGTGTAGTAAAAATATTTTATAAAAAAAATATTATTATGTGTATTTTAGCCAACTATACTTGGTGATCGGATTTGGCTATAATGGAGTTGAGCTCTTTTGACTAGGGGAAAAAAACCACTAGTAGAAAACCGAGTGTGTTTTTAAGCAGAGAGGGAGAGAAAGAAAGTATACGAAAGTTTCCTCTTTGAAAAATATCGGTGGCATTTAAGAAGCTCTTATTCTAACGTTTACGCCATAATACGGAAGGCAAATGGCCGGAAGAGTCTCAGGTGAAGCATTTGAAACCATATATGAAGGGCATAAAAGGTGGGCGGGGGGAGGGGGGGGTTCACTCTAGTAGGACGAGTGGAT
This sequence comes from Timema poppense, assembly GCA_902141375.1. Classification (NCBI taxonomy): domain Eukaryota; kingdom Metazoa; phylum Arthropoda; class Insecta; order Phasmatodea; family Timematidae; genus Timema; species Timema poppense. Next base: position 222,798 of record CABFOV010000235.1, read on the forward strand.
TTAACTTTAACCCTGTTGATAAGTTGCTTTAATATAATTGTTTTACCAAATGAAACATATTTATTTCAAAGCACGGTGAAAAAGTCATGTGTTTTACGAAAGAATGCTTAAGGTGCGGCCGAAGGGAGCGCGAGTAATTTTACAGTTTTTATATAATTAGATTTTGTTAGCCAAAATAAACTAAATATTTCTCCAGTAGCAACATAGAGTTTAGTTTTCTGCACATGAAATAGCAACAAATCTTTAATATCTGTCAAGGAAGTCCTGGAATTTTTTCAAAACTTTTTCTCTTTGATTAAAAAGTTTTGACAAAATTCCAGGATACTTATTCAAGATCTGTTGATATTAGCATTTGCAGAAAACTAAACGATGTTGCTACTGGAGCAAAATTTGATTTAGTTTGGCCAAAGAATTTCAATGCTATTAAAACTGTAAAAATACTTGCGGCCGAAGGGAGCGCTAGGGCAAATCTATTAAACAAAAAGTATATATAGTTTTGAAAGTTTTGAATTTAATTTTTTTTTCTTTTAGAAGGCAATAAGTGAGATACTAGTGCACGTTTATGTATTTCCATCTTTAATTCACGAAATAATTTACTATGGGTCTAAACCAAACTTAATAATACTTTTGGAAACTGAATGGTACAAGTCTTGTTAGTAATTTTGTTTTTACTAGATACAGTATTTATATACAAAATACTTTCCGTATCATTTTAATAGTGAAGTTTTAATATGGATTTGACACCAATAATCAAAATATTTACATATGGCGAATTGTTCGAACTTATTTTACTTTTATAAGTTCAAGTGCACGTTATGAGTCAATATAAAGACGTGTTGTGTTGTTTTTCCTTTGGAAATTATAAAGAATGTATTTCAACTTATATTCTTATTAAAATATATATATATATATTTAGCTCGTCTGAATGATTTAGATAAACACAAAATAATACTTCATATCTTTTTTTTTAAATATATTTTTATAATGGTGTTCGGTAAGTTATTAAAATAAATTGGTTTGTGTGAAATTTTCAAAATTGAAACTGGTACGTTTCTCCTATTTTAAATCCTAATTTTTTTTTATTTGTGTATATTTAGATCATAAGAAAATTGTTGTCTTTTACCCCCTAGATGCGCCTCATTTCTAGTTATCTACAAATGCTTGGGTGACCTGGCGGTCTAGGGGTAAGGTGTCAGACTTCTATGCTGGCGGCCGGGGTTCAATCCTCGGTCCCGGCAAAGATTTATCTGATTACCAAACCCTTCCTTCACCTCTGACAAGACATCTTGTGAATGTGAGGAATGCCAGGCCTCCACCGTGGTTCGGATTCCACGTTAAACTGTAGGTCCTTCATTTCATCTCACAATCACCCTACCATTACACATTAGCGTAAGTGCGTATAACCCGAACGGGTAGTAAGACGCGGTGCTAATAATAATAATACAAATGCATTGCACCCAAACTTTTTACGACTTGGTAACTAAGGGATTAATTTATAATAAATATGCATATAATTAGGGGTGTGTGGAACTTTGAAATTTTTATGTCAAAAATCCTTTCCTTCCACTTCAACAGTTACAATAACCTTCACATATTCAAAATATTTCAAAGGCAATACAGATGAGAACGTGATATATATATATCAGTAGCGTCTCGTGACCAAAATTCTTATGCAAGTTTGGAAGGGGTGCCCTTAAGTTTAAAAGGGGAGGTACGGATTTATTTTTTAAATTTGTTATGCTTTAAGAAGATATTTGGAGTTTTTTTTATGGTAGTTGTGTCTTTAGGCGTCCTTCTGTTCTGTGATTTACATTATTGTGTTATTACTTTTTATAGACATATACTTATAAACTTTCGTTTGCTAGCTTTCAATGATACACACATAAAAACAAATTCACCTGATACTATAAATTCCACTAAACTCTAAAGCCCGGTACACATGACACAACTCCTTGTAGATAAAGTTGTGCAAGAAATTTTTCGATATCTTGGTCACATAGATTGCACACAAATTTTATATAGTAACCATTCACATGGTATTTGTTATGGCATACAATATTTGATAGAAAAAAAATTGGCAATTTTGCCCTTTTTGTGGAAAAGTAATGATTGAATGATTTGGAAAAAATAGGAAGAGAGGGGCAGTGACTTTGATTCTAGTCGTCACCTTTAGAGCAAGAGAAGTCGTAGTTCGGGTGTTTAAATTTTTACCTGAAATCCGCAGCTCTTTCCCTACT
>CABFOV010000235.1:225059-239437 GCA_902141375.1 Timema poppense
CCTTCGAAATCTATGACGCCAAAAAAAAAAAGAACTACACTAGAACTACACTAGCTAGAGCAATGGGATGAAAATCGGACAAATGTCGACTTTCATACACCTTTAGATGGACTAGTGCATGCCTTGCATGCATGTTACAGTTACTGGCATTTATGGGATTTTATTTTTCAAACCCACTTATGCTTGAATTATATTTAAATGATTACCAGGAGAATATTTTTGAAAATATTAAATTAAATAATTATATACCTTCAATCAAAGGCAAGCAGTGCTTGTCTCACTTGCCTTGACGCGACGCCACTTATATATATATATACATTTATTTTAGCACGTAGTACAAAAACGTTGCTTTTTCTTTACTGGCCCATATATCAGGTGTAAAATTTCCACCCTTGTCAACAAAATGATCAAAGATTGACTCTAAAAGCTCGAAAAGGTCCGTATTGGACGCTAGCTTAGGTAAGGTTAGGTTAGGTTAAGTTAAGTTAGCTCGTTCCAAAATAACCGCGGTGTATCTTTGCGATGACAAGACGCGCGCGGATACCCTGAAATTGGGAGGCGAGAGTCACGTGGCGAGTCGACGAATATCTGACTGGCAATGGAATGGGGCGAATCGATACATAAACATTGGGATGTAAGCACTATACTAGAGCTGTGGCGAGTGGATGGATGCTCAAAATAATAGGCTGTACTTTGTTTTTTTCCCCCTTAAACCCTTTCTTTTACAAATAGATAATCTAAAAGTTTAGGTGGTGACAACAAAATTCCTACCTAATAGAATTTGGATTTGATCTTGCTTCGCATGTTTCTAGCTTCACTTCAATTCAACTTTGCATCCAAAAAGTGACCCTCGCATACCTCCACGTACCATTTATATTTCTCTTTCCCCCCATTTAACTTCCCCGATCTAAAAAATAAAATCAATTTTTTTTTTAGAAAATCTAGTTCATTTAATTTAACCCTTAACAAAATTGACCGGTAGTATCTGTCTTTTGCCCAAAGTTTACCAGGTCACCCTGATTCACATGACGTGTTAAAAACACACTTTTCAACCGACCAAAATGAAGCAGCACTTTTTGATATTTTTTTTGTCACCACTAACTGAAAAAGCTGGAATCCTATCCATGTGTCAGCCAGATTTTTTTATATCCCCCTCCCCTCCTTTTGTCTAAATGAGCACCACTCTACATCCGCAAGATGTCTTTTCCAGCGGCTTCCATTGGACGACGAATGTAATGCAATCTTGGTCGTGGTTAGCTTCGTCAGTTGTAAAGTGTTGGGAGACTGAAGCGGGGGTGGAGAGGGGGGGTAGTGATAAGCTTTAGATCTGAAACTATGTCATTAGTTCTCTATTCAGATCGAATTTTCGACAGAGCTTGCCTTGAGGGACGCAGCGGTCAAGACTTTATTGAGTATGGACCACAAAACCTCCTTCCGTCGTCGTGAGATGCAATGTTCGCCCGTGGCGCGACCTAAATACCTGGGTCCATGCGACGTCTAGTGTACCATCGGCAAATACGCTTCCCCATACTCGAGGAATAGTTCCTGGTTTCTCAAACAGGTGATAATAGTCAATAGTTTCTTTTCAAAAATTTACAATAACCATACAGGATGTTCAAATATCATTCACTCCTTAAAAAAAATTTTTTTTCACCGCGTCTTACTAACCGTTAGGGTTATACACCTATGTACTAATAATTAAGCTAATGGACTAGGAATGAGTAAGGTTGAATTTAGAAGAAGTGTACCTGCATACGAGAAAAACCCCTCCCAGTACACCTCATTGGGATTGAATCACAAACTACCCGTCAACGGCAGTCTAGTCTATTGGGAGAGTAGCGCTTTAGACCATGCAAGCCACCGAAGTGGATTAAATAAGATTTGTAGTAAAATAATACCAATACATTTAACTCAGATTACATTTAACATACAGGCGCCAAAAAATTATTCCCACATTTTAAACCTGAATGTATTCGTTATTTTAGGAGAAAACTTAAAAAAACAGTTTGCTCTAGTTCTAGTTAATAAAATATCTTTTGTATTTCTATACTTTCAAACACATAGCCAAACGTTTTAACTTATCTCCTAAAATGATGAATTTATTAAGACTTATGGGGTGAAAAATATATGGACATCCTGTATTTGAGAACCTTTTATTAATACAAAATACAACGGGCTTCTGGTGTGAAAAGCTTTTATGTAGCAGTCAGACTGAAGGTTTCATATTAATGTTCTTATATGCACTGCGTTTGACTTGCCATATTTAGCAACACCAATGGTGTACGGGCGTAAAATTTTGAATGGGGACAAAGTGTACTCACTTTTGGTGAGGGATTGTGTGAAATGATTTTAAAAAAAAAACACGTTTAGGATGCACCCAGATGATTTTTAAGTTGACATTCCCGTCACTGGAAAATCAACTAAGACTAGATTGATGCTGGATGTTTATGGCACTGTTATTTATTTACTATTCTTTTTTAAATGCTACTATTAAATATCTCGATACTAGAGCTGGACGTTTAATACTAAATGAATATTTTATTTTTTAAGTTTTCACGTTGAATTCAAATTAAAAATAATATTTCTCTCTTTCCCAGACCCCCAGAAAAATATTTATTAGTCAACATTTGTGAAATATTGTAATAATAAATATATACTTCTCTGACATGGTTTAAATTTTTTGAATACCAAATGATGGTATTTAGTAAACTTACCTAGCCCACTATAAATGTTGTTTTCTGCGGCTTTACAATTATTTAGATTTAAGACTAATTATTTAATATTATGTTATTAGATAATTTAACAAATATTTTCAAATCAAACCACTGTTTCATTGTTTTGTAAATACATGTACAGAATATTTTTTTCTTACGAATAGAAACTAATCAGATCTATTGTTTCATGTCCGGGACTGTACCATCACGCCCATATCTAGACTGTTAATGGATATGCAAAGTTAATCAATATCTCAATGAGGTGCACTAAAAACGCCCAGAGTCACCCCCTTTCCATTCCGAACCTCAAACACCCTTCTTCAAACCAACTTGACATCCTTCAGTGACTTAACAACCTTTTACAAGGTCCACTGGGCAGATAAGGGTTACAGGGACTCTTATATCTTTTCTTTCTTCCTAGCCTTCATCAATTCATCTCATATGTCAGGAAGATGTCCTGAAATGGTCAAAGACATATGCTACTACACCAAGAGAACCGCGTATTACCCTATATAATTATATAAATTTTCGTAAATTTTTGACTTTTTAACATAATCAGCTATCAGTTAGTTACCCTTAATTTTAAATATAATTACTATTCTATCCCAAGGTGTGACCATGAATCATCTTAATATTATGATTGAATGAAATCCATCAAACCATTGAGGCTGTATCTCAGGCTACAGATAGACAAATATTTACGGGGACAGAGAAAATACCCATTTTTTGAGTTGGGAGGCCCATATCAAGATTTATAATAATCTCAAAATTTCCATGATGCTAATATTTTTTCTATGAAAGGTTTACTGTAGAAAATACCATATCTGTGTAAAAAAAAAGCTCTATGGAAATATCTACTCATTTCCCAATCAGTTAGATGGCGTAAGCCAGAGGAAATAATTTTTAAAAATATATTTTTTCACAAAAAATCGTTAAGAGAATAAAAGTATTACCAATGCCATTTATATTAGTATAAAATATTCTTAATTTTACCTTGGGGTTTAATTCTTAGCTACTCACTTCGGTGGCTGCATGGTCTAACGCGCTACTCATGCAGTAAGCTAGACTGCTGATGATGGTGAGATCAAGGTTCGAATCTCAGTTGGGTGCCCTGAGGTGTTTTCTTTAATAATGGCTTTCCACTCTTTCTTGACGCAAATTCTGGTACACTTCCTATAAATATAAACTTGCTTATCCCTAAAACCACTAGCCTAATTTGTACATAAGCTTATAGCCCTAACGGGTAGTAAAACGCGGTGCTACAAAAAAAAACTAGGCTGCTTGAGTAAACAAAAATTAAAAATATATTTTTGTTCGCTTGAATTAACTAAACTATCATTAAATTACATATTAAAAAAATTATTTAAATATTAAATTCACTAATTCAAACTCATAAAAACGTGTAAATCGTCTCGGTGTATTTGAGTTTAAATCTATCAATTTCAATTGAAACCATCATGGTTCATTATTTCAAAAAACACAAAACTTTTTTTCAGGAAAATTTATAAAATTTTACTATTTTATAAGTGTTATCATATAGGTATTGATAATGTCCATCAAAAGATACAACTTTAGATCCCATGACTTGGCGTATGAATATATGCTAGTTGTCAAATTAAGTTATTTGAAAACTGGATTGTAGATACCAATCAGCCTTTATTTTTTAATGCACCTTTTCTTTCAACCCATCTAGTCCATCCGTGTACTAATGAAGTAGGGACAGGGAAGGTAGATTCTAGAAGAAATATACACCCATTTGATTGGAGGTAGAAAGAAAACTTATTTTCATTAATTTGAGGTATTTAACGAGCTATTCCTGTACCGAATTATTATACCAGCACATTATAATTTATATGAGTGAGAGCGAAACAGTCTAACAATTTTTACGGGTTATTTTACATGCCACAATCGACTTGAGACAGATAGTTTATCTTCCCCTCTAAAATAAGTTATGATATTAATTTTTTTTTGCTTAAGAAAAATTCGTTGATAGCTGCTGGGTTTGAACCTACGAGAATCGAGTCCTGAGGCGATCACCTTACCCCAAGACAACCAAGCTCGACAGTGTAAAATCTTTTACGAAAAAAACCCCACCTTAGTACACCCAACTGGGATTTGACCCCTTATCTTTCCGTCTCCGGAGATCCATTCTAATGCGAGAGAGACGTATTAGATCAACCTTAACACTGATGCTGATACATTTATTTTTAAACAACTCGTGGTTTGATATATAATAACTAGATGATGGAGGACTTGTGTCATGACATCACTGCCAAAATTTACATTAGCCCTTCTTTTCTAATGTGTCCAACCTAACAATGACTGATTACTTTTCATAATTTCTCATATGGAAAAAACAAAACAAAAAAAAAACTGTCAAAAGGAAAGGATTGAAGAGACAGGATTTGAGATTTGAGATTGAGGGGAAATAGAATAAACCATATACTATGTCTGTGTTAGACTCGTTTATATGATTTCTTTTTTGTTACTGAAAAGTTTTGAACTGAATATCTTGACGATAAATATTTTTTATTTAAGGTATTTAACGTTACTTTATTATAAGACTGATTATATAAGCACACGACTTTTTATAAACTAACTTAAATCTAGAAGTCACAATCACCAGCCAACAGCAGTTAATCTCTCTCTCTGAAAGGGGATAGTCACATTTAATTAAGAAGACAAAGATACTATAGGTTTGGTACGGAAACAATTAGACAATATATTCTGAGGAAACTGATTGACAACCTGCTGAGGTTTGCCTGACGTCCGGTAGAGCTCATCGGAGAGAAACTATCTTCAAAAAGTGAGGTGTAGTATGTATTTTGCGTTTATTTAGCTAGTGAATATTTACTTTTCAATAAAAGTATTAATTTTCGAATTACTAATCATCGCACCCTGTATAAATTGAATTTAAACATCACATAATCTTACTACCGATCAGCAGTTTTGATATTTAAACAATTAAGTATTAATACATTAGTGTTATTTTCATCCCAGCTTTATCTTATAAATATTTATAAGTATCTCTAAAATCATATAGTTCTAAAATACTACTCCTAAATTATTGATATGATATTTATTTTAGCTTCCCTTGATACAAAAAATAATCCTTAATAAATCTAACGTCGCTAGAATTTAATTTATGATTTGACACCGATATGACTAAAATTCACATTAATTAAATTCTTTCAAAATAAATTTAAACACACTTAACCTCTCTAGGCAACAATTAGAGCTAAATAAATGGGATATTTATCTCGGCTTTAAGTATTACATCTACTAAATGTTATCAGAGATTATATTATAACATTTTTGAGTATGATAATTAATAATATTTATTAAGAAGTATTTAATGAAAAGTTATTTTACAATAACATTTTCTCATTTTATATTTACATGGTTGAACTTTGATAAAAATAGGTTTTTATGGTCAGTTTGCAATTTATGGAGCGTAGACACGATCAAAATAAAAATACCACTTCTTTTATGGATTTATTTTAATATTTCGATTAATAATATTCAATATATTTTTAAATTAAAATATATAATATAATAGAATAGGATGATAAGGTTAAATTAAAATAAGTCCAACAGTTCTTAGCTCATAAAATTATGAAAATTAAGCTAAGAAACTAATTAAGATCAAGACACAAGGTTGGGAATCGAACACCAGCTGCCCGAGTCAAGTCGTTTGCAAATACTTAACCCTTCTAGTAAGTTTTACGTTGGTTTACATATTTGGGTAATGTGTGTATATGTGTAAATATGTAGGTATGCATGGTATATATGTGTGTATGTAAAAGTTAATTTACCTTCCTTTACTTCATGTAAATTAGAACCCTTCGCAAACCAAATATTTCACTGGTAACAATTATTCACTAACTCAAGCTTATACAAGTCTTAAACACGTTTTAAACAAACACAAGTTTCCATTTCCGTGAAGTCATATGATAAAAAGGTTTTCACTGTGTACAATCTAAAATGTCTGGCTATCCCCGTTCATACATTACTCTGGAATATAAATACAAACTATTGTCAGAATTTTTGAAAAACATAATGAGTTGTAGTAAGGAAACAATGTTTAATCGTAATTATAATAATATAATTCAATGTAAAGAATAGCTATAAATATCGGATGGAAAAAAATGTTTTATACCTATTCTTTTGAATCACTTTCAACATTATTATTCTATTAATTTAATTCTTTAAATTGTGATTTTGACTCATGTTTGTTAATATTTGATATCCTCTTATATATTAAGGACAGTATTTTTACTTAAATTTTCAATTGATCTTAGATTCAGTACCATTCACAAAATATTTTATATCTTATATTTATAACTATTCTTTACATTTAATTCTATTATTATAATTACGATATTGCCAGAATATTGGTTAAAACTTTTGTTCAAATTTATAACTAATTTTAATAACAAAATTGATTTATTTTCTTCGGTCATTACTGAACTATCCATACTTCTAGGAATAGATTAATAATTTTAATGAAAATAGCAGTGACGGCTCGTGTATAGGCACTGCGGAACTCCAGCACCCCCTATTTCCACTTTATATTATCGATAAAATTTAATATAATGAGTCTTTTTTTCTTTAATTCTTTATTTATTTTTGTAATACAATATATATCCCTTAAACTTAATGTCATTACTCCAGTAGTCATCCCCCATTTTATGAAAAAAATACAAAAATATCTGTATGGATCTGTGCGCTTCACAGTGCCAGCAACGTGGTGTTTGACTGTTTTGCACATGCGCACATAGGAGAGGGATGGGGAAGAAGGCGGTACTGCCAGGAAGATAGAACACTGTTGCTCTCGAAGTGCCGGCTCTGGCGTGGTGGTGGAAGGAAGTGTTTTTTTTTACTCAGCGTGTGTTGTGTTTAAAAACCGTGTACCATAGTCTTGAATGTGATAAAGTGTAGAATTAGATTATTATTCTGCTTCCAGCTATTCTATTTGATACTTTTTTTTTCAGTTCTTTTATTTAGCAGAAAACTTTAAACCATGGCCTTGCATCCCCAAGAAACAAGTTATGTGACTGTAAGTGAACTTCCAACATCTTGAGTTTTAACAGCTATCTCTCCATGAGAAAATTACAGTTAAGAAGAGAGGTCGTTCAACACCTGATATTATAATCTCTCAGCCAGGCAAAAGCAACAACAATAAATATATTCGTAGCTCTAATTCTGAATGGTACCAACGGAAAAGTTGGCTTTGCGGCTGTGAAGTGAAAAATGCACTGTTTTGCTTCCCGTGTTAGCAGCACCCCCACTAATTTTAGCTACGAGCCGCCACTGGAAAAGAGTGAGTGATTGACGTTCAAGATTAAATCCTTTTCCCCTCCAGAGTAATGAATGGAAATCTCCCTTCACTTTACGATATATATCTACTTCTCTTGTTTCAACTGGCTCACATTTCTTCCTTCAGAATTATAATTTAAGAATAAGGCCTTGTGGGACTTCCTATGAAGGGAGGGGGGGAGGGGAGAGAGGTCAATCCCCTCGAGGAAGAAAGCACGGACAATGAAAATATATAGAGGCATTACAAGACTGGAATATTGGATTAGCGCTCAGGTAGCTAGGAGCATAAATCTACGAGCGGCCTTTACCCACTTTACTTCCAATCTTGGAAGAAATTTACGACGGGTCGATATTTCCTAAGACCAGCTTCGGTGGCCGAAACGCTTTAAGGCGTCACTCTTGCAATATACTGGACTGACGTAAAGGGTGGAGATTGGCGTTCGGATCCCGGTCGGGTGTGGTGAGGGTGGTTTTTCATAAATGGTTTTTCACTATCCCTCAACGCGAATGTGGGTCCATTTACTCTAAATTCAACCTCCTTCATCCCCAAAACACTATAGTAACTAGTAAATAGGCGTAGAACCCCAACAGGTAGTAAGATGCGGAATTAAAAGAAATATTTCTAAGGGGGATAAACGGTATTTAAGGACGTGGCAGTATCTGAAATTATTTTAAAAAAATTGTATGCTAGTACTACATGATTGTTTATGTTGAATAAGTATATTTTTAAATATCATACTATGAACATTTTCTAAATGCATTTTTTTTCCAACCCACAGCTGCCTGTTAATAGGTTTTGCCAAAGTTTAACTACCACTGATGATGAAAACGCTATCGTCAACGAAAGAACATTTTGTGTGAGTCTGAAATCGTTAAGGGTGAAATCAAAAAGTTTATTTTTAACTGTCATAGCCTTGATCGACTATATAAACAGGAATTCTATGAATAATTAGATTTTGTGACAAAGATCACACAATTAACATATAAAGTCTTCTTCATACAGACAGAGACTAAATGCTTTTGTTGTATAATTTTTGTCATATAACTGAAGAAAATTAATACTACCCGAAAATTTATAGGATGATTCTCTCTTCATTGATGATGTTTTGGAAAATCGTATAAGGGCATTTTTTGAGTAAATTAGGACAGGCATTCTTAACTAAACATGGTGATTTTTTTGGAGATGGAACTTTTAATTGACAAGGTATATGCCGTTATCGTCAATTTAGTCAGATTTAGAGCATCCATGGATGTTGGAAGAAACAAAAGTTGTATCGATTTAATTCCTGAAATATACGCTCTACTACCAGACAAGAAGCAAAATACGTACGAGAGGTTTCCACTCTGGCCAGACAAAAAGTTTCACTACAGTCCCTGAATTATCTAAAAAATTGATTATCAAACGGTAATAAATCAGGCACTTGAAAACACATTCTAAATAAGACTCTAAAAGTACCTATCTTCCCCTTCAATCAATGCACCTATAGGAAAGTACAGAATATTGGGATGACTATCATATACAAGAACCATCATAAAGGGAGGCAACATGTTAGGATGTGCGCAGATTTGGCCCATATCCCATCTATCTCTACTGACAAAGGATGGCTTCATATAATGGAATCATTACATACACGCAAGGAAGTTGAAAAATTTAATGACTACCTTGTGGAACGATGGTTAGACAATAATCTAGTGAAGGACATGTGGATCTGTTATGAAGAAAGAAACAGGACTACTAATGCAGTGTAAGTATGGCACACTGCATAAACAAGATCATCGGTAAATCCAAGCCAAACATTATCGTGTTAATAAAAATTCTAAAAGAAGAGGCACTCTATTATGAAACAGTTAAAGAGTAGCCCCAGTAAAGATGCCTAAAAGTATTTGCATCAAGATGGCAGAATTAATAAAGTCATCGAAGGTCTTATTTTTTTGGTAGATGTTTACAGGCCTTAACCTGTACTGTTGAATAGTAAGAAAAGTAGGCTCAGTTGAGGGACCTGGACTTGAAAATAACTACGCAACATATCTTGCCAAATATATTAGCAATTTATAGGCTCTTTAAAATTTATATTTTTCATTGAGTAGGCTTTACCACTTTGTATATGTTTGAAAGGAGTTATTTTTTAAAATGTAATAAAATTGTTAATTTAACTGTTTTATATTAATGGTTTTATTATACAACATTATTATAGCTAATTAACCTTAACCTCAATTCTCCCTATTGCAATATTCATTTTAGAATATTGTTCCTACCTCAATGTATGAGATGAGAAACGCTTCAAGCCGCAAGAGATTCTTTTTTCTTGTTTTTAAGTGCACGAGATTGGAATGGATGAGATGTGGAGTTACCGTGATTCGTACCTTTATCTCACAGTCATCGGAAATTCAGTCTAACTGACGCCTGAGGCCGAGTGGCCACCAGTGCGAGTTGTCAGTTTATTCAAAAATGTTTTGATGAATACAATTTAAATATAAACTATTAGTGAACGCAAGTGAATAAATAGATTCTGGGACGGTTCGCCTTTTTATAAATAGTTCGATCTCAAATATAAGTTTCATTTTTCACTTTTGATCGAAAATTAACTCAAGTTGGATTCACATATACCGGTATAGTATAACACATTTTATGAATAATAAACATAATACTAAAGGTATAATAACTTCAGTTAAACTTTTTTTATTAATCTACGATTAAATAAAAAACTGTCTTTGGAATTAAAAGCAATGTTTACTAAAATGTTAATAAATTTATTCCAAGAACATGTTATTTAACCTGATAAACACAAATAATATATCGTAAAAAGAGAAAGCAATACATTGTATCTCCCAAATACAATAATAGGAAAATTATAAGAAGTGTTAAGAAAGGAAAAAAAACACTAATATTAAGTGGTTTATCAAGATACTTTAAGCAGCTGTACTTTTAAAAAGGGTCAGATTATATTATATTTATTATTTTCCCAGCAAGATATGTTGACGTTTCCAAAAACAATGCAATTAAATAAAAATAAATCTTTGATAGCAATTAGGGCATCCTTACACCGGCTCTTCAGCTTGCTCGGTATCATTACACGATCTCTCTATAGCGTATACATCACGTTCCATCGCAACTAGATCTCCCTACACAGACCGACGCTGAAGGGCGAGACGGGGCGAGTTTGTGCGGTCTCTACCGTCACTGCGCAGATGCGTCGCGGCACTCGAGGAAGAAGGGGGTGTAGGGGAGGGAGGGAAACAGGGCATCGGGTGTTTCAGAGAGGGGCGCGCGCGATAATACCGCTCAGCAGTCCCAGACAGTATGACTCTGGGGGTCTACGCGTGTGGTCGCGAGTTCGTATTCCTCTTCAGTTGGTTCTACCGATGAAGTAATGTGTCCCCGCGACGGTCCTTGGTTCATCGCCCGGTGGAACTGCGAGATGTAAAACGAGTCTTTTTTTTTCTAAAAAAAAAAAAATACTGTCCACTTAAATATTGTAATATGAGAAACAAGTTTTTCAATTTCTTCCATCAAATTTTTTGAAAGTTCCCGTACAAACGATTTTCCTATAAAAATAAAAATCAATTTTATTTACTCTAACATGACAAAAGTATTTTTATTTCATGTCCACAATAAATATGTATATTAGTGAATTCAATTTAAAAGATCGATCTGTTACATGAGCTATATAGTGTTGTATCCAAGAGATTATACTAAAAATAAACAAATCATATTAAATATTATAGCTAAGCATAAAAACTTTTTACACACTCCTAAAAATATATATATTTAGTTTACAACAATTTAATACGTTTTTACACGGTAAACATTCTGAATTGAGTTGAAAGCTACTACTAAGTTGCAATGAACTCATAGCTCAAATCAGACAACAGTGCTAATTTATAAAAGCTTCAATTTGCAACAACAACAAAAAAGACGATTTTTTTCGATGGAAAATAATATACGTAGAAGGATTGTACGGTTGCTAGAACGACAAGTGACGAGAGTAAATAATATAGTGATTTTTAAAATAAAAAGAAACAATGTAAGAAGATGGTGAATCATCCATCTGTGTATTCTTCATATTCCTTGACCTAGAAAATATTGGAGAGTGTTAATATTAAAATTCGTAGCTAAAATGGGCGTGTTAGTAAATTAATTGTATATTTAATTACATCGACATATATTCGAACCAAAATATAAATAAATGTATTAATTATTTGGTACACATATATAATAATTAAAATAAATATAGTAGAAAATATAAACCCTACAAACAATTTTGAGCAGACGTCACATGCTCTTGGTTTTATATTCAACTATGGTAAAAACAAAATATTTTTTAAGGTGTCGTTTAACTTAGTAGAAATAGGACGTTAAAAATAATATTCTTTGCAGAGGTAATTAAACTCAAGTGTCCACAATAGACAAGAGGTAAAAAAAATCCCCGTAGCAACGGGTAAGGCCAGTGAGACAAACCTTAATTAAGTCTAAGCCCCGGAAGGGAGATTGCTTGAAGCACCAACGTCCCAACTTGCTGCAAAACCGCCTTAAGGAATGAAAGTCACCACAGAAATCCACTCTTGGAACCACGGAATGGTAGGGTTCCACCACTTACTAAATAACTTGTCTTAGTTTTTAACTACACCTTTGTTGTAAATACTCGGAGCTAGCCGCTGTCATCTTGAATTGGATTACACTATTTAGCATGTAGGTAATATATTACAGCGTTACTTTAAAATGTATAATTATATTTGATTGGTATAAAAGAAAGTTAACTCTAAAATGAATGAAAAAAATACATCTACAATATTACGGGTTTTTTTAGCACCGCGTCTTACTAATTATTATTATTATTAGCACCGCATCTTACTACCCGTTCGGGTTGTACGCACTTACGCTAATGTGTAATGGTAGGGTGATTGTGAGATGAAATGAAGGACCTACAGTTTAACGTGGAATCCGAACCACGGTGGAGGCCTGGCATTCCTCACATTCACAAGATGTCTTGTCAGAGGTGAAGGAAGGGTTTGGTAATCAGATAAATCTTTGCCGGGACCGAGGATTGAACCCCGGCCGCCAGCATAGAAGTCTGACACCTTACCCCTAGACCACCAGGTCACCCGTCTTACTAACCATTCGGGTTGTAATGTACTTATGTTATAATTACGCAAATAGTTTTAGTGAATGGAAAGGTTATGTCTAGAGGAAGTGTAACAAAATTTGCGTGGAGGAAGTGTGAAAAGCTATTTTGTAAAAACTACCCTCATTACACCCGACTGAGATTTGAACCTCGATTTCCCCGTCATCAGCAGTTTACTCTACTGCGAGGGTAGCGTCTTAAGATATGTGGTCTCCGAAGTGGGCTACGTGTTTTTTTAAATTAATTATCAAATATATATGTTAAAACATAATAAAAATATTAAATATATCTTGAATTTTTTAAACCATTCAGACACAAATAATAATAAGAATTACAAAAAATAAATTAAAAATCATAAAAAAAGAACTTAATTCGTCAATGAAAGTTAAAAAAGAGATTTCACCAAAAATGTAGATCTTATAAAATAGGACAGTTTAGACATAATTAACTATTTTAAATTGTAGTTTCAAAACTAAAAGTATCAACAAAATATGAACTATTTTTTAATATTATTGTGTTATGTAATGTTGATCAGATTAAATAAAATAATTATTTAAACCCTCAACTTTTATTACACTTTATGGGCTACTCGTATTATTTAACTTAAGAGAAAACTCTATAAATATGGGGTAATTTTGACAAAAACAACTACATAAACAACCAAAAATAGAGAAAGAATGCGTAAAACAATTTTACAAAGAAACAATTATCCCAATTGGAATTTTACCCTGGAATTTTGATTTTGGGTTTAGCGTGTGTTCCACTCACTAAACATGGCCGGTAGCTAGCAGGAATTTTATAATTTATTTTCGTTATATTTTAAACAAATACTTACTGGAGACAAAATATTAAAATAACTGTATTTTCTCAACAGAGTTTGTTACCCGAGAATTCAAGGGTTCTATCTCCAAAAGTGTTAAATTTGAGATATCTGGTGATTACCTATATTTAGAATGCACATGGTTCACCTTTGGTGAAATTGAGACTAATATATAATTAATTAAGAAGATACAAACTCAAGTTGTCATCTAGTAACTTTGGTTTTATACACAAGGTCAAATCTCAATGGTCTTTTACACAAAAGTGGAAAATTGGACATAGAGCACTTTCACTCTCAAGTGATGAGACGCAAACTTTTTTTTTTCACTCGCTTATGTATAAAAATAAACTTTATATATACATGCTTATGTATAAAAATAAACTTTATATATATATATATATA
>CABFOV010000236.1:0-13371 GCA_902141375.1 Timema poppense
AGAAGAAATATTATTATATTTACTTTAAAATATGATCGCGAATATTAAAAAGACAGGAAAAATCCATATCATTACAATATTGTGAGCCTAACGCCTTTAACCATGTGATGATCTGTGGGGCTATAATCTTATGTTCGTTAGTAAGATTAACCTTTGAGATCATCATAGGAAAACCTAACTTCTAACTAAAGTCTTGTGGAAACATTAAAATAATTATACATATAGTGGTCATGTAAGTTGAAACTAATTAAGAACACTCCACTTAACTGAAAAGGTATAATCTTTCTTTGACGATTTCTATTTCGGTATGAATAGTCAAATAGGGCTATAATTTAATCGGTCAAGATAAGACAGATTGCCTTCAGGGTAAACTGAGTGCACATTAACGTAGCCTAATACTTTACGGTAAAGAAGTAATCTTAGAAATGTACGATTATGAACAAATTTAAATTAGTATTTTAAATATTTTGTTCTACATTTTTCTCGACTTTCTTTCATTTAAATGAAACATAATTTTGTGCCCAGTTTTTTTTAAATTATTTATAAGACACTCCCTTGAATTAAAAGTTGGTACATTAACGAATACGAATAAGAAAGCGCCATATTTCCAACCGTTACCATTAATCAAATATGTTAACATAACTATTTATGATTATTAACTTGATACAATATTCATAAGAAATAGATCAACAAATGAGACGCAATACCACCCCATTTTATATTATTATTTTATTTAAGAAACAAATCATGGCTATTTTTTTCCCTTAGGTTCGTGTCTTTCTGCTCCTTAAGTTATATGAAAATATACTAATAACTCTATTAGGCTGGATATGAGGAAGATGGAATTTAGAGGAAGTGTACTCGCAGTTGCGGGGAGGAAGAGTAGATTTTTTTCAAACCACCGTAAGTACACCCGATCAGGATTTGAACACCGAACTCCCTGTCATCGGCCGCGGCTGGTATTAAAACGAGATTGACGCTTTAGGGCATGCTCCACTGAAGCAGGTTTCCGGATATTAAGAGCTCAGAAACATGACGAGAATAAATATATTTTTTAAATAGTTTACTACCAATCATATGGAGATAATAGATTGTCACAATGTGCTTTTAAAAAATGCATCCAAAACATCATGCTGGGCTTACACCCCGGCCACCTAGTTCTGAGTGTTACTATTAGTATGGTCAACTCTATTGGTTATAATTACATTATTTCCAGGCCTCAACCGTGGTTCGGATTCCACGTTAAACTGTAGGTCCTCCATTTCATCTTACAATCACCCTTTCATTACACATTAGCGTAAGTGCATATAGCCCGAACGGGTAGTAAGACGCGGTGCTAATAGTAATAATAATAATAATAATAATTGCATTATTACTAACTACGTTATAAATAAATTATTTTTTTCAAATTAAAAAATATATACTCATCTTTTCGGTGTAACATTTCTTAGAGAAATGGTTTGATCTATATTAACGAGATAATTTAACCCTTGCTATATTTTAATTATAGTCGAATAGCCATAAAAAGATCTGAGTTTAGCTAATATTGACTAATGATCAGTATATTTATAAAATTTCTGGAAAAAGTATTGGCAACATTTTTAAAACAACTTAAAACTGCGTGGTATAGAAAAAATAGACAAGTATTTTATTAATGTATAGTCTTAATTCATAAACTTTATAAATTAAATTTATAAACAGTTAAGTTTACTACCTAATGCATTAATATTAAATGTGTATTTTAGAATATATATTTTGCACTAAATAAAACTACTTGTGTGGGCTGTCCGTATCTAATTGCATCAACTGGTTAGGGAAAAGGAAGGAACTATTTGAAGAAAAAATATTCGCATTTATATAGAAGAAGAGTAGGAAACAATTTGGAGAAATACAGTCTCAGTAAAATCAGCCTTTTTGTTCTAGCCCCGACATCCCATCACATGAAAACCCGTCTGGATGAGCATAGTGCTGGTTCGCGTCCCTTCTAATGTGGGTAGCTCTAGTCTTAATAGCTTCCTTTTTTTAAAAATAGAAACATGTATACAAATAAACAAAAATTTAAAATAATGGGGTTTATAGTTGCTTAATACAAAAGTATTTTTGTTTTTATTATTATTAAAACTACTCGTTTTCGAAATATCTATCTAGGGAGTTTGTTACATTCAAAGTTAAAATAAATTAAATACTTTTCAAAACGTGAGTGTAGAATTTTTATAAAAACAATTTGGCCTCTGGGTTGAGTCAATTTATGTTTCCATTTCATGATTTAATCTTCACGATCGTTCAATATTCCACAAAAATAAACTATATATATATTAAATAATTTAATAAATATACACTATCTTGTGTAACCACAAACTGGTTGGAGCACAATTACACTATTAAATCTAGACTCGAACCCAGTTACTTCCGAAGAGAAAGTTGGAGAAATTTACCACGCCATTATTTTGCGGACGGGTATGCAATCATCCTTACTCGCCGAACGCCTGAACGGAACTGAATGCTTAGGCGGTATTTCTCCCGCCCGGGGAGATGTTACGCTATAAATTCGAACACCACTTCGTGGCGTCAGTAGATTGGCTGGCAATACATGGTGTATTCTCTGTTTGAATGTAGCATAGATTCATTGTCACGCTTTGTGTTGTACGCTTTAATTGAATAGAATACGCACGCGCGTTGCTTGCTCGACGCTTTGATTGATTATAATACATATATACCCCTTGGCACTCTTGAGTGCTGCATTCTTACATTGAATGGAATATATCTCCTTTTGAACGCTGGTAGCCCTACGCTGTTTGAATTGAACATGTACCCCTTAGAACATTAGTAGCTTTACACTGTTTGAATTTAACATACGATATACCCCTAAGACCTCTAGTCGTTGTACACTATTTGAATGGAACATATATCACTTGGAACGCTGGTAGCTGTACATTGTTTGAATTGAACGTATTCCCCTTAGAAAAATTGTAGCTGTAAACTATTTGAATAGAAAATATATCACTTGGAACGCTGGTAACTGTACATTGTTTGAATTGAACGTATTTCCCTTAGAACGCTGGTAGCTGTATGCTGTTTGAAATGAACGTATTCCCCTTAGAACAATGGTAGCTGTACACTATTTGAATATAACATATATTACTTGGAACGCTGGTAACTGTACATTGTTTGAATTGAACGCATTCCCCTTAGAATGCTGGAAGCTGTTCATTGTTTGAATTGAACGTATTCCCCTTAGAACAATGGTAGCTGTACACTATTTGAATAGAACATATATTACTTGGAACGCTGGTAACTGTACATTGTTTGAATTGAACGTATTCCCCTTAGAACGCTAGTAGCTGTATGCTGTTTGAAATGAACGTATTCCCCTTAGAATGCTGGTAGCTGTACATTGTTTGAATTGAACGTATTCCTCTTAGAACGCTGGTAGCTGTACGCTGTTTGAATTGAACGTATTCCCCTTAGAACACTGGTAGTTTTACTTTGTTTTAATCGAACATATACAGTTTTGAACGCTGGTAGCTGTACATTGTTTGAATTGAACGTATTCCCTTTAGAACGCTGGTTGCTGTACGCTGTTTGAATTGAACTTATTCCCCTTTGAACGCTGGTAGCTGTACATTGTTTGAATTGAACGTATTCCCCTTAGAATGCTGGTAGCTGTATGCTTTGTTTGAGTGTGACATTTAGATGTTGGCACATTGAATAGTGTAAAATGGTATAAATACTTTTAAAATAATAATAATATATTGGTATTTTACCATAATTATATTTAAACACCCATAAAGCTCTTTTTAAGTATATGGGATACTATTTTCGTCTCATTTAGGAATACATAATTTTATATTAATACATTTTAAAATATCTTAAAACTTTCATTCACAACTATAGATTTGTTTGAAGATTATTTTTGTATGCTTACTAAACTCGCATATGAATCTAAGTTATAGTAAAATACATGTAGGCCCAAGTATCTAAAATACTTAAAATAAAACATAACATTTAAAAGAAGGAAGTTTTTGATAGTTAGGAATGAAATAAATTTTACAAGCGGACACAATTTTATCAATTTACTAAATGCCACAATATTTAAAAGTATTGAATTTAAAATGAAAAAACTAATTAAGCTGTTCCAATTTTAATGTTATCAGGTGAAGAATGCAGAAAAACACTATTGGATAAGTTTTATAGTTCAATCGTAGCCTTAAATATGATCTTCCGGTTTATGGGATGTGAGATAGATTATTAAGGTCCCTAACTTTAATAACGAAGGTTGGACAAATTAGTTTCACCAAATACTTTCTTATATTTTCTATTTTTCTGTACTGTTGATTCCCATCTGACAGTAATCAGTTACTACCAACATTAACATGGCTTAGAAATGTGTTTGAATTAGACGTATGACCGTTTCTATCTACAAGATACCGTATAAATTAAAAAACCTATATATACTAAGAATAATACTTTATTATCGGTCGATAAAATGATAAACGTTTCCACAGAAATCAGAGCATATGTTGGGAGAGTTGATATAAAAAAAACTGTTTTAAATAATCCAGAGCGAAAGTTGCTCAATTTGAATAAATACTAATAAATCAATTAAAATAACGGGTCTAGTTGCTTGTTTGATGTGTTTATTTTGTCACCCAATATTCTACTCCATGTTGAAGTGAAAACTCGTTTTTTATGGTCTGATTTGGTTTTGGATTGTGTTAATTAGGCCGATTAAAGATCCGGTTTTCATTTACAAGCAACCTTAAATGAGATAAGGCCTTTATAGAAATATTATATTTATGTATATTAGTTAGCTCTTTATAATATATTTGATATTGTACATGGGTAGTTTGTGATCGTATTTTAAGGTAAATATCATAGGTGATTTATTTTATTAAATTATATTATATTTTAACTAAAAAATGTAAATATTTCTGTTTATTATATGTTTGATTTAACGTGTTCAACAGTTTTGATAAGGGAAAGTTTGAGTAAAAAAACCTTATCTGTAACAGTTTTAATTGATCGCATTAATATATTGCTTAAAATATTTATTTTAATAACCATCTTTTTAAAGGAATTTGTAATCAACCAATAAGTGTGTTTCACTATTTAATTTCCATTTCAACTATCTTTTAGAGAAAAAATACTATCACTGATTTATTGATTACATACTAAAAATATTAAAACTATAAGATATGTTAAATTTTACTCAATATTTAAAATATAGCTCAACAACTTATAGAGTAGTGAACAAAACCAAATCTTGACCTACTTTTTAGAAGTAAGTTGAACAATATAAAAAAGAATTATAAAATTTGATTACGTAGATTATGAATAGATGTACATTTTATCAAATAACTATAGACGCTTTGCAGTTTAATATAGATTTAAATACCCAATTTATCAGATATACTTCTGTCACTTTTGATAGATATTATCAATACTTAGAGAATAACACTAATAAAAAATTTAATTGTTATTTATGTATACCTATAAATCTATATTCTTTTTGTCGTTGTAAAGGGCTAATCTTAAGATACATATATAGTTATTTAAATTAAATTATATATTCTAGTTTCTACTTAGTATAGGGATATATGTCGTCACAATTTATATAGACTGAACTGGCGATGATAGGGAAATTGGGGCTAAAATTTTTGTCTGGTGTATTGGAAGTGCTATGTTCTTAATAGTTTTCCATTCCACCTCCACGAAAATGAGGGTACACTTAATACAGATTCAACCTTACTCATATTTAATACATAAGCGTAATCAGGAAAATGTATGTACATCCCAAATGGGTAGTAAGACGTAATGCTAAAATAAAATATTCAATACAATTATGCAAGGAAACCCTTCCTAAAATAGAGAGCGATACACTTTTCATATTTTAACCATTCAGTAGTACTATAAAAAAAACTGAATAGGTGATAAAGCACTGTAATAATTTAAAAAAATAGATATTTATATGAATAATTATACATATTATGAGTGCATTTTAAATAATGGGTTTCAATTTCTTCATTAGAAATTTAATTTTTCTTTGCCTTCATACTCCGGCATATTTGTATTTATGTACTTGATTGAATTTAGTATTATTGTGGTCAATTTCTGTCGGAAAAAACCCACATAAATTATGCAGTGTCGTGACTACTTTTGTAACTAGGTTCATATTAAATAATGCACTTGGTATTTACTTTCTCAAATATAAACGCTTAGCTTTCTAATTTAAAAGGTGAGGTTCAAATTGTTTGTCCTTAAACACACTAACGTTGAGTAGAAATCTTAAATATTAGACAAATAGAATAAAAACTATTCATTATAATTCAAATGAAAGCTCTCATCAAAGTTGATGAAATGTTGTAAGAGTTGATACAAATAAATATGGGCTATCAAAGATTAACTATGGAAGATACCTGACAAACATTATTGAATAGGCTTACGTAATATTTATTTACATAGTATATACCAGTGGTGTCCATAAGGTCGATTGCATATTGATTTAAAGCTTTAGCACCGTGCCTTACTACCCGTTTGGGTTATACGCTATATGTACTAATTACTCTAGTGGATTAGGAATTGGGAAGGTTTAATTAGAGAAAGTTAACCCGCATTTGCGTGGAGGGAGAGTGGAAAACCATTTAGGAAAAACCACTCCCAGTTCACCCAACCGAGATTCGAACCTCGATCTCCCCGTCCTCAGCAGTAGAACTCAACACGACAAGCGCTTTAGCCAACTACGCCACCGAGGCGGATCATATTGATTCAAAGTCGAACATCAGTGAATGTTTTAAACTATCTATTTTTCCTACTTAAGAGCTAAGAGAAATAGATACATTCGAAGAAAAGTAGCGAGTCACACACCTTAAGTTAATATGTTTAGATCACATTATTTAAAAAAAATACTATCTAGCACTTAACATTTCCATTTAATAATAATTACAGTTGATTTTAAATATATTTTTTAATTTAATATTATATTATGACATTAATATAGTTAGGGCCTACTTTAATTTACTAAACTACGTTAATAATATGGATATTTATGATTTGTCCAATAGCTCTTCAATTGTTTTACATCAAAATATTATACAGCGCTACAGTTACAAAGTGATTATAGTGCAAGAAGGGCTTTAATATTTACTAACAATTTATAGCTAAAAGTATATCAAAAGGTGGTTTGTATTTGGGAACTTGATCTCAAGCGGGAAAAAATGGGGAACCACTAGTCTATAATACAAGTATTTTCCAAAATTATTACGTGTATGTTTTTTAGTCGATATTATTATTATTATTATTATTATTATTATTATTAGCACCGCGTCTTACTACCCATTCGGGTTATACTCACTTACGCTAATGTGTAATGGTAGGGTGATTGTGAAATGAAATGAAGGACCTACAGTTTAACGTGGAATCTGAACCACGGTGAAGGTCTGGCATTCCCCAGATTCACAAGATGTCTTGTCAGAGGTGAAGGAAGGGTTTGGTAATCAGATAAATCTTTGCCGCTACCGAAAATTGAACCCCGGCCGCAAGCACAGAAGTCTTTGAGATTAGGAAACAACAAAACCTTTCAATTTGTAACTATTTGAGAACACGTCGTAAATGAGTTGGCAAAGAAACAAGAATCAGAGAGCGAGGATGGGATAAGTCCTACCTATATGAAAACTGTTTTAGGTTATTTTTAACTGCCACAAAAGAGTCTTCCTATATGACTCTAGCTGTAGGTAGGGCTGTCGGAATAAATAGGCTACTAACCATCATAAAAACTAACCCCCCCCCCTAGGTTACCCCGTTTCCCTGCCATCAGTCAACGTTTTAAATACCTCTGTGCCTTATAAAAGTCTTCAATACATTTGGTCATGTTGGAAATGTATTTATTTGAATAATGTACGGCTTTGGACTATGTGGGAAGGGCAGGGGTAATTCAACATTTTATACAAACATAAATTATTAAATCTCTAACTTTTTTATTGAAAGAAGAAATCATCTTTAGAATTATCTAAGGTAGGTTA
This sequence comes from Timema poppense, assembly GCA_902141375.1. Classification (NCBI taxonomy): domain Eukaryota; kingdom Metazoa; phylum Arthropoda; class Insecta; order Phasmatodea; family Timematidae; genus Timema; species Timema poppense. The sequence goes on from CABFOV010000236.1 coordinate 8,019, forward strand.
ATGGTAGCGAAACCTTTTTTTTTATGCAAGGGAGAGGGATAATGGAGGGATGCCAGAACGGTCTGAGAGAAAATTGTACAGAAAAAATCGTTAAGTTGATACAATGCAATAAACTTATTTTTATTAGCACCGCGTCTTACTACCCGTTCGGGTTATACGCACTTACGCTAATGTGTAATGGTAGGGTGATTGTGAGATGAAATGGAGGACCTACAGTTTAACGTGGAATCCGAACCACGGTGGAGGCCTGGCATTCCCCACATTCACAAGATGTCTTGTCAGAGGTGAAGGAAGGGTTTGGTAATCAGATAAATCTGTGCCGGGACCGAGGATTGAACCCCGGCGGCCAGCATAGAAGTCTGACACCTTACCCCTAGACCGCCAGGTCACCCTGCAATAAAAGAATGCTTTACAAAACTTCACTTGTACAAAATGGTAGCAGGTTCATGGTTACGATACGGTACTTGAAACAGTATCAGGGCGAAAATCAAGGACCTATGAATGTATTCAGCACGCAAGCGTAAAACTTATATGGTCAGAATAATCGTCACGAGCACGATATATTTGAAGTGAGCTATGAGGACACCATCAACAAACAATCACATAACAGTGGATTCAAGAGCCACGAACAGATTGTACCAGATTAAACCGGCGCACTTCAACCCCCAACGAAATATATCTCAGTGTCGGGCCGTACTTCGAAAGTGAAAGTGGGGTCAATATCGTTCGTTCCCAAACGTTAAGTGCAACAAAAACACGTGTAGACTTCAATCACCTCGATCGAGCCTGCTGAAAGATAAGTAAAAATAAAAATAAATGTTTGTTTACTTTAAGAAATATTACACCTTGTATTATAATGGGTGTTTAAGGAAAGTAGGCAATGTTAGAACGTTAACTGAACTATAAAATTAAACTTGCTCTTTAATGAAGGATAAAAGTGAATCACATTTAAATGAACATTAAACATGAACTTCCGCGAATCATTACTCAAACACAGGTTTGTGATTATTTTTACACTATATTCGGGAGTGTTCCCACGAAATTATGACTCTGGCTTAACAAGACTACAAGATCATTGATATATGTTTTAGTTTAACTCGATCGGTTAAAATAAAATAACTTTGCCACTAAATAAATTAAACGTTATAAACAATAAACTAACTCAGGTCACAGACTTTTAGACCAATTAGAGTGTTTACCTTTGGTGAATGAACCATAGACAAAATATAGTGTTCCTTTTTTTGGAAAGAAATTAGTGAATCAAAAGGCGAACTTAAAAGTTTTTTCTACTTTATAAACAGACTATAAACGAACATCTTAATATGCAGATAATTTAAGACTAGCTTTAGATAATTCAAAGCTAAACATGTTTTCACCAATATTAGTACACTCTAGAATGCTATATTACATTATGAAGTTTCCTTATGTGTTTCTTTCCTAGAATATATTTCTATATAATTATTAATGGTAATACTTGTAGTACATAAGAATCAAGGTTTATAAATGTCATATTTTTAGTACTTGTTATTATAAGCCTGTCGGTTCAAACTAGTCAAGTGAAATACCGAAGCTAAAACATGAATAGTTTCTTTATCTAAGGGCGAAATATGATTCCTATTTAAATTTAAACTAATAGACTATATTAAATATTCAAATATAAATCGTAACAATATGATATAATATTTAAAGCATTGTGATACAACACGTATCCGCCTAATTTATGATTATATATAGTAATTTTCTATAAATTATATTCAATTTGGTCTTTGTTTGAAATTTCAATTTCTGATTGAGCATTGTGTTAACATGCAACCTGGATGCAATAGGTTGGAAAGGTTACCAATTAGAAATTATTTGTGTCGTTATTGCGGAACTTTTTGATTAAATAGGCCGAATTTATGATTTTTTTTTTTTTAAAGTTCTCCATTCGACATTTGGTCCAAACTGTAATACCTTACCCGGAATCGAGGTAACTTATGGAAGTTAACTGTGCATTCTCGTTAAATACTATACGAAGTTTCAGTTGGAATTTAGTGGAGGTAATGAATTATTCAATATTTCACTAAGCATGTCTCAAGTCGCTATCTTGGACTTAGATGATGCAAGCATTTTATACTAGTCAAGCATTGACCCCTTTAATTATTAATTTAATTTGCTTAGCTATTATTAATTTTTAGTTTTTAACGCTTTTGTTTCAATTGGAGCCGCCAACCAACATTTTTTACCAATAAAAATTGTCATTTTTCATAATATTGTTTGTAATCTTCAAAGAATTTAACATAGTGCCCCAGTCAAAGGAAGTATCTTCATACTATTTGAGTCAACTGTATCTTCATTCTACGTGTGTGCGTTTTACTCAACGTTTATTAGTTTAGTTTATTCATGATAATTGACGACTTCTGTTTTAAGGTGAAATATCAGGATTTTTCTTATTTTCTATTTTTTCATCGGAGCTGAAGAGCAATCATCGAATTTTTTTTTTTTGTTCTATAACATATCGTCAAATATGACTAAATGCATTGACGATGAATCTTGAACTGTACTGTTATCTCAAATGGTACTTAACCTAGGTCCATAATGAATAATAAAACTTTGTCATAAATTTAAACTATAAGCTTAGATGACAGGTACTTGGCTGGAGTATAACTTGTTAACTTCCTCTACCAACCATTGGTTAAAAGGAGGGGAGGGAGGTCCAAGTATCTTGTCAACAAACAATTTATTTTAAAAATATATATATATTTTTAGAGAAAATAGGTTTACTCGGGGAGCCTAAACGGTTAGTTCTTCAAGATACAGAAAAGTTCCCTAGGAAATTTGAATACTTGTCAATCAACTTGGTGCATTATGGGAAAGTTTCTTACACTTAACATGAATAAATGCAAGCGAGCTATACACAATATGCTAACTCCTTATATTCTTTGATGCCTGAATCAACAGTATTCTACCAAGACTAGATATAGCCACCATATTGAATTCATGTAGGGAGATAGGAAACTTTCTGCCTTTCAAGCAATTACTTTTGAGTATTTTAGGACTCGTTTTGAAGGGACGACATGGATACCCACAGGCTACTTAAATACGAACTATTTTAACTATTTCAATTAGAGAGACAACACCATCGTCCTCGGTGGCTGAAATGAGGGGCCAATTGACAGACCTATTAGATCGGGAAAACGACACAGGAACCTGACTAGTGAAAAAGGAACTCATACCTGATCTTTCCGCCGAACTTCCCCATTTAACAAAAAAAACTTGAAAATTTCAAAAAAGAAGTGGGAGACAACGTGTAGCTCACCTATTCCCAAAGGAGAAAAGTAGCTACTTGTTTGAAACATTTAAAATATCGGTTGGATAGAGCACAGTCGGACGACCCTAGATGGGAGAACCAAAGGGAAAAATTTAGGAGAGACTGGAAAGGCTTCTCGACAAAGGTTATAGAAAGAGCGGACAGGGGACAAAATACCGTAAAGACCGAAATGTTGGAAAAACCACCAAATTCTCTGAACCGCCTTTGGCACATCAAAAATTAGGGGGAAAAACCCACTTACCAACCACTAGTAGACTTGTCAAAACTTACATACCTTCCAAGCTACAAGAGGATTATCTACCAGGAGGATCTAACGCTCCGGTGGAAAATAAGAAAATAGACACTTACTTGAAGGACTCACCCGTGATCACACGAAAGGAAACTGACCGAGGGTGTCTCCAAAGTGAAAACACTCCAAGATCAAGAGGAGACCTTATACATATACTAAAACTAATACGTGACTGGAAGATTACATTTTCAGTACGGTCAAACCCTAGACTTCCTATAGAGGCTCAATGAACTTAAAGAAACCTATCAACTTTCGGACCAAGAAACAATCGACGCACTGCCTGAACAATTCGCAGGGAAGGCCTTATTGTGTATAAGTAATCACAAAGGTGTTTGGACTCTGTGGGAAGAATTTACTGAAGCATTTAAATTGAGCTATTTTCAGTCCGACCATCTGGAATCCCTAGAAGACGACATTAGAGCCCGATGCCAAGTGCCCGGAGAGGCTGTGGTAGGCTTCATTACCGACCTTCAGACATTGCTTAGGAGACATGGAGGGTACACATCTCATGAAATTCTAGATATAATAGTTAAAAATTTAAGCCCGAAAATAAGGGTCAATCTAGACAGATCTCAACTTAACTCGATCGCCAACTTACATAGGAGCGCAACATACTTCGAAAGCGTGCGAGGTGAAATTGATCAATATCGAGCAGAGGGCAAAGGTGCAAAACCAGCTGAAGGAGCCCTTACTTTCCCTTACATCAACGGGCACCAGAGGACATAAACAAATTTGGGGAAACAGATTGGCTCAAACGAAAAGTAGCTATGGCAACAAGGACCGCCAACCAGCTGGAATGGAAGCAGAGCAAGCGAAACATTCGAGGAAATGCTTTCGATGCAAAGGATGAGACCACCTCGTCCCGAAGAAACCGCAATGTACTCTCAGGCGCTGTTGTTCATGTGCTCTGTGTGCGTCAGTGGCTCGTTGACGTGCCTGTTTTGTCTCAATGCATTAGCTCGAAGGCGTTCGTTGCGTTGCTGTTGACTTTCATTTGCACGTGTGTTTGCAACCTGGACTCTTAAATTAGCATTGTCTGTCAATTGATCTTCTGCCGTTCGATTTAACTGACAGGTGTGGACTATCTATGAATTCTGTGTACGTTGACCAATATTTACTCCTCGTCCACGAAGACGTGGCATTGTTCTTTAATAAACACACAACACCTAAATATAAGCAACTTATATTTGAATTTTATGGATTACATGTTGGGTTTTTTTAGATGAGACGTTTAACACTCCGTAAATTTTATAAAATCATTGACACAAATAAGCACTTAAAATAAAAAAATTCAGGTTAGATTGATTGTCATTGAATATGCATGTATATAATTTAAACTTATGGAAGATCATGTAAGATATTCACTTCAACACAGAACTTTACACATTTTCCCAATGTATGTATTTGAGTACACTTGATGAGAAATACACTCAATATTCACGCGATTGTAATACATGGAATATCGAAACACATCGAATGTCAAAACAACGCCAAACCACGACGCAAGAGACTTGCGCATGTATTGATGCGTACGTCAAATACCACAGAATTCGAAATCAATGCCACCTATGGTACACAAACATAACTATGAATTATTCTCAGAAGTTCAATTATGCGTACGTCAAATAACACAAAATTCGAAATCAATGCCACCTATGGTACACAAACATAACTATGAATTATTCTCAGAAGTTCAATTATGCGTACGTCAAATAACACAAAATTCGAAATCAATGCCACCTATGGTACACAAA
>CABFOV010000236.1:16139-30902 GCA_902141375.1 Timema poppense
CAATTCATGACACCCTAAACGTCATGTGCATCAGTGCTTTGTTATTGATGGTTATCGCCAAGGAGTCTGTTTCTTTCTTCTGCCTTACGCAGTGCAGTTGTAAAACTTAGAGATTTGACTATGCAGTCAATGTTCTTTAAAAGTATTAGTTTGGGTGCGCAACCCGTGGAAATTGACCTATTGTCATAGTGGGGTCCACGCAAATAATACTATTTTGTTTTGGCCTGTAAATAGGTTCTCGAATTTTGTGGTAGTTCAAAATTAGGTTAATGTACTATTGAATGCATTGGTAGTACCGGAAGGGAACATGTCCGGCCATAGTACTTTAATGACTCCTGGCCCTTAGCCATCATCCAGCAGGATTCACCAGTCAACTATCCAACAAATTTAGTAACACTCAACCTTGTCAAGTGAGACTGTGTAAATGTTATACTATACATTTGTTCTATATTTTGCTTTAACTAATTCTCAAATTACTCTCCTTTTAGAAATTCTACAGCCTCTTGACTGGTCACTGTGTTGCCCAGGTCACCGCAAGTTATCAAGTAATCAAGTAATCAAGTAATCCCTCAATTTTGTTTGTCTTGAGAAGAAATTTAAAGGTGTATTTTCTCAATTTTCTTGACGACCACATGGTCGGCTGTAAGTTTTTTGTATCTGACCCCAACTTATAACAAGGGCACGCCTTCACATATCTTAATTATAACTATGATAATATTAGTCCTCTTTTTAATATGTAGACCAGCGATTATCAAAATATCATTATTTTTTGTATGAGAGAGTATAACTTTGAGGTAGTTTATCTTCAATATCTCGACATAACTCCAACGTGGCACCCAATTACACGAATAGTGATAAATAGTTAATTTTTTCCTTGTAGGTGTTCAATCAATCTGATTGACACGCTACACCTTCACCACTGATAATACGTGTATTAATAACAACTTGCGAATGTGTAGAATGCCAGGCCTCCGCCATGGTTCGGATTCCTCGTTAAACTGTAGGTCCTCCATTTCCTCTCACAATCACTCTACCATTACACATTAGCGTAAGTGCGTATAATCCGAACGGGTAGTAAGATGCGGTGCTAATAATAATAATAAAATTATCAAAAATTCCTTAATATATAATTTAGGCTGTAAATCCCATTAATGACTTTACATTGGCGATCCTATAAAATATCAAAATAAAAATTCTCACTTTTAAAGTTATAGATTTTTTAATAAAGATGATAATACAGATTTCTACAATTGGTAAGATTGTCAGATGTTTGACTCTGTTAGAAACACACAGACACGATAAATATTCTTCAGCTATCATACTTCATGTTGTACACGTTATTTGCGCATATTATGTTGTATATATATTATGATACCTCTTAGCGCCTTTATATAAATATATACACAGGTCGAATCTTTTGTGCAGCTTTATTTGTAAGAGCCTTTTGTAAAACATTGATAACAACAGTATTTCCCAGAAGGTGATAACATTTCACAATTTATTCTTACTTTGTAGATAATGATATTACCAATGGAAAGTGGCAGTTATATATTACATTAATATGTGTATAAATACGTAAAAGTAGGTATAATAATTTTTCCAGCCCTCAGTTTACACCCTTCACATTATCATTTTACTGTGACCTTCGTTTACCCTGAGTGGTAACAAACCTACCTTACTTAGTTCCACTATGGCGTCTCTTTTAGGATATGTCCATAGTACATCAAGGTGAGACTGCTACTTTGCAGGATAAACGGGGTGTACATACGTAATTTTTAATACTAAAGAACTCCTGCTTTAATATAATTCAATGTACTTCTTTAGAAATTATTGTTATCATTATGTGAATATAAAAAAATGTTTACTTGGTAAAATACATGGTAAGAACTTGCAAAATAGCTCTTAAACTTGGGATCTGAGCCTTATATATAATGGAATAATCTCTAGCTAGATTATTTCAAACGATAGAAAGCATCATGTCCAACTATTGCAAAAAATTTTTGTCATAAATAAATTGTTATTTGTTTTATGTATCGTATTTATGGAATTTTAAAACCCGTTTTAAAGTTAATACAAGATAATACACAAACATATTCATCCAAAACTACTCTTGGTTTTATTATGTTTGCTATTATTTTCTTTAAACAAACGCAGCTCATTTTAAATTTTTGGAGTTGACGCCATTTCTTTTTTTAAGGAGCAACTGTGGTAGCGCCCTACTGTAGTGTGATGTTAATTCTGCCTCAACCCCCCCGCCCAAAACAATCTCAGCTGGGGGAGAGAAGTTCCTGCTCCCCCTACGCTTGGTGTGTGTCGCCACATCTGTTGTCTCCACTGCTCCTTACAGCATCTCACACCTCGCATGCAGGTTAGACGCGGGAGACACCGTCATATGCTAATGAGCAGCCTCACAATACAAAGCCAGATGACGGGACTGCAAAGAGTTAACCCGCGACACCTTCCTTCACCCCCTTCACACTCTTCATCACTCTGCGGGGTTTCATTTTTTTTTTACAGTGACAAAAATAAAATACCGTGGCACGTTTGAGGAGAACCCCTTGTTTTAGTTGTTCGTGTGTTTGTTTGTTTGTTACAGTGACTGACGCTTCTCTTTGTCTCTACCCTCGAGGTATATTTCAATGTGACAAAAAACGTCATGGATTTGAGTTTCCGCTAGATTATAATAATAATAATAATAATAATAATAATAATAATAATAATAATAATAATAATAATAATAATAATAATAATAATTATTATTAATTATTAGCACCGCATCTTACCACCCGCTCGGGTTATACGCACATACGCTGATGAGTAATGGTCGGGTGATTGTGAGATGAAAATGGAGGACCTACAATTTAACGTGGAATCCGAACCACGGTGGAGGCCTGGCATTCTACACATTCGCAAGTTGTTATTAATACACGTATTATCAGCGGTGAAGTAAGGGTTTGGCAATCAGATAAATCTGGGCCGGGACCGAGGATTGAGCCCCGGACCCTAAGCAAAGAAGTATGACACCTTACCCCTGGACCACCAGGTCACCTTGATAATTGTAAAGGTTTTAAAGCACAATCTTCATACAAGCAGAATTATGTGGTCTGAAATTGTCACTTATGAAACTTATCAATAACTTGGGAACAATGTTAATGAATGTTACGATACAATTACACAAACTTTATCATATAGAGTATTAAAGTTTGGCACAATAATTTCAAAAATATGATTTCAGTTAAATACTTCAGTCTAGTCTTATTCAAAGATAATATAAACATATAATCTTGTTAATTGCAAAGAACACTCTTCATATAAATATTTTAAACAATACTGTTCAAATACATTTAATAAATTTTCCAAAATAAGTCATTGTAAAATACCTTATATCTTTTCTTACTTAGTAAAAGTAAAAACAAATTTAAATTAATCAAAACACCTAAGTACTTCCCCTTTCCTCAAACTCTTATCTCCCTATTTCCTAACACATAAGAATAGTACACTTACGTATAAGCTGAAAGAGTAGCGAGACGCTATGAAAATAAATGGTACGGAACTCCGCACGGACCATCTCAATCTATTATTTAAAATATTTAGATATTTATTCAAAACTTGTAATATATGTGAAACTAAATAATATACACTAGCTAACCCGAACAAAAATTGCACTATAATTATGTAAAAAAATCTATTATTGGTTTTAAATTTTATAGTTTTGTTTTTAAAAGTTTAATGTCCTCATTTGTATGTTTGGACCCATAAAAAAAGATCGATATTGGGTCCACAAGGGTCAATACTTCGTATTAATATTTCAACTTGCGGTTAGAATATTCAACAATTTATTAGGTGTTGAACAACTTCATGTATTCGCATTGAGATTAAATTCCTCAGTTATAAATTTTGACCAATCAAAAATGTAAATATTGACTAATGAGTATAAAATGAAGGAGAAAGATCATTGTTGGTCAAACATTTCTCCTAAGAGGCTTAGGGAAAAATAACAAACTTTTTGAGAGACTTACTTAGGCTATATTTAATTATTCTAATGCATTGGAAAATTATTGCGTTAAAACTTAAGTAGTATCTCTTTACAACCAAAGCTCACAAATTGTATTAATATATTTGCGAATATCTCAGAAATTGCTAGTTTTCTAAAAATATATTTCAAACACAAGTTTTTTATTTTTAATAGTACAACAATTTTGCAATGAAAGTTTATTTAGTATCTCAAATAGTTGTGGAGAAACATAAATTTCCGCTTCTGTAAGTACCCTAAAAGTCATTTTTATAGTAAAATGAAAATAGCAATTTTATTTGTGACCTTAATCAACGCCTTGATACATATTTTAATCAAAATGGTTAGAGACAATTTTGAGAAAATCATTTTTCTCTCTTTTCGCTCTTTATTAATCTACTCTTAAATTTAAGTTTAAGCAGACACACTGACAGGCGGCATTTCAAAGACCAATATTCAGGGTTCGGTGGGTAATGAGACGTCGACATCCATCAACATTTTGGGTTAGATTTTTTTTTACGGTCGCAATACTTTACTTTTAATGTTCAGAAAGTGTGTATATATATGCGTATAGCTTGAAAGTTGTTGGTTTTATAAAAATATGTTTCAATTTTAAATATTTGTATTATAAATAGCCCTACATATTTGCGGTGATACGTAATTTTATACCTCAAAGAGTTACCGAGATATGATTAAAAAATAAGAACTTACGCATCAGACCGGAACGCTTAATACAATTTTTCTGAAGTATTGAGAGTAGCCATTTTGTTTATAATATTAATTAATGTTTATAAATGAATCTTAATCAATATGGTCGAGATGATTTTGAGAAAATTGACTATTTCTCTTTTTACCCTTCAGTAAATTACCCTAATTTTAGGGTTAGATATCCAGTTTCAATAATCCCTCGGGGCAACCCTATAAAAACCCTAGATATCAAGTTTTAGCCTGATCGGTAAACTAGTTTAGGCTCTAGTTGGAGGTACAGACAGACGGAAATTTAAAAAAAAACTTTTTCCGATTTGGGGGAGGGGGTAATGAAACGTCGAGAACCATCAAAATATCAATTTCGATTGTTTTGACGATCACAATACTTTATCTACCTGTAAGATAGCGAGAAAGTTAAAACATTAATAGTTGTTAAAAAACATACAGTAATAAAGTTCATAAACTATATTTTATCATATTCTAGTTTCATTTTTGGTATTCTGTTTTATGAGTCTATTATGAATTTGGTGTAAATTTATGTTCAAGCTATAAATTATGCTTACAATGGTAGTTTAATCGATTTACCTGATAACAATAACTCTAACTTTTTTACTCCTTTCCTTTTTGATCAAGAAGAATAATAAAACAGAATGGCTAATGAAACGCCATTTCATTTACCAATTCGTTTGATAACAACCAACTCTTTCAATTTCCAGCTCGACATTTGTTTTGAGGGGAAATGTTTTGTAAATTCAAGAGCGTGTAAAATGGAATTTTAAATCTTTTCAGTAGTCGAATTGGTTCCAAATACACGGTCACCTCACAAAATAAATTGTTTGCAAACTTAGTAACTGTTCATAAAATTTGTTTTGAAAAAACCTTATGAATAATTTTGTTTTAGTCTCATATTTCACTCACACATGTGGGAATTAGGACTAGATATATTCTAGTTGGACAAGAAAAGAATGGATGGGTCAGATTCCAGATAAGCACACTGAGGTTTATTTTTATATTCCATTTTCCTTTTCGTGTGATTTTGAGTAAATATAGTCCAACACCCATAGTATAGTTAAATACTTATAGCCCAAATTAGTGTTTAAAGGGAGAGTGAAAACTAAAATAGTATATATCTTAGTATCGTGATGAGAAAACAAATTATCTTAAATAACATTTTAATTTTAATCGTTGGGCTACAAGTAAACTCTGAAAGCTTTATTCTTTCTATTTTTACTGTTAGAAGAATTTATCTCTAATTATTAAAAGTTTTATTTACTATACAGTCTCAATTCTTTACCTGTAGTGTTCTAAAAGTTAACAAATAAATATATTGGCGTATAGCTTGAAAGTTATTGGTTTTATAAAATAATATTTCTTATAAAATATTTTTATTAGAAATAGGCTTACATATTTGGTATGATAGGTATTTTCATATATCAAATAGTTTCGGAAATATGATAAAAAAAATTATAGTTTACGTGTCAGACTGGAGCCCTTATTGTCATTTTTCCTAAATATTGAGATTAACCATTTTGTTTGTAATATTTATAAATGCTTTGAAATGAAATTTAATCAAAATCGGTAAAGCCGATTTTGAGAAAATTGACTTTTTCTCTTTTAGCCCTTCAGTAAACTACCCTTAATTTTAGGGACAACCCTATGTAAACCCTATATACAAAGTCTTAACCTGATCGGCAAAATAGTTTAGGCTCTAGTTGAAGGTACAGACAAACTGACAGATAAAAGGGAGTTCAAAAACACCTTTTTCGGAATTGAGGGGTCATGAAACGTAGATATTCATCAAAATAACAAGTCTAATTTTTTTGACGATCACAATACTTTCTCTTCTTGTAACATAGCGATAAAGTAAAAATGAATAACCCATAATAAAAAATAAGATATTCGAGATCAGCAAGTTCACCATTTATTCCAAACAAAATGCTAAGTACAAATAAACTTGCTTCTGTGGCAGCATAATTAAAGGCGTCCTCCTCGCAGATGATGTGGAGATTTGAGTTTGAATCCTGATAGGGTGTGTTGAGGATAGTAGTTCCTGGATGGTTTTCACTCTCCCTCCACGCAAATGTGGATTCACTTCCTCTAAATTCAATCTTACTCGTCCCTAACTCATCACATTTTCGTATACCCTGAACAGGAAGTAAGATGCAGTGCTAATAAAAATAAAATAGAAATAGCTATCATTCAACGAATATTTATAATAAGTATTAAAATTAAATATTGGTCCCTCCAGAAATATACTGGAAACAAAGACTATACATTAAATATATAGTCTCAAGTGTAATTGATATAATTGGAGCTAAACGTTTGATTATCGATAGTAATTATACAGTGCTTATATCCGAGGTAAAAAGCTGCAATTAGTAATATCCGGTCCCACGTTGTCAATCTTATTTGGAAAACGTGAGATATATTATTCTAATACTAGGTTTCTCTCTCCCTCGATGTGAAACCTGTTTGAAATATACCTAATTTCATTGCTGGTTTTAGAGGTATTAATATTGTTTCACAACTGGAGCAGTATTTCGACAGCTTAGCTTAACAGGTAAATTATTTTCCTACCGAGTACAGTGTCCTGGGATCAATTCTAGTAATACCCAAAGGAATTACATTTTGTGGAAAGTTGGAGCTTGCTCTTTCGTAGTGGTCATTTAAACGGGATAGAAAACTGAGATTGGTGGCCAGAGGGTTTTTGTGCTGACCACATGTCACCCTCTATAAGCAAATGTTGGCTTAATTTTCTCCAACAGAAGGTAGCCAGTTTGTCGGTATTGCTTGATAACAGGTTGACGCCATTGAGACTGGCCTTTGTACCTATTCTATAATTATGATAGTTTTTAATCAGTGTTTTGATATAATATCTGTTAAGAGTACACTTATAAGTACCTCATATCAAAACTAAAATAGATCAGAGATGGACCATTAAGGAGCAAAATATTCTGTTTTACAAGTTGTCCAATGATTTTTAAGTGGTCAAATAAATTTGACCCCTTAGTTATTAAAAGGCTACTATGGCTATAGACAAATTAAAAATCTTGGGGGTCCCATTTACAGATCAATTTTAAGAGGAAAATCTTTCTTTAGGCGACAGCTAGAAAAATTACTAAAATCTTTTTTTATATAATATTTATAGATAAATTAATTTTCATTACAAATGTCATATTTGATATACATCATCAATACCCATAAAATCACAATAACAATGTAAGAAAACGGTGTTATTATTGATCGTAAAAACAGTTTTCTGAGTTTTAAAATAATCTTCCTATCAAAATCCAACTGTATATTGAATTATGGTGTTTAGTTTAAGTATTTATAATCTTTCCCTTTTACCTTTTTATTACAATTCATGATATTGCTGTGCGTTTACTACTAATGGGATTATTTTTGTAGGTCATGCACCTGAGACTACTCTGACGTAATGATGACGAGAAGTCAAAATTAATCAAACGGGTGGGTTTCACCAGTATATATTTTAATTAATGGTTTTTCCATTCTTTTTACAAATAATCTCGGATACCTTACCTCTAAATGGCATTTTGTTCATCTATTCCAAATTACTATAGATACTATGGGTAGCAAACCAATACAGGTATTTAGAAGGTATTCAGTCATAATTAAGCACACAAAAATGTCGTTGATTATATCTTGTTTTTAACTTAAATGGTATTTATTGTTAATTTTATAAGCCAAACGATATCTGTACATACATGAATTAATATATTTCAAACCAGCTTTGCTGCCCACATGGTCTAAGGCGTCACTTACACAATATACTAGACCGCTGATTACAGGGAAATCATTGTTCCAATACTGGTCGAGAGTACTGAAGATTGTTTTTTCCTAAACGTTTCTCCACTCTTCCTCCACACGAATGCGGGTATCCTTCCTCTAAATTCAACCTCTATAATCCCTAGCTCACTAGCGTAATTAGTACATATGCGTATTACCTGAGCAGTATAGTGCTAAAATAAACATATCTTAACTTATCAGACTCAACATCCAGTCCCACGGCAGTAAATCCACCCTGTGAAAAATGAAACTCAAATTTCACCATTTATAAAAGATTTCTTTTTACCCCTTCCATAAAACAAACACAGGAAATTCAATTAAATAATAATAATATTTAGCACCGCGTCTTACTACCCGTTCGGGTTATACGCTTTAAGTACTAATTATTCTAATGGATAAGGAATTGGGAATGTTGAAATAGAGGGAGTGAACCCGCATTTGCATGCAGGGAGAGTGGAAAATCATTTAGGAAAAACCACCCTCAGTTAACCCGACCGAGATTCGAACCTCGATCTCCCCGTCCTCAGCAGTCGAGCTCAGCACGACAAGCGCGTCAGCCAACTACGCCACCGAGGTGGGTTTCAATTAAATAGTCAGACACATTATCAACTGAACTCAAGAATCAGTCTTCTATGAATATATTAATTACAAATCTAGTTAATACAAAATTTGATAACCATATTTGTAACGTTTTATAAGCTATTTTTGATATTTTGTACCGTGTTCTTTTCTACCCACGTAAGCTATTTACAATTATTATTAGTAGAGTTCAATTTTTGGTAAAGTTGACAACTGTGTCAATTTAGCATGAAAAAACATGGATATATATATATATATATGATGCAATATAACAAAATTATATGCATTATAATTTCAATTAATGAAAAAGTTTTGTAGTAATAATTACAAGTTATAATATCTAATGATGACATATATAATACAACAATTTAAGTTTTAACAAACATCTACAGTTAATAACACTAATGTGGTAGGGTTGAGTAAGGGAGATTTTAGATAAATTGTACCTACAGTTTTATAGATGTAGAGAGGAAAACCATCTAGGCACAAACACTCACGTTACACCAAGCTAGAATTTCATCCCCGACTTGACAAATTTGACCTACCTATCCATTGGGGTAATATATAAGAGTTTTCATACATTTTAATTATGTGCTGTTCTGTACAAACTGCGTAACATAAATAATATATGGAATATATTTCGTGACAGGAGTGGTATGCTTTGAAGTTCTATCGATAGAAATACCACAATTTTTTTTACTCTTGTTTTGGGAATATCAGTACCCACAACAAAAACCAAAAGCATCTCATATCAAAGTTTAGAAATACCGTGGCACGAGGTAAATTATAAATGAAGTAGGGAAATTAAAGTAAAAGGCTGACGCTATTATTAAATTTGTTACAGTTACGGTTGGGTATTTCATGTCGATGGTGGAACACCTTTAATTTACTTGCATGAAACGTTTGGGCAAAACAAAAAGTTATAAAATCTCTTAGGGTGAGTGTATGTGCGAATATGTGTGTATGCGTGTAAGGAGCGTATGGACGTAAGTTTCAACTTTCGAATTTATTGGACTAGATTTCTACTTTCGAATTCCCTTACAGCGAATTTTAAAACATCTATAATAAAAACAAGTCTATTTCGTTTAGTAAGGCTAATTATTTCATATTTAATAATATTCAAGGTTAAATGAGATTATGAGAACTTATACATAAGTTATACATTTGTAGTAAAAATAGATTTTTGAAGCAACAGTTATAAAAAAAGATACATTAGTAACATTTATTAACAACCTAATTTCTTGTTAATATTTTATATTCAAAGGAAACAGAGGGGAAAAACCGTGCTTCAATTGTTTTTAGAGGAGGATACTTATATAATCTGTGAGCCTCGCACTAGGATGAATTGCCGGTGACATAGATTTCAAGGTTCGAATCTTTTCAGAGTTTACCCAGGCTATTTTTCTTATCCCCTCTCCACTCTAATGAGGGTGCATTTCCTCTAAGTTACCTTACTTATCCATGACCCTTAGAATAAGTTATTATTTTTAGTGTGAACTTTATTGATTAATTTTTTTTGCATTAAATATATTTTTTTTTATTACATTTCACAAATTAGTTTGTACTTTGTTTTGTTATTCCTCTGACGATAAAATTCTTTCATAAAGTAGATATGTAAATTAATTATTGCTACTACCTCATTCATTCACTCAATGTATCTTTGTGTGTCAGTGCCATCTTGCGGTGGATAACCTTTTTATTATTGTTAATAAGCTTGAAATCATAAACACAGAGCCATTTAAACACACGCATTACAAACTTGACCTAGGACGTAAAGATTATTGCCATCACTTTGACTGTTAGTGAAGTACTAAACCAAGCCTTTCTACACCTATATGCCGTCTATGTCACACCTTCTCTGATGGTCATATGGTCAAAGAAGTAAAGCTCACTAAATACTGGATTGTTGGTGAAGGAGAAGTCCAGGCTCTATTATCGTCTTGTTACACTAGGGATGGCTTTACACTTGTGGCGTATAATTGTGATATTCCTATCCTCTCATTATTATTATTATTATTATTATTACCGCGTCTTACTACCCGTTCGGGTTATATGCGTTTACGCTAATGTGTAATAGTAGAGTGATTGTGAGATGAAATGGAGGACCTACAGTTTAACGTGGAATCCGAACCACGGTGGAGGCCTGTCATTCACCACATTCACAAGATGTCTTGTCAGAGGTGAGGGAAGGGTTTGGTAATCAGATAAATCTATGCCGGGACCGAGGATTAAACCCCGGCCGCCAGCATAGAAGTCTGACACCTTACCACTAGACCACCAGGTCACCGACTTCTGATTTGAAGTAGAAGGGGGTAATTATGTTAATTGCACACTTTACAACTATTCATGTTTAGCTATGGTTTTTAAATATGTATACTACGTTATTCTATATATAAATGGAATAATATATGTTTCTTTTTATATCTGGCCTACCTAGCACGCTCGAAATTGACTGAACTGCTGATGATGAGGATATCAGAGTAAAAATTCCAACCTGGTGTACTGAGAGTGGCTTTCCTGTGATGGTTTTACATTCTGTATCCACGCAAATGAGGATACACTTCACCTAAATTCAAAACTTACCCATACCTAACACATTTGATAAATGTGTTCATATGCGTATAACCTGAACGGGTAATAAAACATGGTAACAAAAAACAAATTATCATGGAACCCTTATTTATGTCCACATGGAGTATATTCAAGCTCATATAAAGTGAATATCACCACTGAGGAAACTGCAGGACTTATGGAGAAAAACTTTACCTTGTATCGCACTGTGTTAACTGCTGCCAAATCTCCTCGCTTTCATTTATGGAAGGTGATGTGCTGGAGTAAGGATCTACTGAAGACGTATATGAACCAACGATGCAAAATTTCTCTTATCTGCTAAGGCATATTTACCAGACAAAAACGGGAGAATGGCTATGCCGTTAACCAATATTAAACCATGCAATTTCCTCGGAAATGATATCTACAATAGCCCCGTGGCTTCTTTGGTGCTGACTGACAGCTCACAGCTGACTTATGACAGTCAACATTTAGGTATATACAAAAATTTTGACCTTCAGAAGGGACAGCTACTAAACACATGTTTTTGCAGATCATATGGTTTGGCGTAGAGATACATAATTTGGTCTGGTAACTTTTCAAATCTTTTAGCTGTCAGCTGTGAGCTGTCAATCAGCACCAAAGAAGCCATGGGGCTACTGTAGTGTAGTTTGGTTTTCCAAGTTTGGGAGGTCAGAATTAAAATCCCTGCCAAGTTTAACGAGGGTGGTTGATCTTAAATGGATTTCCGAGCTTCTCTGCTTAAATCTAGGTATCTTTCGTCAAAACTATACCATAGTATTTTCTATACCACAAGCATGATTAAAAGTGGAAAAGTATGAATTGGTACAAAGACGCTTTAAAATAAAAATCACTTCATTGAACGTACTACTAACATAAAAAGGTATATCTGGCTACTCAGCTGAATAAGACGGACCTTACGGTAGCTAATGACATGGTGAAAACCGAATCATCATCTTTGCATGGGTGTTTTTATCTCACAAATTATGACGTGTTGGTTTCACTTTCATGTCTGGTCACCACCATCTGTCTTGTAGCAAGTTTTTTAGTGCGTGTGTGTGTTTTTTTTCTCATAATACACACAACTTGTTTGCTGGTGGACAGTTGTTGACCATTAACAGTAATTACTGACGTTTTTTTTATCACCGTTTCTTACTACCTGTTCAGCTTCTACGCATGTATAATAGCTACTCTATTGGGGCGAGGATGAGGGAGAAGCATTTTTGAGGTAATATTCCCGCATTTGCGTGGAAGGAGTGTAGTAAACCATTTTAAAGTGAAAACACGATATATATATATGACCAGGATCCGAACCGTGATCTCCCCTTATTCAACAGGCCAGTCTAACACGAGAATAATGCCTTGGGTTAGAAAGTTGTGTCACTGAAGCGGGTAATTGCCTATTTCAGATAGGGCTTAGGATAATATTTTTAAATAATAATTTTTGAATGTACTTCATATTAACCTCATAAATATTTTTAACGTCTGATTTCTATTGAAAGGAAACATTCTTTGACACCATCCATTGATCTCTTGGAGTAAAGGAGGAACATGACAGGTAGAAAAAAGGTTCTGGATAATTGAAGAGGTGAAGAATGAAACGTGTTTTAAATTAGATTCACACGCATATGTGTGGTAACGTAGTGGTAAAATTGTATATCGATAAAAACATCTTTGGCGCATTTAACAGTGATTAAAACCTGAACTTTTCCAACTAGGATAACCTAGGTAAAATTAGAGTCTTACACCTTAGACCACTTGATCAAAAATCCTGTGGTCACGCTTATCATGAATACGTTGTGTTGATTGTGTTGAATAGAAGCGCGAATGGATACGTCTAAAGAAGGATGTCGTGAAATTGGAAAGTTATCACCATAGAGTAAGGGTAAATAAACACTATTTATATGTGTGTTGGTGGAATAGAAGAGGGATGGAGGGGGACGGAGGGGGAGGGAGAGGGGGGCAAGACCACCAGTGAAATTCCCCCCACAGGTGGTACCCGTAAATTGTCTCTCCATATGCCGTATTTTCTCCTTCAGGTTATTGAAGTGTTTGGTGTGTGTGATTTTGTTTTGCGGTCATAGTGTTTTTTGTTTTGTTTATAAAACCCCGCCATCTAACAAGCTTTCATACAGTCATACGTCTGAGACTAGATATCCATGTTCTATATGTTCCTTTATAACAAGATGTAATTTAATTTATTACTACAATTCTTATTGCCTACTTAAGGTAACCACAGATTAGACCAAGCTAATGACTTGATAATTAGGGTAAGTTAAAAAATATGCTAATAGTGTACCAGAATAGATGTTTAAAAAATACTAATGGTAAAAAAAAATGTTTCTTTTATTTGACTCTCCTGGTGTAAACTATATTACCGGGTGGGTTTATTGAAGGTGTTTTTTATTAAATTTTCTCAACCATCCTCTAATCAAATTGGGTATATTTTCTCTAATACTACCTTCCTCATTCCTCACCCACAAACGTACTAATTAGATCTGCTTTACACCCTATTGGATATTGAAACACAGTTTACATAAACTAAATTATTTCTTCGAATGGTTCGGGATAAGGACTATCTTATTGAAACATTGCACCCACATCAGAGGAATGAGGATGGGAAAACCGACAGTAGGATATTGCATTAGTAAGACCACACTCTTGTGTAACCAACAGTAATTACGACCTTGACTTCACCATTACCTGCATGGCTAATTACGAGACTGATCTTTAGGTCCTGTAACCCCACGTATAGATATTTATTGTCAAAATACATAATTTAAACACAGGAAACGAAATATATCAGGTTACTACACTAGGCTACATTTAGAAACCTTATCTACACTAATATTATAGAGAGGAAAGATTTAATTTTTGTTTTGTTTGTAATGGATAAAATCAAACTATTAGGCCGATTTTAAAAATTCTTTCTCCAATATAAAGCTACATTATCAGCGAGTAACATAAGCTATATTTTATTTTGAAAATTTAATTTATTCCTAATAAAAATGTCGAGTCACTCATATTTTATGTTAGAGTCTATGATGATTCTTCAATATGTGTGCTGAAAATCATAATGGGGGGGG
>CABFOV010000236.1:31117-50256 GCA_902141375.1 Timema poppense
GTTTAGTTTTTGAATAAAGGTATGCCATTTAGTTTTTTAGGACCATATCTTACTGATCTTTCTGTTCATACGTATATGTAGCTTATTAATTAAGCTGATGTGTTAGGGACTAAAAAAGGTTTAACTTAGAGCTAGTGAACCTGCATTTAAATAGAGGGAAAGTGAAATATCCCCATTAGTACACATGACCAAGATTATAACCCTGATATCCCCGTCATTGGCAGTCTAATTTATTGGAATGTAACAACATAGACGAGTGGTATTCAACTATTTTTGTTCACGTAAGCCCAGACATGATTTATTTTCAATTTTTTAACCCCAAAATAAGACTTTATAGGCATATAAGAATCACAGATAGGAAAGAGAGGAGGAAATGTCATATATCGCTACATCTGGGTCTCTTGTGACTAGCATTAGATCTGGAACTGATTTTTCAAGAACCTATTGACACCCTAGTAAATCTGATTACCAAAACCTTCCTTCACCTCTGACAAGACGTATATTAATCACAACTTGTGAATGTGGGGAATGCCAGGCCTCCATCATGGTTCGGATTCCACGTTAAACTGTAGGTCCTCCATTTCATCTCACAATCACCCTACCATTACACATTAGCGTAAGTGCGTATAACCCGAACGGGTAGTAAGACGCGGTGATAATAATAATAATGACACCCTTGACCAATATTCAAGAAATTTAGAGGTCGTAATGTGAAAAAAACTAAATTATATATTGGTACTGGAGCAATATTTTATTTACTGTGGCCAATAAAATGTTTTTTCCATAAAAATGGCAAAAATGCTGGGGTTTTTTCTCGTATCTCCTTCCACTCTATCTTAACAATGCTAAATGAGTAGAATAAAATGCCTTTCTTCTCATATGAGTGTTGAAATACTTCATATAACGAGTAAGTGAAATGATGGTCTTGTGACATTAATCAGTCACCATTGATAGATATGATCAAAACCAATAAAATAACATTAATATGATATTAAAATGTTACTCAGGTTGACCACAAAATAATTATTTTTGCATTTTATAAAAGGTCCTCTATTAATAAAGGTTTTAGTTACTGCCGTAAGGAGCAGCTCCGTCGCCACTGTAAAAGGAGACGGGACATTTGGTCTAGTAATGGACCGGACTGGTTGAAGAATGTGTATCTCATGAAGAAAAGATGTACAGTTAATTAAATAAATCCGAAAAAGCAATCCTTTATAAAAAAAATTGGACTGTACCTAAGTTTATTTTATTATCTGTCACCGTGTCTTACCTACCTGTTCTGTACCCAAGTTTAATGTCTCAATTCTTCCGTCAGTCCGTTTTGCGAAACTTTCTCTAATGAAATTACTTCAAATGAGTGTAGGCGTTTGAAAGTATTTTGCTCATTCACGTATGATGAACTAAATATCCCAAGATACGACTGCTGACAAGGTCAGAAAATTAATCAATAATTATTTCAATTGGAGCTTAATTTTTTCACGGAATTGATTAATTGACCAAATATCTGTTGGTTATTGATAACTTATATTCAACATTTTTTTAAATTGAGTAGCCCATCATTAAAACACTTATCCCTATTACCGCTAGGATTTATATATAAAATATAAAATTAAATATAATCATGATTTCTAGTCATTTTAGTTTTTTTTTAAACACAATACTTAATATAAAGAAATAAGTTTGTTTTCTCTTTAAGAACAATTCCTTTGATACTTTACAAGTTAGAGTGATAAGTAGATTCACGTGTTTAATTTCAGAAAAATCATTTGCAAACTTCACATGTCACTAAGATTTTTATAAAACATGGATAGCTTTAACATACTAATAGAAAGGAAACAAAACAAAATCGTATTTGAATGAAAATACATAAAAATACTTAACCAACTAAAACCTTGAGCTAGTCTAAAGGTACATATTTTTTTTATGATATTAAGTCCAAACGATATTAATTAGGAGCTAAATTTAAAAATCTGCTATCGATAAATTATTTTTTTGAGCCCCTAATAAATATGACACATTGTCCAAGGGGTACGCATACTTCATTTTGAAAACCATTGTTCTAGAGTTATAGCTCAGTTTGTAAGTCGTGTGCTAATATAATAGATTGTTTCAGAAATTGCACGTTCAATATTTCCAATTACAACAAAAATAATATTTTTTAATCCATAACAAGCCATTTAGTAAAACCATCCTCAGTACATTCGACTGGTAATCGAACCCCAATCTCCTCGTAATCGGCAGTTTAGTATATTTCTAGAGTACGTCTTAGACCATGTGACTACCGAAGCAAGTGTTTTACTGTTAAATTCATTTTTTTTTCCTCTCAAAGGAGCAGCTGTTAGAGTAGGAGAGGAGACAAAAGTTGATTGGAGATAATTAAAATGTGGATAGTACAGTACAGATCGTTGAATCTAGGTGCAATAGTCTGCTTAGAAATAGTTAATAGTTTTTGTTTAAGTGCTTCATTTTTCCCGAGTGCTACGTCTAATTTTTAATCTAATATGTTGATGTTGAGTAAGATAATATAATTTTAGAGAATGTGTAACTGATATTGTATGTTGGTAGAGTGGGTACCATTTATGAAGAAACCAACTATTTAGACTCAGCTGTTATTTGAACCCTGACCTCCACATCACTGGCAAACTAGACTAGACGAGAGCGATTCCTTTATACATGTGCCTATATTTGCGTTAATTTTCTTAATGAATGTATCAATAATTTAATAATCTAGTTTATACATAATATTTAATTGGAGAAATATTTACTAAAATATATTTGTCAGCTAAATTTCCAGTTATTTATATATATATATATATATATAATATGTGTGTGTGTGTTTATATTGTGTTTGATTGAACCACAAATACATACAGTAAAATATTATTGGCAAATCAAACATTTATATGTTTATATTGTCAATCATAATCCACAAAAGACTGCTTTTGTACCAACAAAAAAGTGATATTACTAATTATATTGTATTGATTTAGATATTAATTAAAGAAATTAAATTTAATAATCTGGTGTAAGCCCCCACTATTAAAATAGGTCCAAACAAAGTGTAATAATATTGTTTATTTTCCGTTGTATTTGTAAATAATCAGTGTTGGTATTCTTGACGTGATTATTATACTGACAAATATATTCGAATTATATTAACAAAATACAACCCTCATCTGTTTCAGTATTTTATATTTAAATATATACTCACACTGTTATCAATATAAATTTTATAAAACTATTATTTCTGACAAGTTTTGTTACACTTAAATTAATTTTATATAGTAATCAAATGCCTACTGTTAAAATTATATATCCTCAAATTAGTAATTTATCAATTATTGCTCACTCTTGCTTTAAAAAAAATATTATTATGAATTATTTAGAAAAACTGGTAGCGTTACTTAATTATCTTACACTTATTGACCTGATACATTTCTTAGACAAAACCAACTATCATTTAAGACATAAAATCTCATAAGATTTTTTTTTTTTCTCACTTTCTCCTTTGAGCGCCTTATGAAAGAGCTTTCTTTTATGGTCGTCATGAAAACAAAATAAATTGGTTGTTTTATTTTCATTTAATATAGCTATCTATCTGTATTATTGAAGGGTGCCTTAGAGAAATAATTATACCAATCTTAAAAGACCCTAATATTGATATATAATGGAGGCATGCTGGATCTCTAAGCACCTATATTTCACCCTTTTAATTTAGGAGAGGTTATTGGATGAGTTAGATAGATATTAGGTAAATACAAAAATTGCAAAAATCAAAAATTTAAATATTTCAAATATAAAGTTCTTATGGCAGGGCGAAAGATATGATTTAAATAAAATTAAGCATTAAATTATTTAAATGCTACATCAGAAATTGCAAAATATGGTTCATATTATATTACATGGTAACCTATATTTATTTTAAATATTTGCTTTGAATAAGAAGCTAAGATTAGGTCAAAGATTCCTTTTTCAATTTTAATGGATTTTATTTGCAAAGTAATAATAAAATAAATATATATTTTTCTACCGACATTGTGTAGATTACTGTATATGTTATTCCACGCTCCGTGTGTTTTTCTACCTGCCCGGGAAATATGCTCACATTTGAGTGGAAGTAAAGAAGAATAACTTTAAGATAAATTATACCAAAGTAAATAAAATCACTGTTGTAATCTCAACCTCCTTATCACCGGAAAACCGTACAAGACAAGATTAATTCCACTATCCTCGTGTCCACTATTTAGTTTTGTGGAAATTTGGAATCGTTTTATAAAGAATGAGCTAAGAAATTACATCGTATGAGAAAAAAAAGCCTATTAGATCCGGTTGAGAATAGAATCCACATCTTTTTGAGTGAAAATCAAGTACTCTATAACTGAACTAATTCTTATCTTAGCAAAATTTATATTATGCCATTAATATATTATTTTAAGGGCATGTTAGGAGCGTGGAGGGGATCAACATATAGAATAGAGTGTACCCAAAGTTTACACCGATAAAGTTAAGCAAAGTTGCAACTAGAAATTATTCGAAGTGATATGAAAGCCGCCTAGCTGGCCATTACATTTATAAATTTGAGATGATAGCTGAGCATGCATATTTCAGATAGGGTTTATCACCCGGAGTTCATCCGAAGGCAAAATAACTGATTAGATTTTCAGTTGTGTCCGATACTCCCGCAGAGGGGATAATTAAAAAATATCCTCTGCATAGTGTAGGAATACTCACCCAATGCCATGAATTTATTTTCAACTTTAAGTTAATATTGTAAATAATTGCAAATCCAATATTATATCATTAGAATAGTAGACTATAAATTAGTGAATCTCTTGCGTGTTAATTAAATGTGTCTGTCCCATCCTCTATGAATAAGCAAATAATTGCAACATAATTATAAATAATTATTTCGAGCAAATTAAAAAAAAATCTTTTATTCAAAAAACTATAACACAAATTCACTCAAAACATTATGAATATAAAAACAAACAAATTCAAACATAATATAACCATTATATCACAAAATAATAAAAAGTGTCTTAACATAAATGCATCACTTCCTTGACAAGTTCAAATTTTAAATAAACATATAATTTTAAATGTGTCATGTAAGGTAAAAATACTATTTTGATAGTAAACAAATGTTCATAACATCTCATATACTACATTTTAACAAAATATGACACTATTGATTAAATAAAAAGTTACTAAAACAATTAACACGTGTATAAAAACATATCTGAACTTGTCTAGGACTTTAAAATACCAGGTACATTGAAAGACTCACGAGTGATCAACAAACCATTTAACTTGATATATTATTACACACATTCAATGGCAAATACTAAAAGTTAACTTGGCCCTTTTTAAAATGTAGTCTTTGAAAACTTACTAAGTTGACAAAAATAAAATAGAAATTACAAAATATGTAGGTTTAATTATTCAATATAATGTAAGGACTCTATTTTAACATCGTCCAAATATTAATTTTAACACCACAAAATAAAAACTTACAAATACTCGATGGTAAATCTAAAATTTAACCATTTCTTTAGTTCACAAGTATTGTCTACCATTAACAAAAGTATTATGATTCATATTAATAGAATCACTTAAATGTATTCTAACTGGTAGAACAATCAATAATATTATATCCCCCTTTAAATACAGACCATTTAAATAACTAGAAAATAATCATAGCAAAAACAATAAAGAAACAGGTACAAAAAGAAAACAAAGCAGCCTTTTACCATGTGTCTGTACAACAAATTGCTTCGTCATAAAACGATTCTGTGTTTTTATTCCATACCATCCGGATTTACTGTTTAGATATTTGATGTTCTATTTCTACAACGATATCTTATCATTGATAACATGAAATAAAATTCAACCGGGGTTCCAATTTGTGATGAGGGCAACGTGATTTTGTGCATAAGGAAATGTCTTAATGAAAATTCTTGGAAAATTATAAATATCTCTTTAAATATGTTGTTAAACTCAACCAAACAAAAGACTTAACTGAAAACCATTTTACTTAA
Organism: Timema poppense; assembly: GCA_902141375.1. NCBI lineage: Eukaryota > Metazoa > Arthropoda > Insecta > Phasmatodea > Timematidae > Timema > Timema poppense. The sequence continues at coordinate 37,156 of CABFOV010000236.1, forward strand.
AAATTGATTCATTTATAGCTCATAGACAATTTAGGCAAGAAAAACCATTAGTTGTAAATGAATATACTACGATAAAATAGTATTCCCAAAAAAAATTACAAGTGAAATATTAATGTATTCTACAATTTATTACCCATTGTTACAGTTGCCGATTTATGGTTGTACACATTAATGACCTATATCTTGTTATAGTTTTTTCTTGGTTTTTAATGAACTCATTTGAGATTTTTCATAAATGACCTATTTACTTGTAGCTTTATGAAACATAAGTGTATCATTTATTACAATATACAAGGTTATTCTCTTGCAATTGTAGCTTAATGAAACAGGCCCAATGTCATATGTGTACATTAATGGAACTATAGAGAGATTATGAAGATTATATTTAACAATAATTAGTCATATATCCTTAGTAAAATTGGTGAAATATATTAACCTCTTGTGCCCCACCCAATTTCACACAAGGTGAAAACTAAACCTATATCTCAGTAGGATTGAAACCAAGTTTTCTTAAGAGGGGATGAAAACACAAAACCTCAACAATTTGTTTCATACAGTAAAAACAAATGTCGACTCACTTGATGGCCCAAATTCATGATAGTTTACAAACATCATAGAAATACACCTATCATCCAATAATATTACCCCTACCTCTCCTAATTTAACAGTTGTAGCTTCATTTACCATGAAAATTAATATCTTGACTGATTATATTATTGCTCTATATTATATTCTTCTAAAGGATGTAATTCATGGAAAGATCTATATTTCAGGGTAAACGAAGGGCACCCGGATAAACTAGCCTCAATAATAGAGTGGTTGTTTCGTGGAAAGCAGGGTGCCTCCTCAGTGGTACTCTTCATGACCGTGTGAAGGCGCCGCAGGTGCCGGATGAACGGCTTCTCCTTTGTATTCTACCTGGGCGTGGTAGCCCGTGTGGTCGGCCCAGTAGCGAACAGTCTTCATCCTACCGTCAGGCATGTGCACGAAATACTCTCCCCAGGTCTTTCCGCCATCCCTGTTCTCTTTGTGACCGTAGTTGTTGCCCTCGTGGTCATCACGTACCTTGTAAGCGTACTCGTATTTGGCTTCAGCGTCGGACTATGGAGTAAAAACAAAATGGTTACTTATCACGACCGAGATACTAGCCTTTGACATCCCAATAATTCATCTTGGTTATTTTACTGAAACCTCTAAAATAACAAAGGTATTATCAACTTTCAAAGCACTATTGAGTTACAGAAATTATGATTTTAGATTTGTACAATCAGGCTCTAATGAATCTCAACTTAAATGGTACCATCTACTTGAAGCTAATTAATACCCTCGTACTAGAGTATATTTGAAAGAAATGGCAGTTCTGTAACCATAAAAGTCGTGAAGAATATTATCAACTTTCTTTTTTTGACCCTTTTAAAAACAACTATTTATTTGAAGAAAGATATATATGTGTATATATATATATTTCTAACCTGCTATTAATCATAGCTATGAAACCTCTTGTGAAACGCCGTTTAAGATAAGCTAGTTTCATCTTTTCAATAACAAAATAAATTATAAACTTTAAATATAAGCTGTTTAATCCTATATCGATACCTTTCATATCCATTGTGAATCAAACCATATTCTTAAATAACAAAACCTAATTTAAATAACATCTAATTTATATATATATATATATATATATATATATATATATGAAACTCTTCTTGAAACTCTGGTATACTACGTCCTTAAGTCCTTGACAATTTTTTTTAACTAGATGTTTCTGGAGATCCTCAGTGGATTCAAGCACACAAGAATAATATGTATGGCACGCCCATATTAAGTGCCTCATGATATATGCTTTACAAAAACATATTAGCAAGTGAATATCTGTTAGGGTTTTGATATAAACTTTTATGACAATTTTAAAATAATTATTGTGTTTATGAATCTTTGCCAGGGATCTCAAGTTTCTCCTTAGTAATATTATTCGAAATCCATCAAAATTAAAACGTCTAATGAAATTGAATGGTGCGTCAAAGGTTACATTTAAATTATTTTTTTAATCCAAAGGGCTCCCACCCCACTTGTCATATGAATAGACAAAGCCTCTCCAATATATAACTCCAAATCTATTTCACTTCAACTGCCTTTGCACCGCCTAAAATTAAAAACATTCCATATTAGAGGTACAGATGTAGTCTTTTAGAAGTTAACTGATTACTCTCGAAAACACATCTTCTCAATATTATTAATTTTAAAACCCAAAGTTGAGATTATGTTAAAGTAAGTGAGCAGTAAACTTAAAACTTATTTTATATATTGTATGGATAAAGTTGTATGGTTAGCCTTGATTCATTCTCATATATTAATTCTGCTAGGAATAGTTGCTGTTGGAGGTGAATGAGTGAGAGATGGAAGTAAATACAAGCTAGGTTCCATATTATTACATTTTTTATATAACAAAAAATGTTCAGCCTAATAAAATAAAATATTGTTTCAGTGGATACGTTTAGTTTAACTCGGATAATCAAAAACTTTTGATATTTAAATGTGTAAAGAATTATTCTAAACTTATCTATGAAAGTAATATATATATATATTTTTTTCAAAACATTTAATAGTTATTCAAACTACAAGAATACTGAGCATAGGTTGTGTTCTCTTTTAATCCACCTCAATAAACTAATTTAATATTTTGGGTTGAAATAACTTATTTTTAGAAAACTTTGAATATTCATAGTTAATACATCCATTACATTATCTAAATGTTAATATGGAAGAATAGTTTGCTTAGTTTTAAATATTTTTGCTAAGGTTTGATCCCAAATGGATTAATTAGAATTAGTCTATTCTACATTGTGCTTGTACATTTTTTCTGTGGGAAAATACTTTGTCAGGTCTTTAAAACTCATACTATAATGTATTCTGTATGACATTTTGAATCCCTAATAGCTCGTTTTATTCTTTGAGCTGACCACAAATAAAACTAAAACTAACATGGGGATCCTCCTCATGGTAACTTCCTTCACCATGGGACGACGTGGCGGAAGCGGGTGCCTGGTAGTACACCATCTGTGGGAAGATTGCCTGGGTGTGAGTGGCAACCTCAGGGGCGTAGGCCAGTTGAAACCCCGATGGTTGTTCCTGCTGTTCTTGTAGAAGTCTTGAAAGGAGAGGGGACCTTGAGGATCTTCCTTCCGAGCTGGCGCTCTTCTGGTCACCACTGCTGAATCTGGAACTACAAATAACTGTTAACAACTCTTCTGGTCACTACTGCTAAATCTTGAACTACAAATAACTGTTAACAACTCTTCTGGTCACTACTGCTAAATCTTGAACTACAAATAACTGTTAATAAGTCTACTACTGAAACTTGAATTACAAATAACTGTTAACAAGTCGTCTGGTCACTACTGCTGATTTTTTGAAATACAAAGAACTATTAACGAATCTTCTGGTCACTATTGTTGAATCTGGAACTACAAATAACTTTTAACAAGTCTTCTGGTCACTACTGCCAAATCTTGAACTAGAAAAAACTGTTAACCAATCTTCTGGTCACTACTGTTGAATCTGGAACTGCAAGAGAATGATAACTAATTTTAAGATCACCACTGATGAATCTAGATATCTGGATTTATACACAACGAGTCCCTGTGATGAATGGCATCAAGATTTTGCTTGTAGGATCAGTTAGTGTATGCATTTCTGTAAGCTTTTTAGATTTATGTGCAATAGCACCTTCTGGAACAGTGAATGAAATAACGGAACTTCCTCACTCCTCATTTCTCTATAATGCCTCTTTTGTGGTTCCTAGGCCTTACAGCTGACGGCGGAACTGTTTAGAATCCAACAAATCTGCGAATGGAATACTATTTATACATACATACATACGTAGGTTGTTTAGAGATTTATGGAGATATTTAAGATCTTTTCTACTCATAACATTTACCATCCAGGGGCTTGTGACATTCTGGTCTGGTTTTAATTGCAAGTGATGAGAAGAAAGACCCTCCGAACACCAACCGGGTTTACTGAGATGTTTTTCCCTAGTGAGCCTCCCAATTTTTAAAAATAAATGCAGTTACCCTTTTTCTGAAATTATACCATTCTCATTTAAATCTCATTAATGTAAATATGCAGACATCACGAACGGGTGAGGTACAATTTTAATAGGAATAGTCATATCATCACTGGATCTATTTTCACGTGTTCTTACGTCAGGTTATGTGATAATATTATATAGCTGTCACTTTTAATAAACATTAAAAATATACCTCTATGGTGCCAGCCCTTAAAAGAAATATATCTCTGTGATCTAGTGGTCAGAGTTCCTGACTGCAGATCTAGAAATCTCGGGTTCAATCTATGGTACTTCCAGATTTTAAAGTGAAGAGGTGGTTCTGAAACGGGATTGACTCAGCCTCGTGAGGACCAATGAAAATCTAATTGATTAAAGAAATAGTGGATCTGGTATAGAAAACTGAGACTAACTACTGGAGTGTTAACCACATGACACCCTCTATTATATTCTCCAACATTTGGTGGCCGCTTGCTTGGTATAGATATTATCAATAGGCCTACTTATGGAATAACACTTGTATAATAAAAATTATCATTGCTTACAAATTAAGTGTTTATATAAAGGTTTATCTTATGACTATTTTAATTGAGCTATAGCCATCCATCCTCACCTGTAGTGCTTGTCTCCTTTCCCAGCTGACAAAAGCACCGCGAGGGTGTCATTCTTCCCTGTCTTGGACAGGAGCACCTCGGCGTTCTTCAGGAAGGCCGCGACCTGCATCTTTCTTTGCTTCATGGCCTCAGTTTCCTTCTCGACTTTAGGGTTTTGTATCATCATCGCTAACGCTGCGTTGACCACCATGCAGAGCACCATTACCTTCATCAACGTGACCTGCGCAGTAAGAGGAATGTCGTCACAAATTTAACATCTAAACTTAAAATAGGGTAGAAAAGAATGTGGGTTAAGGCCAGAATTTGTGCAGTTTTTAGAAGAAAATCCTTTTTGTGTGAGAGGGGGTAGAATGAGTGTGGATCGAGTGACGAATCAAATACAGGATGGTAAAGTGCGTAGATGAAAAGGAAGGAGTAGGCAATGTAAGACGTGGTTAAATATTGTAGACGTATGTGTGAAATAGAGAAACATTAAGAGTTTTAAGAGTAAAAGATCATTCATGTATGACTAGGCGTATAAATGTTGTTGAAGCAAAGGGAGTATTCAATGATTGGGAAGTGTGGGGAAAGTTAGTGAGAATGAATAAGTACGGAGTTGTTTTTTGAGCTGTACGAATAGATTTTGTCTACCCCGTAAGGGAACGGAGTGATTATGTCTGTATTAGTGTATGTATGTATGTATATGTATGTATATGTATGTATATGTATGTGTATATGTGTATGTATGTATATATGTTTCTTTGATTGTATGTATATGTATGTATGTGTGTTTTTTAATTAATAGAAAACACGCCAAAGTATATAAAGTATATAAGTCAAGTTTAGTTTTTACATATATTAATCATAACAATTCATGAAACCTTCAACAATAGTCCCATGGTCTATAATCTAAGCTCTAGACTAAATTTTCAGTCTTTTGTTAGAATTGTTTTCTTGTATGGGGGAGATTCGTGTTTGAATCCAAGTTGGATCTACTGAGGGTTTTTATTTTTTCAAAATGGTTCCCCACTCATACTTCAGGCTAATTTAGATGTATGTCCTCCAATATATGATGCGATGGTTAAAAAAATGTCATGATGAGAATAATGATGTTTGAACATAAGTATTTTAAATATAAACAAATTTTTCTGGTAAAATTGTGAGATGACTGAGACAAATATTCAAGATCAGTTGTGTTTACTATGCATGTAAATTAATTAAGTTAAACGTCATTTGTAGAGCAGTATTTTATCTATTTTGGCCAAATAATTTTTACATAAGAAATACTATAAAATTTGGTTTTTAAATAAGTAGACTAATTTGGCGATGGTCTAAATTGGACAGGTAAGTTAATTTTCAAACCAATTCTATTTTAATAATAAACATTCGTATGTGTGGGAGGTTTATATTTTCTTACGTTTGACACAAAGGTTGTTAGTGTACTATTCTAAAGGCCTACGTAGAGAAAAATGAAGAAAGGACTAAAATAATATATACAACAAATGTGTAAAACTATCCAAAGTATAAATGCTTGAAACTCAACTTTCTAATATCTGTAAATCAGGGTGACCTGGCGGTCTAGGGGTAAGGTGTCAGACCTCTGTGCTGGGTTCCGGGGTTCAATCCTCGGCCGCGGAAAAGATTTATCTGATTACTAAACCCTTCCTTCACCTCTGACAAGACATCTTGTGAATGTGGGGAATGCCAGGCCTCCACCGTGGTTTGGATTCTACGTTAAACTGTAGGTCCTCCATTTCATCTCACAATCACCCTACCATTACACATTAGCGTAAGTTTGTGTAAACCAAACGGGTAATAAGACGTTGTGCTAATAATAATAATAATAATATCTGTAAATCCAATCTCCTGCTAGCATGACAAATCAGAGGGTTTGAACAATATTGCAGTTGCTACGCGAGACAATTAGGAATTATGTCATGACGTTAATATTAGATATTCCATCAGTTGTAAGTCATTATTCGCACTCACACTAAATGCTTTGACTAAATGAATCTAATACCTATAATTGCCTGCTTACAAGCACCATGAATCTTAATATATCTCCTGTACTCATCCGTATACATATACTAAAAACGATTCTTGGACCTGGTAGGGAACGAGTAAGGGTCCTTTATATTTGTACTTACCCTCCCTAAACAATCAGTTGCTAAGCTATAAATGTTTATTAATATATTTGCCAATAAATTGAACACGCGCGTTAGCTACAGTTGTATTATTTATCACACGATCTATCTTGATAAATAAATAAACCTTTTAATAGAAGATATTATTCTCTTTAATGCTGGTGTGTGCTTACTATCAGCAGTTTATACATCTATATAAATAAAACGAAGAGATCGCTTTTTGTTTGTCATGAGCATTGCACGATATACCACAGAAAGAGGGCTTGAATTTTAAAATCAGTAGCCCCTGCGTACCATTAAGCTGGAATTTGAAATTTTTTACTAGAATTTTTTTAAATTTTTTAAAAACTGGTTTAGAATAAACAAAATTAATATTTTGTTTCTGTATGTTTGAAGTTCAGAAAATACTTTCCTGCGATAACCAAGCAATGCATTGCGTGGTTAACCCGGGAATTTCCGTGTTCCTTTGCTCGTTATAAATAAAGAGAGTTTGAGAAGAAGTGTATATTTAAATAATATAAAACAGCATTCGTATTAAGAGAGAATATTTATTAACTATTATTATAATATAGAATATATTATTTCAATTACGATCTTTGGTAAGCCGTTTAGCTATTTTCTCCAACAGTTTTCTCTTTTACTTCGTTTCACTTATCTTATGATCGTGCTTAGACGAATATTTATTTAAAAGTACACTCAGTTTGTAGCCTAGGTAAGATGCTATTTCTAAGATTTAATTTATTTAAATTTACTGATTGTCATGATTGGTTTGTGAGTGCCATAGTTATCTCAGAATTTAACAACGAGGAACTATAAAAAATAGTTTATAGCCGGTAACTGATCATCCTAATTTATAGAGTATTGATTTAGCTTATTCGTGAGAAGAACGGGTCAAAATGCTAATCAGATCTAAATTAAGATATAGACTACTGATTTTTCCGTCATTTTGTAAAGAATTTTATTAAGTTATAACCAATTTTTTTCAAATTTAATATTGTAATCAATAGCTTATCATACAAGTGCTAATAACACTCAATATTCTATTTTTTTTTACTAGTCCTAAAATATTATGCTTGGTATGAAAAAAAAAGAAGCTATCTAGGCTAGAAACAAAAAAATATGCATATTAAGGGGAAGGGTAGGGATTAATGCACGAGTTAGAAACACAATCCCTCACTCAACGTAATGGGATCACGAAGATCGCATCTAAATCATCATCTCCAATGAAGCTTATATTTTACGTGTGCTTGACAATCCAACCATTTATCTTCCACGGCGTCGTCAGGTCACGTCACGTTCGCATATATAGCGCCATCGTACCTAAAACAGGCCTACTTTGTACAGTTCGTGCAGTCAAACTACACTTAAAACATATAATTAACAAATTTTGGCCCAATCGTTATAAAATCCATCATTTATAAATAGTCATAATGTATATCCCGGTGTGTGTACTGATGATATTGGTCCTTTCCTAAATGGTTTCCCAATATCTCCCCACACAAAAGCCGATAAGCTACCTTTAAATTCTACCTTTCATATTTCTACCCAATCATTTTAATTATAGTCTAATTATAGCCCGGATGGGTAATAAGACGTAAAGTACGACCTATTTATTAAGGGTACTTGAGCGTCTTGAAAATTGAATTACATGAAATAGCCGGAAAAAATTATGGAAATACAAACATGTTTTTAAGTGTAAAAAAAAAATTTGCTAATATTTTAAAATTAAATAATACCATACTATTCTGAAAATTGAAAAATGACATCTGGACACGGGGATAGAAGCCGGGATCTTTGGCTTAGTACGCCAATGCTCTAACCACTGAGCTATCCCGAAATATTCCGTCCCCAGGATAATTCTTCACTCATATTTTAAGGCAGTGTGTATGATGGACGTACGAAAATTCTTCGGCTACAAATGTGTGATTTAATTAAGATCACGAGCTATCAGATAACGCAGGCACATTTGGCTCAATGCTTCCACTTGTACAATTATTATAATTTTAAAGCATTGCATATTCAAGAATCAAATAGCCGAAGCTATTATTTATACATTTTAGTGAGGATAACACCATCTAGATATCATATTCTGAAAATTGACATGGGAATTCTAGATAGCACAGTGGTTGGAGACTTGGCGTACTAAGCCAAAGGACCCGGGTTTGATTCCCATGTCCAGGTGTCATTTTTCAATTTTCAGAATAGTATGGTAGTTAAGAATCAATACATAAATAATAGCTTTGACTATTTGATTCTTAAATACCATACTAATTTAGAAATGGTAAAATAGGCGTAAGTATCATTAGTGAGATAAAAATAATCAAGTTTGTACTCCCTCTTTTCTTTAATTGTGACAGGGTTTTTTTTTCCGAGTAACAACTTATTGCTCGCATGATCTAAGACAGTGAACACCTACTGAAAAAATAACAGAGACTTGAACCATCGAGATTCAAGCAAGTGATACTAAGGATACCTCTTTAAAGAATGCAAGTACTATTTTTAAGGTGGGAAAACTTTTCTCTTATTGAATAAAATATACTCATTTTGAAACTTTTCGTAATTATTTTATGGAAAATAAAAATTGGCTATTAGAAATAGGAAATAAGTCAAAATATGATTATAATTTATAAGTATTATTTTATATTAACTAGCTGATGTGCCCATTCTTTTTTAAGAATATATAATTAACCAAAATAAATTGTAGCCGAATCTTATATTATTTGTGAATATTAATCCTTTATTGGTTTCAATTATGTGATTAAGCGTGAAAAATTGTCTGGCTGACTAAAACATAGTGTTAAATAGAGGGATAAACTCTAGAAATCTTTGCCTAGAAGCGATCGATCATAAGAGGATTAAAACGATGTATTCTTACATAAACATTGTAAATAACAAATGAAAAAAAAAGAGAATCAAAATTCAGCAAACAGCATAAATAAATTAATGGACGTTGGTAGATAAATATTGTTCCCTGTTATTACTTACCATATACCATTTCGATCCTCTATTACACCAAGGAGTTTTTTTTCTAATCTACTCTGAAATTTTAAACGCCTTATTTTTTGGAACCAGTTTTTAGTATTTTCTGATCATCTGCGGTGATCTTTATACTAATTGCAAATATATCAATTTTATACTGCACCAAATGTGTGTTTGTTCTATTCGTTTTGGAACTTTAAATCCACTCACATCCACCTCCTTCTCAATTCACTGACCTTTGTTTAAATTTAAAAAATATCCTATTATTGTTATTTGGGTTTGTCTCTCTACTTGTAAGTAAATATTTCAATTTTCTTACATACGGGAAGTGTTATATTATATTATATTAGAAGATTTTTGGAGGACGCCCCTTTTCCAATTTCTCTTTGAATTTGGTTTTTAATACTATATGAAGTGTATCTTATAACTGAAGGAATTTCAATCTTTTAACATAATGATAATTAGACTTTCAAAAAAATTTCTCGCTTTGAAAATTAAGATAGTTGCAGATCATCTGGATAATATAAGTAATCCCCCTACATGCCTCGCCATTTTAGATCCCTGGCACTTCCAGACTTTCTTTGAAACAAAGTAGGGTCAACTCAGCCTCTAGGATAAGTGAGCTTCTTACATTATAAAAGTTGCAGCTACGGTCTAGAATACACAGATAAATGCCCGGAAATTTCATTGTTCTGACAATATAATACCTTTTATCCTCAGAAGTGGCACAGTCTTGGCCAACAGACTGCGCCTGTTAGTATGGCTTGATTGTGGGCTGAAGCCATAGAGTTTATTTTATACTTTAATCATTGTATACGAATGTCTCGAAGGATGGGCGTGCCATTTTGGGTTTATTTTGAATGTGTTGTTAAAATTTTTATCTTTAATTTGAATTGTCCTTTTATGAATGATTTTAAATATTAAACTCAACCAAAATTAACTATACATAGTTTCAAAAAAGGGTTTGAAAGTCTTTTAAAACACAATGGATCAACAATTGTCACTAAATCACCTCCTTGGGTCACCTCAAGACGGAACATTTGATATACATTTTGATCTACTTTCTGTAGGTAGTATACTCGACCAGGAACCTGTTATAAGCTTATAATGATCCCTGCTCCTCTCCCTCTCACTAGCAACCTACCAGACAAGATTCGAACAGGTGTCCGTACCTCGGAGGTTGAAGGGGGAGGGGGATATAAGTGGAATAATTGCTCGCGAAAGCCCAACTGGTCTGAAATAAAACTCTCTTCGGCGAGTAGTTTCACATTGGTAGGCCTGCACTCATACAAATTTGTGTGTCAATGTATAAAGTTTCTTTTCACTAATCTTCTACTTCCCTTTCTATCCGCGTTCTCTCTCATCTTCCCTGCAGGCGCCAAGCAAAACCAAGCTACACTACAATTTTAATATAAATAGCCATTTAGAAAATATTAACATATTCCTTTATGACCAGTAACTACAACATTTTACTGTATTATAAGTGTTATATGATAGGTATCGATAATATATATAAGGGTAACAGCTGTAGATCATAAAATTTTACGTATGAATACGTGAAAGACCTAATTTGTTGGCTGCATGGTCTGGGTCATCACGCTCTCAAAATAATTGATTGCAGATTACAAGGAGATCAGAGTTTTAATCCTAATCAGGTGTATTGAGAGTGGTTTTTCTAAATAACTATCTTATCTCTCTCCACAAGAATGCAAGTAAAACTCCCGTAAATTCAACCTTCATAACCATTAACTCTATGGGAATGCCAGGCCTCCAAAGTGGTTCGGATTCCACGTTAAACTGTAGGTCCTCCATTTCATCTTACAATCACCCTAACGTTACACGTTAGCGTAAGTGCGTGTAGCCTGAACGGGTAGTAAGACGTGGTGATAATATTAATAGTAATAATAACTTAACTCGATAGCATGACTGGCACATACGCGTGAAACCTGGATAGGTAGTAAGAAGCAATGCTTTGGGGAAGAAAAAAAAACTATCTTTGAAATTGGATCTAATAACGTTTTTCGCAGTCATATAAGGTTATTCACATGAAAATTGTTCTATGTAGTTTGATATATAGTATAACTCTGGTAGAAAAAAAAAAAGATGGCGAGAAGGTTCCGCTCAGCGAAATATCCGCTCACAATTTCAATAAACATTAGAACATTCCATTTGAGCGGAAATTTCACTGAGTCCCCTTTTCTTGCATTCTTATTAACATTGTGTTACAAATCCTGGGGTTAAATAAATATTTTATTATTTTCCTCTTAAATCTCATAGCCAAATATATATTACAAAATTAAATTTGTTAACGCAATTTTTATATAATGTTAGGTTAACGTTCCTATGATATTCTCATTTATTTTAACTTAATATTAGACAATATTAAATGAAACTTTTGGCATAGAATTAATTCATTTTAAAACATATTTCCATGGAATGTCAAATTGCAGAAAATTCAAAAACGTTATTATAGTAAAGTGTTATATTTATGTCACCAATGGCTAATACGATTGATCCAATGTAAGCGTGCTTGAGTGTGTGTTTGGGGAAGTGGCCTGCCCATTGAAGGCCTAACGGGGCAAACACCTACCCTAAAACCCACTTCAGTGGCCGATACATTTAAGGTAGGGGTCAGCAACCTTTTTGTGCTACTATCGACTTACAAGCTTATCGAAGATCCTACGATCATCCACCCTCTTTACACTTTACATTTTTTTAAAGCCAAACATGTGTATTTATTCATCAATTTACATCAAATAATTTTCCCCAACACTTTAGAAAACATTTGAAACAAATAAAATGACATTTTCATTTTCTTATAACATCGGTTATCACAGATCAAATTAATTTGGTAATTAATAATTATTTTAAAGTAGGCCTACATAATATATTTGTGAGTTTATAGAAAAAAGTATATAGGCATTTAAGAGGGTTGTAGTTTTTTCACTCGATCGATACAAAATCTCCAAGAGGTCAAACGGTTGATCATAATTTAAAGTATTTTAATTTTTCTCTAACACATCACCAAGAAAAAAATACTTATTTCCAATCCAAGGAGAAATTACATGATTTATTTAAAACTTAAATCAAAGGAGAAACTACCTTTATATATGGCTTGGTTCGATTAAAAAAATATAAACTTCAAAATGCGTCTCGAGACATACACGAGCACCACAAATTGGAAGTAATGATGCGGCGGGTATAAAAATAATGGATTCGTGCCGAATTATAACAGAACCTAGACCAAAAACTACATTACCATTGTACCATTGAGCATAAGTTTTCTGTATATATATATATATATATATATATATAT
>CABFOV010000236.1:50554-77716 GCA_902141375.1 Timema poppense
TATATATATATATATATATGTATATATGTATATATATATACATTTTATTATACTACTATAAAACACCATGGCTGACTCACTCACTGACTTTAAAGTTTACCCACTTCCAGATGAGCTAGACTCTTGAAATTCGGTAAACTTATAGCTTCTAGCCTGTAACCGACGGGAAAATTCCAAAAGGTTAAAAAAAAATTAACCCCCCGAAAAAAATTCAAAATGTTGGAACAACTTTAAAGTCGGTGCGGACCTTTCTTTGGAGGTCTCTTGTGACTAAACGGTAGGACCTATCAAAAAACTGCTCTGGAATTGCATTAGTTTACATCTACTTGCAAAGAAAACTCATTGGGGGTCCGAGGGTGGAGGCCCCAACGAGTACAACTACAAAGTAAGACATAACAACGTAGACACTGAAGCTAAACAAATCAAATAAAAGCAAAGCGCTTGTATATATATATATATGTATATGGATGCATGCATGTGTGTTTGTGTGTATGCAAGGGGAAGAGAGAAATATATAGGCCTAAACCCAGTGTTTTTTTGGCATGGTGGGTGACTGACAGACAAGGAATAGACTCTAGTCTCGATTAAACACATACGGCAATGTTATCTTTAGCTTAGTACATATTTCTTACGTCCCTGAATTGAATAAATAACTTAATCCACGTAATATCCTTGAGCTCCACTAATTAATATAGCAATTAGGAATTGCGCGGCCATGTTATTGTGACCTCATCAATAAAAATAACACACACACACATATATATATGTATATATATATATATATATATATATATAGAGAGAGAGAGAGAGATCATATATTTTATTAAGTTGAAAATTTGAATCTCCACTCTCCCTTTTGCCCACCAAAACAGACATCCATTTATAATACGTTCTTATTGTTTTCCTGGAGGGCCTTACTTACACGTTTGTTTTACTACACTGTCCGGAACATAATATAGAACTTTATTTGTTTAAAACACTAAACAAAGTGACCCTAACATCAAGTTTGTATTTATCTTGTTTAGAATTAGGTATCTTGTATACCTTATTAAACTTGCTCCTATATAATTGTTAACTTATAAGTAACAGGGGAAGGGGGGGGGGATGTAAAATTTAACGTCTGCATGCACGAAAGTGTTCAAGAATCGTGATTGTTGTTTAGATTAGGGATAAGAAAGTGTACAAAACTGTATAGTCCAATTTTCAATAGAAGTTTTTTTAAATACAAACTTATTTTTTATGGCACAACTATTTAAATTTTACTATGAGAATAGTAGTAACTTATGATTTTATATAATATATCAAAAGATACAACTACAAATCATACAATTTGACATATAAATACTTAAAATTAGTACTAGTAACTTTTTTATCTGCCATAAAAACCTTTTTTATAAAAATTGAAATGTATCTTGAAGTAAATGAACCAATGTAATTCTATATGAAACTCAGTAAATTAAAAAACTATCAGAAAATAAAACAACATACATAGGTTTGGAGGAGAAATATCATGGGTATATTAAAAGTAAAAACTTATTATATTAACCTTTTTTATAATTAATAAGAATAAAACCACCTTTATTTACGAATAAATCAAAGTGTTTGTGATAAGGAGGATAGTTTCTAAAGGAAGTTCACCGGCATCAACGTAGGATTAGCATTGAGAAGGGCATAAAGGACCGCATCATTATATAGAAGATCACATCCCAGTGAAACCTGATAAAGATTCGAACCTTGACCTGTAGTCAAACGCAATGATAGTCTATTGAAAATATGATACCTTAGACGTTGCACATATTGTTGGGTTATTGTTTCTAGAGGCGCAATAATATGCATCTTAAGCAGCTAACACCATATTTAAGGTGCGGTTGTAGGGAACGTGATATGATTGCAAAATATTTGAAGTTATTTTTATCAAAACCTGTTTTAAACAAAATAAATAAAAATATCGCTCCAATAGATACATAGCTTATTTTTCTTCACATTGTGATTTCAAAAGATCTTGAATATCTGTCAAGACTGTCCTAAAATATAATGACAACATTTTCTCTTAATTTAAAACGTTTCTCATCTATTTTTTTATATGCTAAGGACAGATATTCAACCCCTGTTGATATAACCACGCGAAGAAAATTAAAATCTGTTTATAATTAAATAATATATTATTTATTTTGGTCAACATTTTTTACTATAAAAACTGCAAGAACATTGACTTAATCTGGGGTCCTCTAAATACCCACCTTATGTGAACTCCGAATCTAAAGTACTCACTTGAAACATAAGACATAACAACGTGGACACTGAAGGTGAACCATTTAAAATATAACCGCTGTCGTTATTTGTTTCGATGAATTTAATTACTTTTAGTTTTTTTACCTTAAAGAAAATAATATTGCTATATTTTTTTAAATAATCATGCTTAGTACGAAAAAGCAGGTCTTATACAAAAATATTTTAATTTCAAACGGAAATTTAAAAATGTGTAGAATATTATTATCCTCGCTGCAACACTTTGATCCAACTCTTTAAAAATGGAACGAAATTTAAAGAAAATTATAAATTGTTTACATTTTAATAGGACCATTTTTGTGAGATTATTTTTGGGTTTCAAGCCACTAGCAGTGTTTATTAATATATGTTTTAATTTAATCAATTCAAACACAATTAAATTATTTCTAAAATATCTATAAATATAAGTTAAATTAAATCTTATAAGATTTTATAGTTTTAGCTATTGAAATATCTTGCCTCAGTAACAGACTTAGAATAATCTCTTCAAACACAATAATAAAATAAATAACCCAACGTACATTTGTCAACGTTGTAAAATTCGAATTAATTTTTTTTCTCAAATCCATCAAATCTTTTATTCCGAAGAGTAATCACTTGTCTCATAAAACTACTTGAAATTTAAAAATAGACTTGTAAACAAATAACACTGACGTTAGTAAAATTCAAATCACACATTTTCAAATGAACGCAGAACATTTGATACATCACATCACAGTCGAGGTGCGCCAAATACTCGATGGTAATTACCTGAATCATCCTCGTCTTGAAGTGTGTGTGTTTGCGCGCGCGCCAAGACAAGTCTTCTCTCACGACAGCTGTTAGTTCAATAAACCTGTGTTCTTCAAGGGTCCATCTTTATAAGCGCCCCGTGGCTGTGTAGTTGTAGTAGTAGGAGGAGGAGCGACGGCTTCCTTCCTATTTGGCAGCTACCGCGTGTGTTAAAATCCTTAGCTTCGCTTTCACTGAACACACCATGTGCTGCATTAGCGTCTCCTTCACGCATCAAGCGCTCTCCGACTGTTCTGTTGAACCAGGAGCAGATGTTTGATTAGTCTGTTAAATTCGCGGGTTCTAGGTGCTATCGGTCAACTAAACAATAGTAGGAGTCTGGTAGAAAGGGATGTCTAGATAAATACAGTAGGAGTGCGGTAGTAAGAGAGTTTTGAATATACTATAGTAGGATTATAGTAGAAGAGAGGTTTGGATAAATTATAACTGGATCCTTGTATAAAAAGAGGCTTAGATAACAGGAGTGTGGTTGTGAGATAGGTTTAAATAAACTAAAATAGGAGTGTAATAGTAATAGAGGCTTAGATAACAAGAGTGTGGTTATGAGTCAAAAGTTTTCGAATGTTCGACTGGGTTCGTGGAATATAAGATTATGAAAACTATCCTCAGCTAATTTATACATTATATCAAACTTTAGCCTCTGTCCTGCTTCCAAACAACGCCATCAAAAGTGAAGTTGTGAGGTGTTTGTCAGCTGTAGGTTATTAGGAGTTCCATTGGGGCGTTTTGACTTTTTTAATTACTCAATGGAGGGTTAGTAAAGTTTCATGGTTCTCACACCTTTGGGATCGGTGATATACTGGTGATACAGACTATCTTTTATTCCCATTTTATTTACCTTCTGAGAAATTCCGGAAGGACATATTTACTTAAACGATGCTTTTTCTCACGAAGAGCTATCCCTAAGAATATAAATGGCCTAATCAGATAAGGCATTCAGGAAGATTTTTACAAAGAGAAATGAAAAACTGATTTAGGGTATAGCCTCTCCTACGTTTAAACTTTCAGGAACTGAGCCGATTGATCCCTGACCTGGTGACCTCTTAGGTCAGCATAATTCAGGCCTGCGATGAGCCTTTCGTCTGTTGCTTTACTCTGGCTATGCTTGATAAAAGCGTCTAGCTAGCCGATAGTTATTGGTGTGATTTATATTGGTTGAGTTACAGGCTGTCTTTACTGACCTAAGTGACCTGGTGGTCTAGGGGTAAGGTGTTAGTCTTATGTGCTGGAGGTGCGGGGTTCAATCCTCGGTCCCGGCATGGATTTATCTGATTGACAAACCCTTCCTTCACCTCTGACAAGACGTGTATTAATCACAACTTGTGAATGTGTGGAATGCCAGGATATGAGTCAAAAGTTTTCGAATGTTCGACTGGGTTCGTGGAATATAAGATTATGAAAACTATCCTCAGCTAATTTATACATTATATCAAACTTTAGCCTCTGTCCTGCTTCCAAACAACGCCATCAAAAGTGAAGTTGTGAGGTGTTTGTCAGCTGTAGGTTATTAGGAGTTCCATTGGGGCGTTTTGACTTTTTTAATTACTCAATGGAGGGTTAGTAAAGTTTCATGGTTCTCACACCTTTGGGATCGGTGATATACTGGTGATACAGACTATCTTTTATTCCCATTTTATTTACCTTCTGAGAAATTCCGGAAGGACATATTTACTTAAACGATGCTTTTTCTCACGAAGAGCTATCCCTAAGAATATAAATGGCCTAATCAGATAAGGCATTCAGGAAGATTTTTACAAAGAGAAATGAAAAACTGATTTAGGGTATAGCCTCTCCTACGTTTAAACTTTCAGGAACTGAGCCGATTGATCCCTGACCTGGTGACCTCTTAGGTCAGCATAATTCAGGCCTGCGATGAGCCTTTCGTCTGTTGCTTTACTCTGGCTATGCTTGATAAAAGCGTCTAGCTAGCCGATAGTTATTGGTGTGATTTATATTGGTTGAGTTACAGGCTGTCTTTACTGACCTAAGTGACCTGGTGGTCTAGGGGTAAGGTGTTAGTCTTATGTGCTGGAGGTGCGGGGTTCAATCCTCGGTCCCGGCATGGATTTATCTGATTGACAAACCCTTCCTTCACCTCTGACAAGACGTGTATTAATCACAACTTGTGAATGTGTGGAATGCCAGGCCTCCACCATGGTTTGGATCCCACGTAAAACTGTAGGTCCTCCATTTAATCTCACAATCACACTACCATCACACATTAGCGTAAGTGCGCATAGCCCGTACGGGTAGTAAGACGCGGTGCTAATAATAATAATAATAATATAAATAATAATAATTTACTGACCTCTATCTTCAATGTGTGAAGGTGATATTTATACATATGAATGGTGAAACCAAAGCAATGGAGATGTAAATGAAATTACACTATATTTGCTATTTTAAGGTATAGTAATTTTGGTAGAGAACTTGTGTGTTAATGAGTCATTAGGGTAGGCAGGATTTTTATCTTTTCTAATACCTTCATTTTCACTTTAGTGCCAAACAAAATATTAAATAATCTTTCTGAAATATAATAATTTAATTAACTACCATGAAAGTTATGAACCACATATAATAAACTAGATTCTTCTTTCTTATCACTAAGTTGAGAATAGTAAGATACATATAGTAACATACTAACTATATTTCCACTTTTATAATTCTTTAATTTCACCTAAAGTCCAACTTGCATTTAATAATAAATATGTTATTATATATTTATCTTAAATTTTATTTTCTAATGTATAGCTTACAAAATAATATATACTTCTACGCAACGAGTTTTAATAATGTTAAATGAGAGTATGTTTATTAAACGTAATTTTATTAATGTTCATCCATTAGTTTTGTTGAAACATTTCACAAATTCTTAATAGGTTTAGCATAAAAATTCTTTATCAATATTCTTTGTATAAATAATGACATCTTGAATAATAGGCTTTTTTTTTATTATTATGAACTTTGACTCCCTAAATCGGTAAATGATGAACCAAGGTAACATACTGTTAATTGAAATGAGATAAATAAGATAACAATATTAGAGGGGAGAATTTAATGCCCAGCTGAAGAATTAACCTCAAGATAGAGTTATTAACCATGAAGAAAATGTGGTTAAGCTCAAGCCCTACCTAAATTTTCCAAGTCAGGTCCCCTAATCACGTGGTCTCATAAGGTTCATTAATCAGATTTCACTTAGAATTGGATTTAAAAAAAAGAACAAGTCGCACGTGTATTTCAGTGGAGGGTCGTAAAATTTATTTCAAATAGAAAGAGTGAGACAAAAAAATATTTGTAATTACTTTAAATTTCAAATAAATGTGTAAATTTCCGTTACTAGTGAGCCAATTAAAACTTATTCTGAGCAGACAAGCTTTCATCTACACTTTAACGTATCCCATTTCTATTTCTTTTACCAAATAAAGGAGTTATTTTAATCATGAAAATTTTCAACCTTGATGTTATAATAGATCTTGACATATTATGTGCAACTGAAAACAAATAAGCGAGTCTTAAAATTATGTATATTTTATTATCTGTCTGTCTGTTTGCACTTGTATTTACAGTTAAAACATTTGGAGAGATAACGTTTAAACTTGACATTTTCATTTTTCATAGTCATACTTCAAGTAAATATCAATATATTTTATATTCTAGCTATATAATTAAGATTACTTACTTACTTTATGGCATTATGAACTAAAAAGTGCATTGCTGCACTTACGAAAGTACGCCACATATCACTATATTGAGCTAGTTCTATCCAGCCCATCATATTACATCCTATCCCTTTCAGGTCCATTCTAATTTTATCTTCCCATCTGTATGTAGGTCTTCCCGATGGTATCTTCCAATTGAGTTTGCAACAAGGTTCTACATTCTCTTATTAAAGCTGCATGTCCTAATGTATTACGATGAATACAGGGTATGTAATTAATTATATTACCTGTTCCACTCTCCAGTAGCCTAATCCCTTTTAAGACCAAATATCTTTCTACGCATCTTATTTTCGAAAACCTTAAGTTTGTTTTCGTCTTGTAAAGTAAGAGACCACGTTTCACACTCTAGAGAACAACCAGTAAAATGGTTGTCTGGTATATTCTGCATTTTAAATTTTTTGAAAGTGGGCGAGATGTCAACAACTTACTGATCGAGTAATTAATTTCCTAAATACTGATTTTTTAAAGTTAAAATTTAAAAAAATAGAAGATATAACTATTATGTCCAAAATATATATCTGGAGAATTTTTTCATGCTATTTATTAAATATATATGTTTTGTAAGATATATGCCTTAAGGGTATTTGTACCGCTAACCAACGTTTGAATATTTATAATTTATATAAAAAAAAGTATTTTATGATTTTGTTCAAGATCTGTGTAGTGTTTTACATGTTAAATGATGATTTCCAAACAAATTGTTAAAGCCTACTATTCTGACTTATATATTAAATTGAGCTAATTAATTACAATTTTTCCCACACACGGCACCCTAGTCACACCGAATCGTAATATTTGATCAACACGAAGTACACAAAAATGTATTAAATATTGTTGGCATCAGCTTAGATCGAATTATAAGCATCTATAAATTTGGCTGTGGCTTTATACACATTTATATATATATTGATACCTCCTTAGTGACTGGATGGTCTATGGAGTGAAACTCACATTACGCGAGGTCACTGATGATGGTGAGTTGGATGTATTATTATTAATATTATTAATATTATTATTACTAGCACCACGTCTTACTACCCGTTCGGTTTGTACTCACTTACGCTAATGTGTAATGGTGGGGTGATTGTGAGATGAAATGGAGGACCTTCAGTTTAACGTAGGATCCGAACCACGGTGGAGGCCTGGCATTCTCCACATTCACAAGCTGTGAGCAATACACGTTTTGTCAGAGGTGAAGGAAGGGTTTGGTAATCAGATAAATCTGTGCCGGGACCGAGGATTGAGCCGCGGACCCCCAGAACAGAAGTCTTACAACTTACCCCTAGACCACCAAGTCACCCTAAGTTGGATTTAGAATCCAATCCATGTACAATGGAAAATGATTTTACACATGTGAGCTATCACTCTTTACCCATCTCACCTCCACGCTAGTGGGGGTACACTTTCTTTAAGCTACCCTCCCCATATATTTGTCTTTAATTAAGTGATTAGTAGTCCATTATGTTAATATATTATTAAAAAAGATACAAATATATTATTTATTTATCTAATATCTATAGTTCATATTATATTTTGATACTTAACGAGCAATTTTTAAATCTACTAATTATATAATTGGATGACTTACAAACTGAATTAATAAAAAAAAATTACATTATTTGGTCCCGGGACTATTAACTTATCAATGTTAAATTGGGCACTCCAATTTCACTAAGGACCAAATCCTTGCATCAGTTGGTAGCATATTTGCTCGAAGGTCTCGTGTCCAATTCCCGGCATGTTTAAAAAAACTATTACTATTTAAATGTGGATTTCCCCTTTATTAGTTGTGAAAATATGGTCGGAGGGAATTAAGTTAGTTTATAGGTCATGTGCTGATAAAATAATTCGGTTTATCAGTGGCCAAATGGTCTAAGGTCATGTTAGACTCACCTGGTAATGACGTTAAGATCTGAGTTTGTATTCCGGTTGGGGCTACTGAGAGAGTTAATTAAGAAATAGTTTTCCACTCCCCTTCCATGTAAATGAGCTAAGACTATCTATCTATCTAAAATGCTTTCTTTCTCATCTCTACCCCATTAGAGTAAATCTCATATAAGCGTACAGACTTAGCAGGTTGTAAGTAAGACACGGTGACAAAAAAAATTGGATTTGAAAGTGAACGGTCAATATCTGAATTAATAATAATAATAAAAATTACAGCTATGTCATGAATAAAACCTAGCACCTTTGACTCAATAGTCAAATGCCACCAAATGAGCTAAAGTGTCTGAACAGATTAGCTAATTGTAGTAAGATGAATTAGATTAGAATAGCTATAAATCAATTTAGTTCGCTGTAGGCAGCATCAGTTTCTTAACTCAACGTAAATGAATGGTGCCCCACTTATTAGTCAAATTACAGTAGCACCGTCTGTAGTCTTTAATGAAACCAAGACTATGGGAAGTGAACGTCAATGTATTCCTTTGTCTCAAAACAAAGACAGGACAGGAGAATATTTCTCTCTATCTCTTTCAAGTTCAAATTAAATTCTCTAGAGACCTGGAATATTTCATACCAACTGACTATGTTTTTATTTATTTGTTTTGTTTAAGACTTAGCTCTCCACCATTAGTGTGAAGATCTTATTGTGTCTGGATAGAAAAAAAAAGTATAACTCTTCCAGTCTTTCGTGCAACAAAATGTTAACAATTATCGTGAAGTGCAAATTATGGTGAGAAAAATACTTCCGTACTTCCAACTGATACATCTTAGTGGACTACTTTCACTTCTAGCCTGGGTTCGAACCTCTGGTGTATTTTATTCCCCCTAGCATGGTAATTTATGCAATTTTCTACTAACTCAGTGGATTACCATATGTTATTATCTCTTTATGACGTGTTATTTAAAATAACGATGCTGTTACCAGTTACGTTTTGACTTTCTTTTTCGTTAGACAATATAGGCTTAAATAATTAAAGTGGTTGTTAAATCTCCTTAGCTAAATATTTCCGTATATTTATCATTTAATACGTTAGGGTGGAAGTCACTGAAACAATTATGATGTAATTTGTTAATTTATTCATTACAAAAACAATCTTAGTGATAAACAAATCTAACTTATAAATAACATTTTAAATATATTTATCATGAAGCTTGTGACATTTTACCAAAATTGTGAATGTATTTTTTAAATGTTCTAATAGTCTAAAATAGATAATATATTTTTAATTAGTCGTTTCTCCAAAGAAAGAATTTTTAAAAAACTCATAGTATGTACAATATATTACAAATAAATTAAATTAATAGTAATGAGCATAATCATGTTTATTGTAATTGAATAGTTTTTAGAAATAACTAGATATATAAACCTTTATTCTAAATGAATTTATAATTATTTTATTTTATTCTGTTTTAAAAATAATATAGTTTTTGTGTGTTGAACTTCTTTAATTAATTGAAAAAACATTATATAATGTTTGACTATTCTATATGACACAAGACCATTTTGTTGTTTCTCCCATATTATATTAGGACTAATAATTTCTGTCAATCATGTATAGAGGCCCAATCATCCTTTCCCTTCATCTATTTTTATTCTCTATTTATTATTAAAAACATATATAAAGAATTTTTAATAACTAAATAATTATTGATAGAGACAATATAAGGTGTACATTTATTTGGATAAAATATAAACTCTACTTTTTACTTGGAATCTAACTACTATATTAATTTTTTATAAGAAAGAAAATTTCTAAGAACATATTTACTTAACAATGCTTAGCAAATTATATGCATTAATATATTCAATCAAATGTTGTATATTTAATAAAGAGAATGCATTATACGTCATCTTAATTAAATCGCATACGTAATTTTCTATTTTATTTAATTGGTACCTGTATCTAATTATATTTATTTTATATTTATAATATTATTCATGCATTTACATGTGAATATAAAATTAGAGACTTTAAAACAATTTAATAGTTTGAATTTATGGTCTTGTAAAAATATGTCGCTAGAAAATTATTCGAGTAACTAACAAGAGACACTTGTGTTTCTCACAGAAAACTTTCCCTAAAGAAAGCAAAAGAAAGGTATGGATCAAGCTATTCAACTACTTAGTCCAGTGTTTGCATGACACAGACAAACACATAAACAAGAAATATTAAATTAGACACAAGTATTCTTTATCGTTAAGAACTATCATTGGGCAATAATCAGATTGGAAAAGTTTTAAAGTGGTCTTACACTCCTAGTTTTTTAAATACATATTTACTTTGAGGAATTTATGTAAAATTATGAGCACACCTATTTTATGACAATACAGTTTATAATTAAATTCGTAATGTTAATCCGCAAGCGAGTTATAGAGAACAACCGAGTGGATGCCATATTTTGGAAAAGGTAGTGCCAACATTTGCGGATAAAGGATGTCATGTGTTAATATCAGTTTTATAGACTCTATCTATTACGTATTTATTCAAGTAGCTCTTCATTTGTCCTCACAAGAGAGATTTAACCCCGTTGCAAGTCCACTACTTCACAGGAAAATTTTGAAGCTCCCGGGATTGAACACTGCACCTCCGTATTTATAGCCAAGAAATCTTACCACTAGACCATACAGGCGGTCGTAAGATAACTAAACATTTTTAAAAATGTCTTGAGACCTTAGCTCAGTCAAAACTGAATCTTTCTACTGATTAAAAGGTCCTGGATTCGATTATCGGTGTGGATGACTAATCTAAAATTATATTCTGCAAATTGAAAAATGACATATGGATACGGGAATCGAACCAGGGAACTTTGGCTTAGTACGTCAAGGCTCTAACCACTGAGCTATCCAGGAATCGTCCCGTGTTCAAGATCATTCTTAACTCATATTCTAAGAAGGAGTCTATGATGGACGTGTGGAAATCATCAGCTACATATATGGGATTTTATTAAGATCACGGTGACCTGGTGGTCTAGGGGTAAGGTGTTAGACTTCTATGCCGGCGGCTGGGGTTCAATCCTCGGTCCCGGCATAGATTTATCTGATTACTAAACCCTTCCTTCACCTCTGACAAGACATCTTGTGAATGTGGGGAAAGCCAAGCCTCCACCATGGTTCGGATTCCACGTTAAACTGTAGGTCCTCCATTTCATCTCACAAACACCCTACCATTACACATTAGCGTAAGTGCGTACAACCCGAACGGGTAGTAAGACGCGGTGCTAATAATAATTAAGATCACGAGCTATCATATAACACAGCCACCTTTGACTCGGTAGTTGGCTTACTGCTGACATTTGTATAATTATTATAGTCGTAATGGATCGCATATTTAAGAATCAAATCGCCTAAGTTAGTATATATGTAAGTGTAATTTTTCAATTTCCAGAATATGATATCTAGATGCGAGTAAATCCTCACTAAAACATATATAATAGATTTGGCTATTTGATTCTTAATCTATAATTAGTTTATTTGGGGTATTTCCTTTTACACATAAGAATTGAGGGCTGGAGAGCTGGATGTTGTGTCTGACTTAAAACTAAGTTAATATTTCATGTACTGATATAATCAATTACTTCAGAAGGTGCACGTTGAATACCTTAACTACAACCAAATTTACTATAGCAAAAACAGTACCTGGTTAACAATTCCAGCCTTTAATTCTTCACTGTGAAAAGGAAAGCCTCAATTTCAACAATATTACTAGTTTGGATAGGTCAGAAATCTACAACAGCTCCTTATCCAATGGGAAAACACACTGCTGAATTTGATTAGGTGTCAGACCTCTCCTCTTTGTAAGATTAAAAAAAAATATTGTACGGTGCACTACACCGATTTTATCGCACTTTTATCTTAAAATATACATATATTAAAACTCTTTATGAATTGTGAAACTAAATAATATCTGTTCATTGTTGTAGAAACACTACACAAAAGATCATAAATGAAATAATTTCCACTGTTACTTACACGGTATACACTGTTAAAGAAAAATTGAGAAAAAAATAAATATTTTGTCCACCAAAGAGCATAAGAGTCAAGTTCATTTTTAAAGATCTGAATCTAAAAGTATATACTCGTATATTTGCTTAAGGCTTAAAAAGTATTGGTTTTATAAAAATATATTTCAAATAAAATCTACTCACCTTTAACAGAAACTAAAACTTTATTTTAAATTATTTTGTATTTCAAATAGTTGTGGAGAAATGATAAAAATTGGAAAAATTATCCCATGTAAAGTCACCCAAATCATTTTCCGGAAAAAATGAGAATTTCATCTTGTTTATAATGATAAATGATTTTTGGACAAAAAATATAACAAAATTGGCTTAAGTGAATTTTTAGAAAAGCCACTTTTTCTTTTTTTCCTTAAGTAAACTATACTTAAATTTATGGTTAGGTATCTAATTCCAAAAAAACTCTTGGTCGACATAATAAATACCATAAATATCAAGTTTTAGTCCAATCGGTAAAATAGTTTCGGCTCTAGCTTGAGGTGGAGACAGACAAATAATAATAAAAAAAAATTGGTTTCAACGGATCATGAACCTCGACATTAAATAAAATCTTGAATTAATTTTTTTTTTTACGATATCAATACTTTCTGAGGTATCTATAGAAAGTAAAAAAGAGTGACATATATGTAGGTATTATTATAATAACAAAACTAAGAGAATTGTGTTTATATTTTATCATTGTGTCTTACTGTTTTGGTTAAAGGCATATATGATAACTACTATAATGGGTCAGGGATGATAAAGGAAGCATATTAGAGGTAATTTACCCGCATTGGCGTAGAAAGAGAGTGAAAAACTATTTTTGAAAAAAAACAAAACTCCTTCAATAGAATTGAGCAGGAATCTAACCCCGATGATCCCATCATCAGTGGGTAAGTCTAACATGAGAGTGATGCACTATGCAGGTCGGCCACTAAATCGAGTAATTGTATTAAGAAAATAATAGTATTATCCAACCCAAGAAAGACGTTACTATATTAATCTTTCATTTGTCATAAGTAAAGTTTGGAGAAAATCCAATAATTTTCCGAGAAATTTGACACAAAATGACATTTTAAAAGTTAGTCAAAATCACAATTTCATATTCATCTAACCCTTACGGTATGATTATTTGATTAACTAAGTGGATTTCGTTTAAATCCTTAATTGGAATGATAAAACATATTTGTGAAGTGCATGAATTTAATATAAACTATGGTATATTATTTTTAAGTCACATCCTAATATAAAAATAGCCTACTGCCAGAAAGTTTAAATTAAAAGCTTAAAATGTATTGATGTAAAAGGAATTCGAAACAAAACTAAAGTATGGCATTAGGTTTTTATTTTTAATTGCTTTTTAATCTTCACTGTTGAAGATGTACACAAAATATTTTTAAAACCTTAACCTAGTCTAGATATTTCTTACAGTCCTAAAGTGGTATTTTTACGACTAACATCTTATTGTGCTCTCAAACAATAAGTGTAATGAATCTTAATTTTTTAATTATATTTATTAATATATTTTTTGAATTTAACACAATAATCACATCAATAACGCCAATTTACAATTTAGTGGAAAAATACTAAAATCTTTTTCTTTTTCGCAACTTCTTAAAACCCGACCAGAATCTACAAATTATAATGGATTAAGGATGAGTTTAAAGCAGAACATTTATAGTAAATTTATCTGAATTAGCATGGAAGGATACTGAGGAACTATTTATTAAAATTACTCTCAGTGTACAGTCAGTATTAGAACGTCAACCTGTCCATTAGTTTAGGCCTAAACCAAACTAGATGAGCTAGACATTTAAGCCACTGGTGTGTGTGTGTGTGTGTGTGTGTGTGTGTGTGTGTGTGTGTGTGTGTGTGAGAGAGAGAGAGAGAGAGAGAGAGAGCACATATAGATTAGAACGATATATTTTAGCTCTTACAGGGTTTTCTTTCTTTTCTTTTAATAATTTCTTTATTCATTCCTATCCTACTTACATCAAACCTGTACAATACATTTGCAACATACAACATAATAAAAACAAACACCAACCCATTTAGGTTATTGATGAAAGTTCACCCTTCTTGGAGTAATAAAATAAACATATAAGGACTGTCCTTGAAAATAACTTCAATTCCACAAACGAGCGAGGAAGCAGTATCCTCCCTTACACAACACATATTTAATCTCTCTGGATCTACAATGACGGGCACATGGCCGGGTATCCCTTCAACCCTCCTGTGAACTCTTCTCTGAGGACGGAATCCTCTGTTACCCATTTTAGAACCCTGGATTATTATTTCAGTAGATAGACAGAAGCTTTATAGATTTATTTAAAGGTTCAAAGAAACTTTAAACGTCATTAATTAATATACATATGACTATGTAATAACTGCTCTACAACTCAACAAAAGTAATCGTAGAATTTGTTGTTTAAGTCCATTAGATTTCCCTTGAACAGGTAATAAATGAAAAATACAGGAGAAAAGGGGGAAGGTCCAGTTTTAAATCGAATTGAGTTCATGCTGCCATCTGTTAAACAATCATGAGACCTTTCTAATGTATTTTAGCTCATAGATAAAATAATTATCTGTCATATTTAAATTAATTTAAAAACATTATTTTCTGGGGTTCTATTGAGTTTAAGATATAAATTTAGTCCTGGAATATGTAATTGATGTGAATCTACTCCTTTTTATCCTGTACCTTTCAAATCTAGCTAATGGAGCTGGCTCAGGGTTAGTGGTTTTTACTGACTTGCTTACCTCTGAACAAAGATGGTCGTGTTTAGGTTTGAATCTCAACCGTATGCATAAACATATTGTTTAAAATAATCTTAATACTTGGTAGTTGAACAACAAAATCTCTTCTTAAGAAAATGGTGGTGTGCTTTGACAATTTTAGAGTGGTGTGCCCTGAGTTTGAAAAGGTTGAAAATCATTAAAAACAAGCCTCAGTATACCCGAACAAGATTCGATCCTCAACCTCCCTGTTATCGCCAGTTTTCTGAAAGAGTATTGCCTTAAATTATGTGGCCACCAAAGCTGGTTGTTTGAGAAATTTAAAAAGTAAATCGTTGGTTGTAAAATGGTCAACCGTGAATCATCGTTCATAAGAATAATTGATGCCGTATCTGTTCAAATGTCTGGTCACTACGTTACTCATATGCTTACATAGTAAGTAGGTATTTTTAGAACGTTCATGTTTATTACCATTACTAGTTTAAGATAAATAAATTAACAAATTTTTAAACAGTGGCTTACTACAGTAAAAAAAAAGAAGTTAGATAAACATTTTAATTAAGTCATCGACGGTCACTATTGTGTTTCGTCAGATGGCCAAACTTCTTTCCTTGTAGTTGCGGTTTCATACTATTATAAAACCGCATGAAATAAACCAATTATTTTATAATTAAAAACACAACTGGTTTTCTCAATCAATTCAATACATCGGGGTGAAGGCATAGTCCAAGAAAAAAATATTTAAACCAATTTAAAATAAATATCACTACGCAACATTGTTAAAAGTTTGATAAAATATTTGCTACAAAGATTAAAAAAATTTGGTATCAACTGTTTGAAGAAACAGCAGCAGAGCATATGGCGTAATCCTTGAACGCAGAACAAGTAAGTTTTTTTAAATTTAAGGTAAAGTCTCTTTTCTTGTTGACCTGAGTGTATTTATCTTGTTCCATGGTCCAGTGAATCAAACTAGGTGAGTTCATGCGACTTACAACCAGAGGAGGAACTTGCAAGGTTCAACAACCACTTTCTCCTTGACCTTGCGCTCCATAACTCTTCCAAGTTCAGGGTCATCTCCGACGAAGGTCACGTCTCGCTTGTCCTAGGTATTCGGTCAAGCTCGGAGAAAAAAACTTGTGGCAGGTCGTGTGTGTGTATTTGTGTGTAAAGTATTTATGTATATGTGCGTTTCACGCACACGCATCCGGGCCAGAAGTGACTATATTTGATTTAAGAACTCGTTTCACCTCACGAATAACACCTAGCACACTCCAGTAGCCACATGATCTAAGGTACTGTGTACCATTGGAAGTTTTCCCCAAGATGGTTTTACACTCTCCCTCTACGCTAATGTGGGTACACTTCCTATAAATTCAATCTCTCTCATCCCTAAGACATTAATGGAATTAGTACATTGGCGTACAAACCGAATGGGCAGTAAAATACAGTGATTAAAAAAACACCTAATTTACGAACGTAATAAATCTTGAACAGGGCTTCGCGTCATAGTGCGGTTTTCTATATTATACTTTAAAAAAAATAGTTTAATACCAGTGAAATCGTTTTATATTATTTAAAAAACATAATTTAATAAATCTCATGAAGAATTAACCATTAGATTAGATACAATATTATGTTCGAATCAGAAACTGCGTAAATGTGAGGATGTCTGCATTATTAATTTTAAAATCGCAAAATTAAGATCATTTAAACAAGTTTTTTTTAAATTTTAGAATAATTATATTTACATTTGTTGTATTATTTTAAATATGGTAAAATGGTTTCAAATTCTACTATTTTTTAAAGTTGAATACAAAACTACCGTCCTATTATGCTATGTCTTTTTGGAGCTGTTTTAATTAGTTAAACTACAGTAACCCATTTAAATATGGTAAAATGGTTTCAAATTCTACTATTTTTTAAATTTGAATACAAAACTACCGTCCTATTATGCTATGTCTTTTTGGAGCTGTTTTAATTAGTTAAACTACAGTAACCCCATGACCTCTTTGTTGCTGACTGACAGCTGATAGCTGACAGCTGACGGCTTTGAAAAGTTATCAGACCAAATTATGTATCCCTACACCAAACCATATGATCTTCAAAAACATGTGTTTAGCAGCTGTCAGAAGTCAGCTGTGAGCTGTTAGTCAGCACCAATTAAGCCATGAGGCTACTGTACGCTGTATCTATGGGTTGATACTGGATCTTATTCTCGATTATTATAACCCCCCTGATCCTCTACTAAAATAAAACGAATAAAAGAAAGGTAAATTTAAGATTACGCAACAGCATTCATCATTAGAAAATACAAGAAACAACATTGGGAAATACCGGTGGCCACGTGGGACAAAGGAGTAAATCTCATAGTCTAGTTCAAAAGCAACGAGCAGGGTGGGGTGTGAATTCCGACCAGATGTACTAAGATCTATTTGTTAAAACAAAAAGTAGTTTTCTACGCTTTCTCTATGAAAATACGAATTCAATTCTTCAAACTTATATTCCTTCTTCATAGCCGCCCGTATAAACAACACAAAGGATAATTTGGTTAGGTGTTGTGACGCGGTGAAAATAACGGGATATTTAAATAAATTATGTTATCTTTTAGCAACTAAGGAGTTTCTAATTTAATCGTAATATTTATAAATGTGAGAAATACAAAATTTACTAAAACCTATTTAATAATTGCACACGTCAAATCATAAATGTTTAAACTATTACTTTTTAACAAACATTGATATTTTTTTCCAATATTGAATTTTTTTGTGTGCTAAGACATCCACCTTAAACAAGATTATTTTAAAGGTAGAAAGCTTGGACATGTGTAGGAGTCTCTACTACACTACCTCTGATAACTATACCATTCATTGATTTTAGTCCAGATTTATTCTTACCTAACCATTCTCATTTTATTGAGATAATTGGATGGAGATGCTTTAGGTAATTTCAAATCCACGCGCATTTTCGTGGATAAAAAATAGGTATCCGTTAAGGAAAAATCACCCTTAATACACCAGCCAAGAACGCGAACCCTAATCTCCCCAGTCATTTTTCTGGCTTTGGGAAGTCCCCATATGAGGATTATTGTTAGGAATTGAAATAGGTTTGAGGGACGTGGTATTGAATATAGTTTCTCAAGAGGGCTATGAATTCTAGCTTTTCTGGGGCTTAATGATGTTTATGTTTTGTTCATAGTTATTTATTCTCTGTTTTTTAATTATCTATGAAGTATGACTAAAGTCAATAATGTAAAAGAATGGTTATAACTCGGTAAACGTTGTTAATGTTTTATTTCACTTCTTTTTAAGAATAACTCTTTGATAAATATTCTTGGCGGATAGCTAAGTATAATTTACAATTACATAAAGTCCACTTACCCAACAATGTGAATAATTTTAAGTCCATTCTAAAGTTATCCTCTCAATTGTGATTTGATCGTTTACCTATTAAGACTTCTATTCAAAAATTTGAACGTGGTTCTAGTTTCTTTCATTTACGCTCGATGTCTTTGTTAACCGTAATTTGCGAGATTTGTCTACCCCAACAATGTCTGGTTACGCGAAAAGGATATATAACTTATTATGTAAGCCTATCCACTATATATAAATTCATTCCTTTCTAGACCAACATTTTTCCTAAATACTTGTTTTTCGAACACTTTAAATTTCATATAGTGATTTACGTTAAGATTTAAAACCAATTTCCCAACCAAAAGGAATAAAATTATTGTGAAATTATTGCTTTGTAAATCCTAAGTTATTAATTTCTTACCAACAGGCGAGATGTTACTTACTGACCAACTAATAAACCTTCATTTTCCGACTATATGGTTACTCTACTTTCCACTGTATTATCGTAATTGCTTGTTAAAATTGTGCCTTAATATTTTAACTCATTAACCCTATCAAATAATTTTTATCTTGCAGTAATTTCTGTAATTTACCAATCTATAAAAACTGATTGCGCTGAAATATATATTAAAGCCTCCCCATATATTAAATTTTAACCACCTTTCTAAAGCACCTATGGTGGAAAATTCAGCACATAACCTTTTGAGCACGTGTGTCGTGGCTACAGTAAGACTTTATACTGGGTAGTAAGAAGACCACAACAAAACATTGCCACATTCACCCCCTACACTACTATTTCCATATGGGTAGTCATGCATGCAGTTGAGATTTTAACCCTGACCTCCACTGGATCACTAGATCATGGGGAAACATATGATAATGTTCAGAGAGAGTACAGATTGCACCATGTGGCACGTGGCCCCTGGAGGCCACCCTTCTACCACACTGTTAACAATATCACCGCATCAACACCCCTCAAGCGAATTCTTAGTCCAGGGACCGGTTGTAAATAATTGAGAGATTCTAGCTAGCGAACCACAAAACGCAACGATTCGTTAGGGTTTTTGTGGCGAGTTCGCTATATTCTGTCAATCAACCCTCGTCTACCCTTTCCCCTTCTACGCCACGTTTCATTCCCACAATCCACTTCGGCTCTGTATGGATATCAAACGACTGTTCTGGCATTTAATGCATGACAAGAACAAGTAGCGCCAGACTTGCATCGGCAGGTACGCGAACTAAATATCAAGCTCGTTTTGAGTAAGGTTTTATTGATAAGATCCTTCACAACTGGAACTAGTTTTCATTGAAAGGAAAAAAGTATATTTGAAAAACATATCAGACCTATGACATCTCCGAAAAGACTGGTGCAGATCTTTATGTAGCTATTGTACAAATTTATTTACTTGGTATATTTTTTGTATTTATTTATGAAATTAATAAGACCCCTGACAATATAAGGCAAGCTTAACTAGTCTAGTTTTATCTAGGGACAAAGATATCCGGGTTTGAATACCAACTACAGTTAATGATGGTTTTTTACTATTTTGTTCCCCACATTTCCTTCAAGAAAATTCATATTTGCCTACATTTACTTTAAACTTTAACATCTTAATCCTTACCTCATCTTTGTGAATTAAAATAGATTAGTATTAAGATGTAGTACAAACGAGTAGCAGCGTAAATATCGTAACTATTTCCTCAGTGATGAATAAGCGAGCATCCCTAATGGAACTAGATTATACTGTGGTTTAAACAATAACTGGTTGCATATAAAAGTGTTTACGAATAATGTGGAAATTTCTTCTTTCTATAGGTGAATTCTTTAAAATGTCGCTACTCCTTCCCCTTCACACCTCTCTTACTCCACGTAGGAAAGTTGTCAGGATAGGTTTAATGCGGAGAAGAATGTTTGGAGGAATAACTGAAATGGTAGTGCTGGAGTTTTAGTAGATTTTATTGTAGACTATAGTACAAAATATGATGTAGTTAGCTATAATAATTCAATATGTCTAAAAGAATCACTAGCACAAGTCATTCTTTCTGCTCAACATTTCTTCTGTATGCTAACATCTGTGGTCTAAGGCCCCTTCTACAGACTCCGTATCCGTGAGATCGACTTCACACCAACAGATTGAACTGTATACAGGATCCTTATCCTTAATTCCTTAGTCCTTATCACTCCATATAAGTTTTACTCAACTTTAGTTTTCTGGACTAGTCAGTACGGACTTATAAGTACTATCAATCGCAACAAAGTAAGCGTGCGCGCGCATCGAAATGAAAGCCCCAGTGAAATTTCTATAGCAATTAAACTAACTTATGTTTTAAATTTTATTTCATTACTGCACTTAACCAACCTCTCAAATGTAGCCTATTCCAGACGTTTTCTCAAAATATTTTCTGTAGTTACTTTTGTTAGTAATTGTTCAGCTGGTATATTGTCATTTGTCTGTTTTAGAGATGACGTCTGCCTGCGTCTAGCTCTATATTTTTTTTGCAAAAATAATTGGACGTTGTTTACAATTGTATAGTTGGTTGGCATGGACCCTCGATAAGAGATACGGATTGCATATACACGATTTTCATTTTTAAGGACCATTAAGGGCTTAAGGACTATAAGGATGCGGAGTTTACGGACTTAGTAGATGGGGCTTTACTCTACATCGAACTTGTACTCGAGCATACTTCTGTACTCACGCAACCCCCCCTCCCCCTGTTCAACCAGATCCAACAGCTCTAATTAAATAGTTTCAATTTGTCTTAGTGTTTGAAAGTTTGTCTTTATCCCAATTGTTTTGCTTGGTTCCAAATTATTGATGTGTAACTATTTACAAATTGAGCTGATAGTCAAATATATTTGTTATATTATAACGGAATGTATTGCATTTGGATGGTTGACTCAGGCTTACAACACAACAAAGAAGCCCATGTCTGATATGTAGCAGTGATATTACTTTAATATTACTAAGCACTGAAAAATAAGTTATTTTAAAACTCTACTCGCTGGGGGTTAATCAATAATAAGTAAGCTTTCTAAACACGATTATCTTTGTGAAAAATACAAATAAAAGCTTATTTTTAACTATGAAGAAGATTAAAATGCAAACCAGATCAAAATTTATAAATTATACTTTAATGATGTCCTACATTGATTCACTTATTCACAAGATACCTCTGCGCCATGTAGTTAGGTGAAGCTTGAAATGTTAAATACATTATAGAGAAATTTAAAAATAGCCTAATATAATATAGCCCCCTTCGGTAGCCGAATTGTCTAAGACGTCCACTCTCGTGTGAGACTAGACTACTGATGACAGAGAGATTGGGGTTTGAATCCCAGTAAGCTGTACTGAGGGTATCACAATATAAATAGCTTTTAAGGAAGTATAATTTTCAAAAATTCTACAAATGATGATTGCTACAAATAGCTTCTAAGAGCATCCAATTTTCTAGCATTAACTGTGATAGAGGTGGGTGGAAAGACACTAAAAACCTTTTGGTTACTTGCCCCCTCTCTCACAAATAAAGTTCCATCACTACTGTATAAATAATATTTCTAAGGTTTAAAGAGTAAGTCTTAACATCATGCCATAAAGTTACGATTTTGAAACCCCCCAGACATTAAACTTTCTTCAAGCCCATGCTATTATTAACACTTTTTTTAATAAATATATTTAAAATAAATATTATTACAGTATGTTAATGGTAGGAAGAAACTTTCAGAAGAAACAAACACATATTTTCGGTTAACAATGATGATAGTTGAATATTTTACTATTTTATGAAAAGTGACACTTACATACCACGTGATCTTATGCATACATACTTTTATATCTTAAAAAAAGGTTCTTATGGAAATTAGACTGAAAATATTTATATCATTGGTGATGCTATGTGCTGATCAAGTTCACTTGTTTCTGTTTTCCACGGCGCTCCCCAGTGGACGGTAGGAACATGTGACGATTCATCTGCTATTATTTTTCCCCTGACACCATTCTACATTTATTTGTACACTTTTATTTGGTTACCATCCCTTAGGAACAATTACATTTGAAAATATAAAATGGGGTGGTGGATATTTTATACTGGGGAAATGTGACTCAAGTTTCAAAAGCGAATTTCAACCATGTGAGCGTTATTCTATCTTGGAATTCTTTGGAAATTAACTTGTAATATTTATATAACATTTTGTGCGTATTGGTTAAAAACCAATTCTTTATAATTGTTGCATTCCTATAACCTCTTCACGCTTATGCTTGAGCACTGCTTCTGAAAAAACCACAATAAACCAAATTTTTAAAATTAATCTGATAGTAGCCAGTGTTGAATTTAATAATTAAAATAAGTATTAAATTATGACTTCTTTTTCAACGTAAAGTATTTTTGTAGTATATATATTTTAAGCAGATGAACTTAGACATTTTTTATGGTAAATTTGAACAATAAATATACATGCATCAATGTTCACATCATCTAACTTGCTGGACTATATTAGCGCTGACAGGGAGACCGGGGTTAGATTTAACGTTATGGTGAACTGAGGTTATTATTTCTTAAACGGTTTCCCACTCTTTTTCCTCCGTAAAGATATATGTACAGTATATTTACGTTAAAATTCTACCTTACACATACATTAGTCTAATTAATTGATGGATATAGCCTGAACGGGTATTAAGACGCGATTGATTATTTTGTTAGTGACATGTTGCAATGACAACTATGTAAAATAACTAAAAATAATTAGGACTATATGTATCATTTTAGTAAACAAATTATTAATTTGTTCTAATAACTTATTGCTTTTTTTAATGTATTCAGCTAATTTATTTATCTAATCCCTGCTAAGCATTAAATCTTTAAAATCCCTAAATTTATCCGAGAGTATTTGGTTTAATATAACCTTACCGACTAAAGTTACAAATCTAGCATCAAATAATAATTTTAAGCTATAACGTTGACCACTTTTATTTTAAAACCTAACTATTAAAATAAAATCTATAACATACATCCAAAGCTCAATCATTGTCACAAAAAAGAAAACCCGCAAAACCAAACTTTATTATGGGAGATTTATTCACTCAACAGTCGAAATCATTACTGCACATTCAACATTTGGTATTGACATTTGGCATTCATAAATTTACAATATATCCAAATTATTATTTCGTTACTAAATATTATTTTAAGACTATGACATAACTAAACATTTTGGTAGTTACCTACTAATGAAGACTATTAATATAAATTTATAATAATAAAAATTACTCTTAAATTTGGGGATCTCCGAGTGTATATAGAATAACCTAAACTGGAGTGTAGCTAATTTCCTACCAAGTATTTGACAACATAAATATTCTAAACTTACACAGACATAAAATAGAATTATTTCTATATAAAAAAAAAGTTTACCAGTAACATGAATGTGGATATAATTTTTTTATAGAAGTACACTGCAAAAAATTTATGTTATTCTAAATGAAAAATAATATTTTTTTTCTTTAGATATGAATGAAATTTAGAATTTAAAGTTGAATGTGTAATAACAAATATTTATAATAGTTTTACAGAAAATAAAGGTAAGATTGTAAACTTTATCAAAAAAATGGTTTTAGATAATTGCTTTTAAGTACAAAGAAAATATTATATGAGTTATTTAAAATGCCTTGCATATAATTAATTATTATTATTAAATCTAATAAAAGGTTAAGTTTTTAATAAGGAATACCTTTTATAAATTTAGTTTCCATTTTGTGTTAGGTTGGTCTCTCCATTGAAATTATGGATGCATTGAAGAAAATTTAATATTTTCTGACTTTTCTAAATAATGCATTTGTACACCTACTGGTATACAAATATCTTCTAGCTGAACAGTGTACAGTGAACTTAATACTTAGTTGCATTTGTCTTATTGACCAGTTATAGACATTTTTAAAAGATTTTTTGCTCAGATTTTAGATATGATATTGGCTCCTCTCTCAAAACATCAACACTAGAAGCCATTTCAACTAATTTTTTTTCTTTAAAATGGGTGTTCCGTTAATAGATGAGATTATCAACGGAAATGTTACAATGATAATATTGGCCATAAATTTACTAATGTTATTATCCTAGCCTTTGTTCGTAGCATCACTCGAATTAATGTCAGTTTTAAAAACATATTCATTAAAAAGATGTTTCCAATCCCAGAGTTTTAGATTTTCCATACAGAGTAAACCCACGCAACGTATTATTTAGAGATTACCATGAAGAAAACTTTGGCCTTGATAAAAGTTATATCTTCAGAGTCAAAAAAATTAATTTACAAGTGTGATTTGTCATGACAGCCGCTTTCATGATAAAGTTTTGAAAAGCATTTACCTATAAGCAAGTCTCATTACAGTACCAAGTTTAGATGGGTTTAAATTTCTAAGTATAATAATGGTCAATAAAATGTTAATTAAAGAGCGTGGATAAGTAAACCGAAGGGAATAAAGGAATTAAAATTTATTCAGGGAGAGTTCAATGAACATGTAGGCTGTCTAGAAATTTAACAGCTATTAAGAGGCAGTGATATTAAATATAAGTGGTATGGCAATTCAAAATGGTATGAAACAAAGTAGTTAAATTTTATAACCAAATTCATTTTTGGAGATAGAATATCTTTCTCCTAAAACCACGAAATAAGTTTGTTTTTCAGAATAAGTAAATCGGGATTCATAAAATTTACTAATTACTGGATAGCATTGATACGACGCATATCTGGGAGTTATTCAAGGACACCTTGCCTTCATGCTCTGCTAAGATTTCACTGTCAAGTTTCAACAGTATATCGACAATTAAGTCTAGTTTTTGTTTTCTCACAAGCAGATATGTATTTTGGTTGACAGGGAAAGTGTCCCAACATCTGGGCACATATAGGATTTTTTCAGACAGGAGTTGACTTCGTCAGCTCTAATGGTTTGGAATGACCTGTAAAGTTTGTTGGAAGTCTCCTGAGAGCCACACGATGACACCTCCTGTGAGCACATTCCTCCTTCTGAAATTTCTGATTTCTATTTAGCTCTTCAATTAATATCTTTTGCCACAATGTTCTCTCATTACATAATGTACAAGTTTTTTTACATTAAAATTGATGGGAAATTTAGATTATATATATTGCACATAGATATTTAGTCTATTTATTGGGTGTTTAGAACTATTTATGCTATCATTAGTAAGGGTGGTTGAGAAATTATATTTCTAATCAAAGAAGAAATGGGTTAAATTTAATTACACTGGTCCTGAAACTCAT
Source organism: Timema poppense (assembly GCA_902141375.1). Taxonomy (NCBI): domain Eukaryota; kingdom Metazoa; phylum Arthropoda; class Insecta; order Phasmatodea; family Timematidae; genus Timema; species Timema poppense. The sequence continues at coordinate 76,654 of CABFOV010000236.1, forward strand.
CGCATCAAAATATTATCAACAAGTTTAATTCCAACATTGCATTATACACCAATAATAAAATAAAGAGACATCTTAGTAACAGAAATTTAAATAAAATTATAAATATAATAAAAATGGAAATTATAAACTCGCTTGTGAATTAAATAGCATCTAAATTGGGAGACTGGCGGAAGTTATAGGGTTAGTTATAAAGAGCATATTTCTGATTTCAAACACAATAGGACCACATAAAAATTTCCAGACCATTTTAAAAACTCTAACCATCACCCCAAACCAATAGATCAATGTATAAAACACCTTCACATATCTCATAAAGGTACGAAATTAAATACAGCTGAAAATGTTTTCATTCAAGCAGCTTTATTCATAAATTAATCAATCATTAATGGACAATTACAACTATCAAATCAAATTCTTGTGAACTTATCAACGCATTTACCTAAAAACATTAACATCTTGTAACCTAATTTATCCTGCTCTACCTTCAAGTGTAGATAAAGACCCATTCGAGCCGGAGTCGAGAAGATCATATCCTTACCATTAATTTGTATAATCATTCCATTAAATTTATCCATCATTGTTTTCATAGATAATTCTACATTCAATGGTTTCAATATTAGTTTCCCTACCTAACAAGTTACACCGTGGACATGATAACTTTACCTTGCTTAGCTCGTTTTTTCATTAGTCCTTTGTTTTTGCCACAAATCTTTTCTTTACAACCACACTCTAGTTAGTGTATATATCGCAGTCTTAACAACACTTAATATTTCTCACAACAACTTTGTAAGTTTGTTTGTTTATTAATTGATTTTTACAACTAACTAATATAACGGTAAGTATAAAGTTTTTTGCACAACATAAGTTTCAATTTTTCTTCGTGTTCTTTAATTTCACTATACAGTTTCCAAGATCATGGGATTGTATATACCGAAACACGTCGGATGAATATAAAAAAGTATTCTTTGTAATAATAGTTTCTCCAATGGAAACCACATGAACTTTAGATTATCTGGGGTTTAGGGTAACCTCAACAAAAAACACACATATATATATATATATA
>CABFOV010000236.1:80404-111970 GCA_902141375.1 Timema poppense
TTTTTTTTTTTTTTAGCTTCGTATATTACTACCCATTCGGGCTACACGATTATATACTAATTAAGTTAATGATTTTTAGGGATAAGGAAAGTTTTATTAGGAAGTGTAACCATATTGGTGAACTGGTGGTCTGGTGGTAGGGTGTAATATTTTTGTGCTGGGGGTTTAGGGTTCACTCCTCGGTCCCGACACAGATCTATCTGATTACCAAACCCTTCTTTCACCTCTGAAAAAATGTGTATTCATCACAAGTTGTGAATGTGTGGAATGCCAGGCCTTCACCATGGTTCGGATCCCACGTTAAGCTATAGGTTCCCCATTTCATCTCACAATCACCCTACCATTACACATTAGCTTAAGTGCGTACAATCGGAACCGTTACTAAGACACGTTACTAATAATAATTATACACCCATACTTGCGTGAATGTAGAAGGGAGAACACTTTTTGGGAAAACCACCCAAAGTACACCTGACCGAGATTTGAGCATCGATCTCCCCGTCATCGGCAGTTTAGTTTTACTTTGAGGGTAGGGCGTTAGACCATACGGCCACCAAATCGAATATCACACAGAATGAAACAACAACAATGATAGGAAAATAATATGTTTTCATACAAACGTGCTAACCATTTTTTCTTGTACAGTTACTTCCTTCCTTCAGACGCAATTTCTGGAATGATTCACAGAATAAAATCGATGTCCCTGTGGCCTAAGGCGTAAAGCTCACTGTGCACCATATACAAAGAGATTGAGTGATCCAAGTGTAATACTATGGGTTTATCGCGCCTCGCTTTGGGCGTCAATTGTAAGAATATGTAATCAATCACCCCGCTTTGGGCGTCGATTGAAACACTGCGGATTAATTCCTTGATATATGCTGTGATGTTTTTATAGGTTGTCTGAAGCTCCGTGATCGAGCGCCTATCATCACTGTACAGAAAAGATACCGTTTAGTCAGCTGTTTATAGCTCCGTGTTCGAGCACTAATTAAACCGGTATATTAATAATTAAAGAAAGAGAAATTTTGATGGCTGTTATTTCACAGACGGTTTATTTGAATTACACCTGTAAATTACTTGTACATATTTCAATTAAATGTTTTATATTACTGCACACTTGTGATACTGATGGGATTTATATTTTATAATGTATTAGACTGTGACTGACTTGTGCGTGAGAGAGATCTCGGTGTAGATGTTTTGTCCCGGAGATCGTCCTCATGCCTTAAACATACGCACAATGGTTTATATATAACATACCCCTTGCCTTTTTCTCCCCTTTTCAACAGTGTAAAATCTAACTAATAGAAAGAGTCCTGGCGACAGGTTTTGTGAAGGCTAGCTTCTTATTGGTATAGAGAAATGGCGTCTTCTGCCAAATACTATGAAGTTGTTCCCTTTAACAAGAAACAACGCAGTTATTCTTTTACCAGGAAAGATGGTATAAAAATTATACTTTAGGGTGAGATCCTTTTCAAATTGTTTCTGAGAAGCGCATGTTTCTTCATGGGTGAATCTTAAAAGGATACTCTACCTATATAAATTTAATTTAAATTTACCTTCATCCATGACTTTTTACATAATTTAGATTAATCCAAACCAATACATTACACAAGTTTGACTCTCTGCTGTATGAATTTGGGTACGAGGTTTTCACATCTGATTTATCACTGAGGTTTTCCTATCCTTTTTTCATGTTAATTCAAGTGCATTTTCCTCAGTACTGTTCTTATGCCTATATCACAGATTAAGTAATTACGTAACCCATGTTTTAAAATATTTTAACAAGAAAACAGTTGGTATCGGTGGGAATTCGGGCTGATTACTGCGTTTATTTGGCCTGGCTTACCGGTGAAGAGAAGGTAAAAGTTATAATCTCAGCTGGATGTACTGAGAATATATTTTTAGTAAATTAATGTGTATCATTCTCCATGCAAGCTAATGTAACTATATTTACTCTAAATCCTACCTTCCTCATTCCTACCCAATTAGCATGGTTAATACATATCTATAAGCTCTATTCAAAACTGGTACAAAGACTCGTTGGACGAAATAATAAACGATGTTGAACCAAACTTAATTTATTTAAAACCTGCTATGGGTCTCAATTATAATTGATCATTAGTAGATTTTTATCAGATGGTTAAGGAAGGAATTTGTGAAAATGATATAGATAATTTAAATATGCACGTGATTTGTGTTTAAAGGGTACGGGGGAAAGAAGGGGTAAGTACAATTTTAACTTATATTGAGTTAATAATCAAATAGCCGAAGCTATTATATTTGTTTTAGTGAGTATTTACTCGCATCTAAATCATATTGAGTTAGATAATCAGGAGATCATTTAATGCACTTAATATTATGGTTAAGAGGGTTTTGTAGTATTTAATTATTTTTTTAATCATTTGGTGGGGTTGTTCTGGTGTTTTAGATATCTCAACAGTTCATTAATATTTGTTATGGCAATTACGGAACTAAACATAAATTATTCTCTTCATATAAAGTTTTTTTCTTCTCAAATGCCATTATGACCATAGCAAATATTCAATAACTGTCGAGATTACTTTGTGTATAAAATTAAATCAAATGTATCTATTGAAGAATATTTTTTGTTGTTGCTTATATGTTTAACAATAAAAGCAGCAAAAATAGTAACCTTAACTCACGTTCTCTCCCGTTTCACATTCTTAATGGAGGCTTAAAATGAAATACGGAGGGCTTTAAATAAATACACTACCTGTAAAACGCATTCGAATGTTACGGGTTTAAGTGGTATTGACGAAATATTTATATTTTTAACAAGAAAATAATTGTGTACCATAAACAACTCTCTTCTAATCTGGTTTAAATATAACGCAATGGAAAGATTGAGGTTCTAATCCTGATTTGATATTTTGTGGTTGTTTCCCTGAATTTTTCCGTCCTCCCTATACACCTCTGTGGGTACATTTATCCTTTAGACTCTAGCCTTCTCATTCTTACATTCGTGGCTAGTTAAGTCTTATATTGAGGCCAAAAGAACGAACAAACATACTAAGAGTTTATAGATTAAAAGACCCGCTGAATATGTAAAATAAACTTGTCACTTTCATAAAAAGAGGATTATAAGAAAGAGTGTTTAAGATATTATTTCAATTTCATAGATATTTAAATTTATAATTGTTCCTTATGATTACTGTAATTTAAAATTTAAAAGATATTAAATATTGCCTCTATTCGTATGAGTAAGAGTTATTGCTATGTATTACTGTATGAAATTAAAATAAAGTAAAATAATGTTGTTCTAACATAATATGATTGTACATTTTCGCAACAATTGACTCTTTGAAACTTTCGATAAAATATATTATTTAAATTTGAGTTTAATTACAGTAGAAATGTTTATTCAGGCATACACTTGAATTTTTTCTCCATATTGTTTATGTACTCTATGTATTTGTGGTAACACTCTATTAAATTAAGATTTATTATATTTTTCTGGGTTTTATTTATACATTTTTCACTGCCCAATCACTGTCTTCTTGCTTAAATGGTACAATATGCCTAAAAAAATAAACCATAATACATCAAAATTAAAATATACACTCGTTTATATGTCAAAAACTTAAATAATTGGTGCTATATTTCACAATACTTTAGCTATACTTACATTAATATATGTTAAAATTAAAGATCGATATTAATATACTTAATGAATATACTTAAATAATTCACTCAATAGTGTCGCATCAGGGCAAGCAAGGCAAGCACTGCTTACCTTTGATTGAAGATGTGTAATTATATATTTAATGTTTGCAAAAATATTCTCCTGGTAATCATTTAAATGTAATTCAAGCGTCTGTGGGTTTGAAAATAAAAATTCCATACATGGCAGTGACCGTAACATGCATAAAAGGCATGTACCAAACCATCTAATGGTGGTTGAAAGTCGATATTTGTCCGACTTTTATCCCATTGCTCTAGCTAGTGTAGTTCTTATTTGTAACATCATAGATTTCGGAGGGAAAAGAAGGGGAAGAGCTGTGGATGTCAGGTAAAAATGCAAGCAGCCGAGCAACAACTTCTCTTGCCCGAAAGCTGATGACTAGATTTGAAGTCACTACCCCTCTGTTCCTCTTTCAAAACATGGAGGGATGGTATCGCATGAAAGGGGAAATTAATATTGTCAAGGTACTGACACCATGGCTACACATATTTAAGACCGATAAATATGACACAACTTCTTGTACATTAAGTCTTACAAGAAGTTGCAGCCTGAAGATGGCGTCGTGTGAACACAAAAACGTGTACAAGATATGCTTTACACAACTTATTGTACACAATTTCAGGAAATAGAACGCGTTCTATATAAGCCATTTTCTTGTATACATTTTGAGTTGTAAACACAAAAACTTCATCTGCTAAAGAGTTACTTAAAAAAAAAAAGTAATTGTAAGAAAAACAGCTAAGTGATTGAAAACAATTAAATAATTATAACTGAAGGGAGTTAAATCCCAAATATAAAGATTTTCAAATAGTTTAGAAAAATATTAAAAAATTAAAAAAAAAATTCATTTCATAATATTTAGGAATGAATAAGAAATTATTTACATTAAATACCAATATTTTTCAAATCATTTAATTATTATGTTTCCATAAAAAGGTCAAAAATACCATGTTTAAAAAAAATATTTTATGCAATCACAGATGCCATGTGAACAGTCACTGGCTAAAATTTATATGCAATACATGTGACCAAGATATTGTAAAATTTCTTACACAACTTTTTATACAAGAAGTTCTGTCGTGTTTACCGGGCCTTAGAGTTTTGTGAAGTTTACTGTAGCAGATGCTTTTGTTTTAATGTTTGTATCAGTGAAAGCTAACAAATGAAATTTTATAAGTATGTCTATAATAAGTAATAACACAATAATGTAAATAACAGAACAGAAGGACGCACAAAGACACAACTTTCATATAAAAATCACCTCCAAATAGCTTCTTGAAGCATAACAAATTTTAAAAATATTCCGGGACCTCCTCTTTTAAGTTTGGGTGCACCCCTTTCAAGCTTGCCTAATAATTTCGGTCAAGAGGTGCTACCGAGTTCACTAGTATGGACGTTACAATTATTTTGTTAGTCATGGCTCCCAGGTTCTTTATGATTTTTCAAACTTTATCATTCCTTAATTTTTTAATATAAAAAATAAAATAATATTTGTAAAAGATGATTATAGTTTTTAAGTTTCTAAAATAATGTTGCTGTCAATTTATTTTACCATGTCACTTTACACGTTTGGGCTATAATCCATAAATAAAATTATCTTAACGGTGTAAGTATGTGTAAGGTAAAATTTAGAGTAAGTGCACACGTATTTGTGTGTAGAGAGAGATGTAATTTATTAAGGAAATAACACTCTTATTAAATCCAGCCGGGATTAGATCCCTTACCTTCCCATCACATACAGACCAGGCTATATCAGCTTTGCCAAGTTCCACACCAGCTCAGGTAAAATTTAAATTGATTATAAATAAATTTGTTGATGGTATTTTGGATTTTTTTTATTAACTGAGGACTTTTTAACATATGTGGAAGTAAATTGGGGAAATACTTAAGAATATTCACCTCAATATACATTGCCATAGTTTGCATATATCGAACTCCCCATCACCAGCAAAACAGACAGGACGAAACTGATGCATTAGTACTAGTACTCAAGGGTGGGTAAATTTCAAAATATTATGTCACTTAGAAGGGTCAACAATTTTTAACACAGATTAACTTGTCATGAAAACTGAAATCATATAATTTAATTTGTATATACATATTTATTCATTTATGATAATTGATTAAAATCACTCATTTGTTTACTCTGTAAGGAAGTAGTCTCACCATGACACTACACTATGGTCCTCTCTTATAAGCTATACTATAGAGGAATATATTTAAGTAAGTTTCTTTTCAAGGTAGACGGAGAGTACATACTACCATTATTTGAATTGTATTTTGTCTAATTTATAATTATAAAACAATTTTGGGCTGCGTATTAATTTGTTTGAAAATAAAACTTTATTCCAATATGTATATACAGATGTAGGTAATTTTAAACCCATAATTATAACAGAATAAATGAATTAATAGCTACAATTTCTGTAATTTTATTTATCTCCCCCTTTATTATTCGTGTATTTAAAACGGTGCATTGTTTTCCATTTGTTAGAAGATAATTATTCCTGTAGTCCTATAATAATGTGACAGAGACGATAAATAAATCACTCCTGAATTCAACATTATCTCCCCCTCCCGAAACCCTCCACCACCTTCTTCCCTCTCGCCCTATTCTTTTCACCCATCCGAAGAGAAACAGTCAAGTTATAATTACATTTCAGTAAAGCTCCGCTAATTGCTTACGCTTAAATGGACCAAAATACATCTTACCGTTTAAATATAGATGCAAAACATGAATATATTTTTTCCTCTGACGCCATTTTTGCCGCGTATGAAATTATGTCGTGGCTGGTAAAACACTAAATAATGCTCAATTAGAGCGTGAAATTTAAATTTTCTCTTACATATATTTTTTTGACTCTGATAGGCTACTTCTTTAAGTGTATTTATTTTTCAAATTCAAAGACATTGTTTCCATCCATGTTTTAAATTATTTAACAAATACAATTAAATTTGTATCTCTTTATTACATATTTCTCTTTAAGTTTTTAGTTTAGATCTAAGTGTTGGTAATTATTTTAATCGATATACTTATTCTTTATTAATTTAATTTTATATATCAAATACGTACCTATTTAATTCCATCCAAACAGATTATAAGATTCAAAGTGATGTTGATTACGAACTACTTTAAGATAAACTAGTGGCCCTCTATAAATACCTTTAAATTGTCTCTTAGGTATAGTTTATCGTTTTTTCTACCATCCCTAGAAACTCTGGAATTAAGTTGGGAATATAGAGGACAAGATTAAAAAGTCAGTGTTTTTTCAGTTTTAATAACAAAACGTTTTTTTTCTGTTAATATAAATCAAATATTGCTCAAGTATAAGTATAAAGCTTTATTTTCTTCACATGGTGATATCAACAGTAGTTGAATATCTTTCATTAGCATTGGTGCATTATAAGTCAAACGCTTTAAATAAAGAATACAAGTTTTGATAAAATTCCAGGGCATCCTTACCATAACTATACTAAATTAATTTTGATATTATCCTGTGAAAAAATTTAAACTATATGTTTATATTTAATAAAAAATTGATTGATTTTGATCAAAAACAGTTTTGATATTACAATTACAAAAACAGTTATCTTTTCTGGCTTCCCCTGTACTCCCATTTTAAGGTAGATCTTTTTGTTAGTTACTCAACCTGTTCTATGGCAACATAACTTTTAAATGTTATTTAACAAACATAATTTAAATACACATTCTTGAGGATTAGCTTACGCGTCAACGCTGGAGACTGTGTTTCACTTTCCGACTGGTTGCTGGAGTTATAATTTATTGCAAAAGGCAGTATTTTCCAATTTTTCCAGGAGTTTTGGTACATATCCTTAAAAGAAGCTCTTCTGATCCATGCCTCTCCCCTACTCGTCTCCCCCTCACCCTCAGGTAGCAGCAAACGCGGGTAATTAATATATATTGAACAGGATGTTGCATCGTGGTGCGGTTTCTTGTAGAACACTTTAAATAAAATAGTAAGATTTATACCAGCAAAAATATTTTCACATATTAAAAAAAATCAGAAATAATTACATTGAAATGGAAAATATATTATATTTATCCCGATGTCACTGTTATCATATTAAGAATGAGGAAAACTGCCCTTAGAAATATTTGGTGTGATAGTAATATTGTATTTATTTCCCCGGTTTTTCAGCCTTGAGATAAACTCTAAAATAAACTGGCTACCAGCCCCTGTGTTTAATAAAATATATTTTTTAGAGTATTTATTCTAATTCCAGAATTTTGGGAAACAATTGAAAGTATTAAAGAACATTTGTGCTAAACAATGTGATACTAAGATAATTTTTTCAGCACCGCTCCTTACTACCTGTTAAAGTTATATTTATATATGTGTGTGTGTATGTACAGTACTTATTACGCTCGTGATCTAGAGATGAATGAGGTTGAACTTGAAGAAAGTGCATTTTCTTGGAGGGAGAGTGGACAACCGTTTTGGAAAAACCACCCTCAGTACACCCAACCGGGACTCGAACCTAGTCAAACACGAGATTGATGCATTAGACCATGCAGCTACCGAAGCAGGCTACTAAGAATTAGATAACTATCGTTTGGTAACCAAACTCAAGAGGAAAGGATTTTACATTTTATATCTATTATAACTCAGAGTATTTATTGAGAATAAACCATTTTGTCAAATGGATAGACCTCTTAATCCTCTTTCAATTGCTATGAATGTTATCTGCTTTCGACATTTGCCTTCTGTGTGAAATATCTCCTAAGTTTGAAGAGGGTTGAAAGTGAGAAAACTGTCACCATTGTCTCCTCGTGGTTCTAAACAAGTGAAGGAAGGCAGTCAAAGCGGTGGCGATAGGTAATAAATCCCTTAAGAGAGCCTTGAGAGAAGTGTTTTTAGTTCTTGACTCCCAAGAGTGAACACTGAACTCGTTCCAAGTACCTACTTTCAGCTGTTTGCTCTTGATTGCCATTCTTGTGCTTTGTGCTGTAATACAACGCACATTTCTAGCTTTGCCTCTTGTGTTACAAAGCCTTTACGCCAAAATACCCCTTTTTCTCCTCCAACCCTTCTGTCCTCCCACACAAAAACCACCCACGCAGCACTTCCTTTTTTTGTACGACATTGTTGGGGAGAACCTTTTGTTATTTTTAAGGGGATTGTATCACGAATAATTACCCGTATCGTTTCGCATACTGACTAGATATCAGGCTGATCTAACCGGGTTTGTCAGTGACGGAAAGGTAGGAATTTATATCCTGGCCGAGTATAATGAGGGTGATTTCCCAAAAAATTAAATTACCGGTTACAGAAAAGAAACATGTCCAAAAATCTAAATTTTTCAGGAGAAACGAACTATTTTGCAATCCAGGTCTTCTTATCTATCGTCGGTGAATGTAATTTTAAATTAACGTCACCAAATGGTATTTTACAGCACAAGTTTCACTTAGGCAGTAAACGATGCGTATGTCTATTGGGTCTATAAATTTGTAAATAACTTAAGTTATGTATTTTGTGTATATGTTTCCTTTCTGCAGTTAGAAATTTAATTATTTCTCACCCTCCCACCACGAAAACATGGGTACTTTTCCTATAAATTCTACCTTCCTCCTACCTATAATTTGTGTAAATATGCTGATATCCCAAACAAGTAATAAAACGCACCGATAAATAGTTTTCTTGGATAAAATCTATTTTATTGCGTTCCCCAGCTGGTACTTTTGAAATTTTGTTTAAATTTAAGTGGCTAAAATATAAATATGGAGATTTTCTTTTATTTCAAAGTTGGATATATTAAACATATTTTTAAACTTTTTCAAATATTCTCTCGAATTTTATCCAACTATGCAGCGTTGGTCAAGCCTAAGCTTAGTTTTTATGTGCCCAGTATTTTCTCACTTGACTGGTTTATAGATATACTAACTATTCAGGAATAAAATAATACCACATTTAGTATAGACGGGCATTGGACTCCAACCTCCTTGGCACCAGCCAAATAGACAACACGAGACTGACGCCTTTGTACGCGTGAGTACCAGGTCAGATGTATAATACTGTATGGTATCGTTAAAGTGTTTAGTGTAATTTTAACTAAACAAATTTACAGCTCTCACTTTAAATTGAAAGAAATTTATTTTGGCCGTAAAATTAAAACTATGAACATGTTCATAGACTGTTATAAATTATTTAATTAAACTCGAAGGACTGTTCTGGAAATGAACCTCCAAGTTTTAGGAAATACTTTTAATCGCTAGCATTGTCTCCAACCACCTTAAATATATCCACACCCTCTCATAATCACGAGACATTAATTTGCCTGGAGAACGGAAGGGGGGAGTTAAAGAAATAAGGGTAATTACTTTAGGTTGGGAAATTAGACATACTATTTTTAATGAGTTAATCAAAGTAAACGAGTCTCCCATTACTCAGCATTTCAACGGTGTAAAAAGCGTTTCCATTCCATTTTATTTACTGAGAAACCTTTTATACGTATTCAACTCACAATACGGTCGTTTCTCCACGATTTTTAGTAGTTCGACGTGTTGCAGCAGCTTCAGGGGAACGTTTGATTAAGTCTTTCGAGTTCCAGACACGCTATATTCGGTCCCAAAAAAAATATTAAAACCTTAAGACGTGACCTTTTTTTTTTGTTGGGGAATATTGTCTGTCTATACAGCGTATGTTCCAGAGAAAAACAGCGTTTAAAAACGTTTCCCTTCTCACTTTCACTATTTTAACACCGTGACTTAAAATCCAACCAGTGTATCCATGTTTAAATACTCAAAAGGGGAAGTGGTGGGAAAAATTTAATTCAGAGGAAATGTAGCCTAATTTGCGTGAAGGAAGAGATGGAAATCAATTAAGAAAAAAAACATCCGTTACACACAGGATTCGAATTACAATCTCCACGTCATATGCAAACTTAACTAGTTGATTAGTACCCAGATCCACTGGTGGGGGTTTCTTTCGTGTTTTTAGCATTATTTCAAAATATTCCAAAATTTAGTTAAGGGTGAACCAACTATGCTATCATTGACATAAAAATGCATGATGCTATATGCATAATTCTTGTTGTAGCTTCCCATGTGTGAAACATGTAGTATATTAACAAGTTTTCTGTAATTTACCAATTAAAATCTAGCTATAGTTTTTTGCTATTTTTAAAATGTCTTCATCTGCTTGTTCCTAAATGAATGTTCTCCTACTCACACTAAGTTTTATTTGAATCAAGATTACTGTATATCAACTACACGTCTTGGGCGTGGCAGGTGTTAAGTTAGTACAGACTAATTTTCATAGGAAGAACCTTTTTAAAAATACAAACCTATTTTATTGTGGTCAATATTGATGAAATTTTACAAAGTATATTAGTTATTAGTTGATGTTATTTTATAGGTATTGATAATATCTCTCAAAAGTGAGAGCTGCAGATCACATGAATGAATAAGTGACAATAGATTTAGTAAAATCTATATCCGTCGAATAAGCCCTTATGTATCAAAATTTTACTATTGTATTGTGAAATTTATTTTAATTTATGTTTAAAATTTAGCGTATAATCTGAACATAGTAGTAAGGTGTGGTGCCAAAAAGAAATTTAGATTTCTCCTGTGTGATAAAAATGTATACATAAAACCAATCACTAATATACTCAACAGCACATACTGACAGTGAACAGTTATTTTTATCTTAATAACAGTAAATACCGGTGATCACGCAATTTAGGGCTTCGGGCTCTAAATATAATTCTGGGAGCCAAACAGTAACCAACATGTAGAACAAAGTATACCCTCAAAATTAAAAATGTGCAACTACAGAAGTGCATATTTGAAACTAAGAATTGTTGTAACTCAGTACGGCCGTCTAGCTTATGATTATATTTTTAGTCTTGAGACAATGGCTTCTGTACTGATCATGTAAATTTCAGGGATGAAAGGCTCGTTCATGACCCTGAGTTCATCCAGGGACAAACTGAATGACTAGCAGCACAGTTGTGTCCGGTATTTACTCCGAGGATTTTGTCAAACGGGACCTTTGCATTGTCCAAGAATATTGTAAGGTTAGGGAGCTTTACCCATATATAGATAGTTACCATGTAACAAATATATTTTTTATAAAATAATTGTATATTTTATATTCCATGTTATTAAATTAGTTAGTTCTATAATGGTAAACATCTCTCGTATGATTTAAATGTGTGCTTGCGCTCCTATCTTCTATCAACTAACGACCGGTAATAACAATATTCTAATTTTCCTAAAATATTATGCAAAGTCTAAGCACTGTACATACGCCATGTTTCAAATGTTTATTTTTCTTGGTTTTGGAGTCACCCTTACCTCTTATCACGTGATTTAAGTCGTCAGGTTTGCAATATATGTCAAATATTCTATGTAAAACCTAAAGTAACCCAAATTACATGTGTTAGTGCCAAATTCTCTTGATTTATTTGATTTTAGAAACTATAGGAATTTGTAGTCACGTGGTTTGATATATCAGGCCGGCAATGGGTGCGATCATGTGGCTTTAAAGCTTCAGGCCTGCAAAATATTGGCGCACCTTGAGGTTTCACTAAGTAATTATGCCAAGTTTTCACTTTGTGTTCCCTAGTTTTGGATTTACGTATACCACTGTTCAATTATTTAAAGTGACAAATAAATATAATTACTAGAGATTTTCGTAGTATATGAGTGGTTCTCTCTTAGGTTTCATTAAATGAGTATGCCTAAGCTAAATTATTTTTGTTTTTCTTAGTTTATATAACACTGTTAGTCACGTTTTAAAAAGGCGTCAGACATTCAATAAAAGATATATGAAAATATTTGTAAATAAGACTTTTATTAGTAAAAATAAAAAAAGGCTAAAAAGGCCATCTTCAGATACCGTTTAATATGTTTTCCAAGTTTTAATTTTCTAGATTAATAATTAGTCTTGCATTTATAGAGATAAGCAAAAAGACACACTAACGCTAATTTCATTTTATTTATAATATGACAATGTTGACTAATGGAATAAAAAGAATGAATATAATAATTTATAATAGGTATTTTCATTTTTATCGTGTATTATTTATGTGTATACTTCACACTGACTAAACTCCTTACTGACTCAACTACTACTGACTATACTTCCCTTGCAAACTCCCTCTTACTCAACTTCCTTTGACTAGTCTCCACTTCATTCAACCTCTATACTGAGCTTAACCCAGCAAAAGTCATCTCTAATCTATCTCAACATAAACCAAACTCTACTCCGCCCGTAACCCCCTACGCAATGACCAAACTTATCAAGAAATAAACAATTAAATTTAAATATACATTAGATATTAACTTAGTTCACTATAATTTAACTAATCTTATACCAATATACTAATAATATTATGATTGTTAGCATATAATATAATTATTATAGACTGTAATTTAAAATATATCATGGTACGCCCTCAAGGATGTACTTGTTAAAAACAAATTTTATACAATTATTATGTAAAGCATTTAGGGATTGTTTAAAATAATTGAATACATTATTTAAAGAGCCGATTAAATAACCAATATATACATGTATATATATATATATATATATATAGTTATTATTTACAAACATTCTAACAACATTCCTTTGATATCGTCTTGACATTAAATTGGATGGTTGGTGGGAGGGGAGGAAGTATTTACGCTGTTTTCGATTGGTGAATACTGATTATGTCCTCAACGTCATTCAAAAGAGAAGGGAAAGCTTCCAAATTAACTATTTATTTATATTTTCATTTCTTTTTATTCATTTTTATATAGCTGGCTGGTTCATTTCTCTCTATCTCTCCCATTTTATCGTTGTCTCTCCCATCCCATTTATTCTTATACTGATTCACTCAATTTTCTAGAATTCTCTTGTTTTGAAGAAACGTTACCATCATCACCGTCAAAGGTAGGAACTGAGTGGAAAAATGTATTTAAGTCTTAATTTTTCTTAGAGTTGTAGAACGAGACATATAGAAAGGTGTTACACATATATTGTATGCTCATTTATATATATATATATATATATATATATTAATTTATAAATTTTAATCTATTTTAATGGTAGGTACTGCATTTTACAGCGAGGCAAATAAATGTGCATTAACGTTAAGATTTTTTTTATTATATTTTTTTATCAGTTAACCATGACGCAGAGCAATCTAAATTTATTACATTATTAATTTAATCGTATCTCATACGTTTAGGGTATGCCCATGTGTTTATTTACCACGCTAATGCCTCAAGAATTAGTATAGACGTAGAAGTTTAGGTTGAGGTAGAGTGATAAAAAATGTAGGTAGAACCACCTTAGTAAATCCATTTTGACCCCAAGCCTACCAATCACTGGCCAAACATTTTGAAACTTTACAGACACTATGTTTGTGACCATTGGCACTGGTTTAAATAATTTAAATAATATTAATAATAAACAGTTCTACTTGAGAGGGATAGGTTAATTATTTTTTTTGTGGTGGTTCAGTGTTTATTTTTAAACATCTAATAAAAAAATAATCAATACCATAGCATGGTTAAATGTTTCTTAGAAACAGGACATCAATTTAGGACAAATGGGTGACGCCAACAAGGCGCCAAGACAACAGGGTGCCACCAACTAGGTGCCAATACAACTGGGTGCCACCAACTAAACGCCATTTAACTATGCGCGGCCAACTGAGCGCCAAAACAACTGGGCGCAAGTGTAAAAACCTAACTATTGTTTTTTAAGTAAATATTAATTTTTGGAGTTATTTTAAAAAAAACAATCACAGAGGAACCTTAATCTGTTTGTATTTATAAAATTAGACTACTTGATATTAAAAAAAACTAAACACATAAACAAACATGAAAAATACCTAACCTAAACTAACCTAACCTAATATTTTTTTACAATTAAACACAAATTTTTAAGGCCACGCTAACTTAATAAATACAAACAAATTAAGGCTCCTCTGTTATTTTTTAAACCATTCCAAAAAGGAATATTTACGTAAAAAACAAATATTACGTTTTAACACTGGTGCCCAGTTGTGTTCGCATCCAGTCTTGCCAGCACCCTGTTGTCCGCGCCTGGTTGGAGGTGGCCAGATGGCGGCGCCCAGTTGTCCAGATCCGACAGGACACACCTAAACTTGGGCTTACACCTTTTAGTATCGCATCGAAGGCTAAATACCTATTTCTTGTTGGTGTGTGGCCACATGACCGTATCGCATGGAATAGGATCATTTATGTATTATTTCATAAGAAATCGGGGGGAAGAAGGAGGAGGGAGAAAAGGAAATATTTTATAGCTAGTGCGGAGCGATTCAAGCCAATGAGATTTGCCATAGTTTGCGCATAGCTGATCTTAAGCCTTTCGTTTCCCAAACAAAACAAAGACATTGCTTGATCTTGCTTATTAATAATTGTTAAGTACAGTTAAATATACCCATCACGGTGGCCAAATGGTCTAAGTCATCCCTCTCGTGATAGATTGACCTGCTGATGACGGGAAGATAGGGGTTAGAATCCTGGTTGGGTCAATGGAGGATGATTTTTCCTAAATGGTTTCTCAATATTATTCCATGCAAGTGCGTGTAAACTATACTTTATTCACGGTAGGAATTACTCACTAGAAGGTCTTTTTTTCTACCACTATCCCACTATATAATATATTTCTGCTAGGGAAAAAGGCCTTTCAGAAAACAATTCCTACGCTGACCAGACTTTACCTCTAAATTATTCCTTCCTCATTCTTACCCCATTGGAGTAGCTATAATACTATCATATATGTGTCCAGCCTGATCAATTGGTAAGACGTGATGATGAAAAAAGTTGACAAAGGTTGTTACGTAACGCACGTAACTCCCCGATGTAGGGTTTATTTTGCTGCTGTCATGGCGAAATAAATAAAACGGGCTAAAACTAAACGCTCACACCGATAGCAGTAATTGAACACGATTCCTTTTTGCACAATGCAGATCTAAGAAAACTGAATGATGGTTCTGCTCTTCTTTAAGTTCAGCGAGGTTATGTCGATGGAGTGTGCGTGCAAAGGGTCTGCACTAATGAACCGAAACCAAACTTCCCTTCCCCGTTTCTTTTCATTTCGTGCTTGTGGACTGAGATAGCTAGGAATGAAGGTGGGCTGATATATAAAAAAGGGATGACGGAATAAGACAATTCTATATGAAAAGGTGAGGGCAAAGAGATGTAAAAAAGAATAGTAACTGATGGAGGGGAAAAAACAAAATCAGATGAAGCGTGAGTCATACCGTGATTTGAAGAGATGGAGGAGTCGACAGCTTCGGGCAAGCTTGAAATATGTGTATGAATAAAACAGAATGGTTCTTGGATATAACTTGTGTCTGGGGGCATCCAATTAATAAATGGTGTGGTTCTTGGTTGAGGAGTACGAGTGCTTCAAGCACAATATGAGAGTGAAAGAGAGAAGGTTAAGGAGAAACGCGTTATGAGGTTTTAAATGTACGAACAAAGACAACAAAGTCATCTTGTCTTATTTACTGACAGTCAAGAACTCGTGGTTGGAAACACAGCTAGCTCTACCAAGGTATTTTATTTTACTAAATGATCTCCTATTCTGCTTTCCACGGAAATTCTGATTCATCTAATCTAAATTATTATCTCCCTCATTTTTACGTAATTAGTGGGATTATGCTGATGGCTCAGTTTAGTAGGATTGGGTATACACACACGAGATAGTGTAAGGAAATTAAGAGAAATAAGGTAGATCTTTCCAGCAATGGTCTATTGTTTGAATCCGTGTTCTCAAATATATAAGGTGTAATGTAAAATAACTCTGGTTATGATAAGTATGTTTGTAGTTTTGATATAAATAAACACTAAGGCCCAACCTAGATTTAATATGTTTTCAGTTGATAAGTTTAGTTAAATTTTTTCCATATATTTGCTATGCATATACTTATTTTTATTTTTGTCATGATTCATGAGCATTGTAAGACTTGAATATTAACATTAAAAAAGAGAGAAACTGATATGTTCTGCACCATCTTCTTATCAAATATTCTACAGCTGTTAACATTACTATGTTTAAAAAATTAAACTAAACCTATATAATATATAATAATTAAAAGTTAAGACATAGATAGATTGCTCTATAAATATGTATAAAAAATAAATTTTAAACATTTGCTAAATTGGTAGAAGAATAAGTGAAATTACAAGTCAAAATGTATAATTAGAATTTACTTCTGGTCTAAAAACATATTGTCAGATATGAACATTTATATACAATTAATAAGTCATCACCAACTAGAACATACATGAGTTGATGACAATTTTAAAATGTATGTTGACACGTTAAAATGTTGTTACAAAAATTTTAAGGTATACGATATAGTATGGTACAAAGAAATGTTTTAAGCTCAAATCTGTTGTAAAATAAAATAATAATATTTTAAGGTTAACATCTGCTAAACAAAATTAATCAAGTAGCTAAGTGATGTGGATTAGTCTTAGTGCCAGTTTCATAGTCAAATTTAATACGCCTCAAGTGCGGCGCTAGACTAAGTACATGACGACACCTACCTAAACCAGAATGGAATGGGCCAGTTTCACATGCGAGAACGGCCCATTCCATTCGAGTTTAGGTAGGTTGTCGTCTTGTATTTAGTGTAGCGCCGCACTTGAGGCGTACTAAGTTTGACTATGAAACTGGCCCTTAGTCTTATCTGTTTCCTTGTCCCATTACTCCTTTATGATATCCAGCACTGGAAAGATGTAAGATGCAAGATTCATTCCGACATGTTTAGATACTATGGTACCATACTCATAAATATTGAGTCGTTGTTAAAAACAAGATGTGTTATTACGACGGCAAGATGTTAACATGAGTAGCATGAGTTAAAATCTTGCCGACGAAATACCACATTGTGTTTTTTATATATATTTTTAGAGCAATCTATCTAAGTATTAACTTTTAATTATAGCCACTCCTTACTTTCAACTAGTTTTTAGAATGTTTTCTAAAATGTTACTTGAGAGTTATTCCCACCTCCATAAAGGTATTTTAATATAAAAATGTATCATAAGGTGGGATGGAAAGATACCCGATAAAAGACCAGTGTGTTTTTGCACTTTTTATGGCGAAACTTTTTTGGCCAAAATAAATCAAATATTGCTCCAGTAGAAACATATAGTTTAATTTTCTCTACAAGGTGATATCAACATTTGTTGAATATATTTCATGAGTAAGGCGGCATAGTCTAACAACCTTTATAAATGAAGAGAAAAGGTTGTTATTAAATGCCATAACACTCTTGACCTAGGTATTCAAGATGTTTCTAGGTCACCATGTGAAGAAAATTAAAATTTATATTGGTATTGTAGCACTATTTTATTTATTTTGGACAAAAAAAGAGTTGCCTTAAAAACTGCAGAAAAAAACAACCATTCTCCTTTCCTCGCATTGCCTTCGATCCCACCTTAACTTGTGTTTCAATCCATCTCACCTTAAATGAGTCGATTCTTACAGACTAGATGGTCCAAACTAGGAGTGTAAAGTGATTCTCTTTGAGAAGCTCTAGCTAGACATTAGTTTGGAGATCCTTATTTCTTATCTGGCTTAAGAGACTTGATTATCCCCTCCGTTTATCCTTAAAAGAAAGGTATCAAGCTTACCTTTTGACAAATTACATTATGGGGAAGTTTATGCAATAAAACCAAATTGCAATCGATGAAGGTTAGACCTTACTGGATAGGTCGAGTGTACATCCCATTGATGTAATGGCATAAGGGAAGGGGTATATTTCCTGCACTTGGATTAAATCAGGATAAACTGTTCTACTTAATATTCTACGGACATAAACAATGGCGTGTCTATATTTGAACTTTAAATTAACGTAATATTTTGTATTAGCCAGAATAGGCGTCGTAATTTTTGATAACTTAAATGTTTGTTGATTTGAAGTAAATTTTGATATCAAACACTCAATATTCTCGGTCGCCACTTGGGCGCTACCATCTGTCATGTCACTTAAAATTTTAGATAGCCACAATTATCAATTAATTTGTTGTCTGACGTATTAAAAATAAATTGTCTTGAAATTGGGGTTATCAGCAAAGGTAGTTTCACCCTTTGGGTATTATTTCTTTTGTTGATTATAATGTGATATATTTATTAAAGTAACGTAACTTTAGCTGATTGATAAATTTAATATAATATAACTTTATAGACTTTTATATTTTCTTAATCTTTTGCTAGAAATAACTGGTTTCACAACTATGCATTTCTTTTAGTACTATACGACTAATTATTAACAAGAAGAGATCTTGTTTACGTCTCCTTTTTGTGTCGACATCTAATAGTCGCGTGGGAGTTTGACTTAAAGCCTGTAAGCCAAGCTCTGGTGTTGTTAAGAATATCTGAGTAATATTAACATTTAAATTTAACCTTTCTATGTCTGCATTCACTGGAGTGAATCAGACACCTTTTATAACAATTTAAAGTTGCCCATTAGGTTCTTATTTTTGTCATCACATAAATATCTGGTTCGATATATAGTGATTAATAATTTGTTCTGAATTCAACATTATGGGTTGTTCTGTCTCTTCAAGACTGACCCAGTTGAATTTTTACTGCGCAATTAATAAATAAGTTATTTTTTAATTGATTTCCAACATACCTCCGTTTGACCTTTTAGGTCATGTTAATTATTGTTATTGTTATTTCCTTTGAATAAACCATTCATATTGTTATTTAAATCTTTACAATGTTTTACCTTTTTGAATGTTCCTTAGTTTCCCCCCACCCAACATTTTGTCCATCCATGGTCGTAGAGAAGAGGTAGTAGAGCGGATGGTAACACATTTCATTTGGCTGGGACTTGATTTGATGTTTGATGTACAATTTTATTGTTTGTGACCTGAGTACAGACTGTTCATCCTGGGTTTGATGTTCATATATATGGCAGTTTAGTTATGCGTACGGGGTTTTTATTAGATGAATAATTTACGTGAAGAATTGTTTCTCATTTTATGTTTTAATTGTTCACCTCATCTTATTTGCCATTTTTTTTTTAATATTCAAACTAATGGTGTAATAATGAGTCAGGTGTAGTTTAGAGGAGATATACTTTAATTCACGTGCAATAATAGTGTAAAATCGTTTAGGAAAAACCACCCTAAGTATATCTGGTAGGATTTAAACCCTGGACCCCCTCGTCACCAATAAATAAAAATCATGTGAGGTTGACGACTTATCCCACGTGCCCACAGGTGCTGGTGTCTGTTGAGTTGTATCGTTCTATTTAATCGTATGAAACTAATACTATACGCACGTCAATGAGCATGTGTCAGGCTCATCTAGTCTGGTTTAATTATGTCAAGGACTCTAAACATTGCCATTGTATCAGCATGTGGTCGTTTTCATCCCAGCGTCCTTGTTTCGGATCCGGCCGGATTAGTATTCGATCTGATAGGCCTGTATTCACGTGCGTCAGTTTATATCTAAGTGCTAGATTTGAATATTGAAATATAGTGTGTTCAAGCTACAGTTCGTTTGGCGTTCCCTAACTATGAATGATGGTGTGGTCACGGTTGTCTTTTCAAAGGTTGCCACGAGGACTTCTTTCAACTCTCACCACGTCCCCTTAAACGATTTGCATTTTTAGGAAGAAATTGACAAAGGTCACTTTTAACTTAAAAAAACTGCAATTCTGTTCAAGGAGATCTTTCTACAATTTGTACTGTTATTTACCTCTTATTTATATTATTAAAAATACTTAAAAACAAAATATTTGTTGTACCCCTATTTTAGAAAGTGAATTCAAATTACGCTCCAGCACGTCCTAAACTAAAACTCATAAATCCTGCTAAAGTTAATATTTAGTAAATTAGATGCTTCACCGTGATTACAATAAGTGAGGTTTTATTTATTACCCTTAATAGTTTTTCACGCTCCCTTCATTCTAATGTGAGTCATAGGCTCTAAATTCTACCTCATTTGTATAAATAAAACCCATTTTATTGGTTGAATGAATCAAACTCTATTGCGTCACTACCGCAATAAACTGGACTAACGACGATGGGGAAATCGGGAATCGAATCTGGGTTGGATGTATTGAAAATACTTTTTCCTAAATAGTTGTCCACACTTCCTCCACACAAATGTGGGTACACTTCACATAAAATTAATATTCCTAATCCCTTTAGCGTGATTAGCTAATATGCGTATAATTTAAGCAGGTGTCGATTCAAAAATCCAAAACACTAAATTTCAGTATTCGAGTCACTGAATGGCCTTAAGTTGACTTAATGTTTAAAATAAAATGGGATTATAAATATAAACAAACACTTCTCTTTTATATTTTATTAGTCGTATTTTTTTAAAAAGAGCACTTGTTGAGAAATGCGATTGTAACTTCCCAAAGAATGAGGAATCTTAATGAGAGTATTTAAACGAAACAAAACATTTCAGAGAAAATGAGGACCGTTTCAGGGAAAGAAGACTTATTGCATTAATTCTACTCGTTTGAACGATTTCTACCCTTTGGCCAACTTTAGTTTCTTCACTTCTCTCATTTAATTTTACCTCCCCTCCATTTATATATATATATATATATATATATATATTCTTTTTTGTTTGTTTATTTATATATATATATATATATATATATTCTTTTTTGTTTGTTTATTTAAATATTCTCTGGTCTTGTTTTAAGAGGTTTTGAATGAGTTTCTTATAAGGAGGAGGAGAAGACCCCTTTGGCCTATGATTATTATAAAATATTTATGGAAGTGGATAACTTGATCTTGGATGTTGACTTTATTACTTTTTAATTTAGTCTGTAAAAAGGTGTTACAATGTAAAATAAAATTCGTCTAGTTTAGTTAGGTTAGTTAACGTGCACTTTATAGGAACAATCTCATTCTGCTTGCGGTGTATTAATAACCGTTTGGCCTATCAGCAAAATTTCAGTAATGGAGTAGGCTAAATTGGATAGAACTAAAAGTAAATTTATACAAATTTAAAGTAAACTTAAAGAAAATTCATACAAAATTTACTTTAAGAAACCGAGTGGGAAACCACCAACGACATTCAGTACACCTTTCCAGGATTCGAGAACTGATATACCCATCGCAGGAAAACTAGTCCAATGTGAGAGTGACATTTTTTGCCTAGGGAACAGAAAGGCAGTTAGTACCATATTAATAAGTGCGTTATTCACAAATTAATTTGCATATTATAACACATTATCACAAAACCCTTTACGGCTTTTGTACCAGGATGAATTATTACATAGATTATAAATTTTCTTAGAACCCTATCAAGAATTAAACCAGCTAAGTGGCGTGGATTGCTGGCAGTGTAAGCATTTCTGGTTTAAACTTCGCATATGGTGTTAAAAACGCTAATGGAATTAGTATTACAAGAAATCTACTTGGTAGAGCGACAATTGATTGATTGATACACTTCTTTAATCAATTAGGCAATCTAATTTATTAGTATAAGGGATTAGTTTATTAAAAGAGAGATTGTTAGATCAAGGAAAAATAATTTAAATAATAAGTCAATTAACAATACGAATTTATGGAGATAGCAAATAATTAATCATTCAAAGAGATGAAAAAATTGTTAGGTCAGGAATTAATCACTTATAAATACATAGCCATCTTCCTAAGAATAACCTGAGAAATTGTTAAAGAACAAATTGATTTTATAAATAGGTAAAACTGCAATAGAGCAAGATCCTACTAAGCGATAATAAATGAAGAATTTACTGAGAAATAGAAAATTGTAAATAGTCAATGACTGGAGTGGAGCCGTTAATGCAAGATGAGTAACAACATAATGAATTACATGAATAATCAATTTAATACCAACCTAAGACAAAATTAACAAGGGCTATTAACAAAATTACAAAAAATGGATTACTAAAAGGTGATTGATAGTAAGTTAGCATTTTGACAGGTACTTAGTTTGTGAAACATTCACATATGATAATTGCAAATGAGATAATTGCATATGAGAAACATTAAATAGAATTACATATCGCACCCTGAATACAAGACTGTCGTAACTCAAAAAATCGATTTTTTTGGTTTTATAGATCTTTAGTCGAGAAATTCCCATCTTTTTGTTGTGCAAAACTATCACATCTCTTGGTTTACTTTTGATGGGTTAAAAAGCAGATAATTTAGTCTTACATTTATGAAAATTATAATAATGAATTAATGCAAGACTGTCGGATCTAAGTTGTGGTAGTCTTGCACTGATTTTAATGTACTACATTTAGTGGCTTACATGCAAAACTATTGCAACTCAAAATGTGACAGTCTTGCATTTCTGAACCTGGCTATTACTCTTTGGTTTAGATAGTGAACGCCAAGTACTCTTAGATAATTACTATGCGCTAGGTGACATAACCAGACAACGAGACTTCCTTATAAAATACATTACACCAATAACGCCAAAATATCGATATGCAAACTATGCATACTACTTTGAAATAAATGGCACTAAAACAAGGGTTTGTAAAGCGTTCTTTTTAAGAACACTTTGTATCAGTGATATGACTACTAGGACAGCGATGAAGAAAATGAATCAGGGAGTTGTGGAGGGAGATCTAAGAGGCAAACATGGAAATCAGAAAACTACTGACAGTGAAGTGATGAATGGGATACGAGAACACATAAACTCTATTCCAAGAATTGAATCGCACTATTTGCGAGCACAAACTACTCGACAGTATATTGATGGAAGTTTGAATATTGCCACACTATACAGATTGTATAAGGAAAAATGTATAGCAGAAAAAAAGCCTTTTGCAAAGCTACCAATATACACAAAGGTGTTTAATACAGAGTACAATATTGGTTTATTTACTCCCAAGAAGGATCAGTGCAGTTTGTGTGAAAAATACCAAAACTCAAGTCCTAATGATAAAATATCCATTGAAGAAGTTTACCAAAAACATCAAAATCAGAAAGAACTATCTAGGCTAGAAAAGCAAAAAGACGTAGAAGAATCTAAGAGTGATTCAAAAACACTAGTTGCAGTGTACGACTTGCAAGCAGTACTTCCAACACCAATTGGTAACGTATCTTCCTTTTATTATAAAAGCAAACTTGGGACCTACAATTTCACTATTTATAATATTGTGGACAAAACTGGGACTTGCTATGTTTGGCATGAAGCTATTGCTCAAAGAGGGTCGAATGAAATCGGAAGCTTCGTTTTTCATTATTTAAAAAAAGTATGTTCCGGTAAAGAAAATGTTGTTTTTTATTCAGACAATTGCTGTGGTCAGAATAAGAACAAGTATGTATGTGCAATGTACTTGTATGCAATTAACGTCTTGAACCTCAATACAATTACTCATAAATACCTTATTACTGGACATACCCAAAATGAAGGCGACAGCATGCACTCTACAATTGAAAAAGAAAAGTTAAGAATGCTTAAAAGCAGTCCACTTTTTGTTCCTTCACAATGGGTTCCTATTATTGGATTATCAAAAAAGAATGGCAATCCGTATGTAGTCAACCAAGTGCAAACTAATGATGTTTTTGACTTAAAAAAGCTTAGTGTTGATATAGGTAAAAACTTCACATTGAACACCAACAGAGAAAAAGTCAATTGGAATAGTATTAAAGTTTTGAAGTTCGTAAAGCAGTACCCAGAAACAATTTTTTACAAGTCAGATTATAATGACAAAGACTTCAAGGAGATAATGGTAAGAGAGAAGAGCCGCGGGAAAATGAAGGTAATAAATGAAATAATTTTAGAGCCAGCATTTTCCACACCACCTCCAATATCAGCAAAGAAAAAGGCTGACCTCTCTTTGTGTAAAGATCTAGCGATCCCTGCGGAGTTCCATAGGTTCTATTCGGAATTGCCAGCAACTGCGACTACTAAAACATTGACTAGGGAATGCAATAGTGAAGAAAGTGATTGAAAATGCCTGCAAAATGAAATGTTAATCCACTACGTTATTTTTAAGAAAAAATTTAAATCTTTAGGACATAGACAAAAAATACAATAATAATTATTTTTTTAAAGTGAATTTAATTCAGAACTGAAAATTGAATTTCATTTTCCATTAAGTATTTTTTTTAAATGATTTTATGATACTTTTCACCATATTAAAATAAAATGTTCATAAAAATACGTTGTGTCATCATTTATATTTCATTGCATTTACTACTTACAATACTAATTTTCCGACAAAAAAATTGGCATTTAATCATGCAAGACTACCGTAACTCAAAATAAATTTAAATAATTAGCTAAATATTAAAAATGTAAATTTTTAAATAAACCAAATAAAAGACCATATTGAAATATGTTATTATGAATTAGAACAATCTTATTAAATAAAAATTAGTACCTAAAGTAAGGCTTTGAAAAAGTTAAAAATCTTTAACACTCATTTCCCTAAAATAACATTTTTTGAGTTACGACAGTCTTGTATTCAGGGTGCGATATGATACATATTAAAATTGAATTACATATGAAACATCTTAAAATTAAAATATATATAATAACATAGTCCCTAAAGTTAAAATAAGTGATTATAATATTATTTAGAACTTGTTATCTGTGTCTGTATACATGTCATCTAAGCCACTCTCTTAATCCTACCACATTATTTCTAGAAAGAAAAGACCTAACTGGTATGGGAAAAAATACATATTTTCAGTCCAATCAATTAAACAAATTGTAACAGCCCCTATCCGTGTTGTCAGCCCCTTTGTGAGACAGTAAAAATTGAAAAATAAACTACATATACAATAACGAAGGAGTTACTTGCATTTGCACTAAACAACCCGTGTTTAATTTAAATTAATGATATGATTTCTCAAACCCATGACAAACTTGTAGAGTTAGCATTTGTATTTATGATCTTGAAACACCTCAGACCACCATATTATAAAATTGCACCACTTGACTAAGTTCCAACTTTACCGGGAATCCATATGGCCATATTCATATGTAATATTAAATAAATTTATTTACCTTTGCTGGAATTAACAAACTACTTGGAGTTAACGGGGTAAAAATAGTTTCAGTATTTATGTAGCTATGTTGACCTTTTCTTGAAGCGATTGGCCCTTTTAATTTTTAGTGGAAATGCAGAGCCATGGGAATAGACGTTTATCTTCAAGAATTTTTATTGTTTTGCAATTTTCTTTTCGGAAAAGGTTTGTTCACAAAAAGAAGCATGTTGATTAAGCTATACTTTTTAATTCCCACCTCTTCTATAATTTTAACAGTGATCAAATATCGATAAAACTGCCGGCTTCATAACAAAAAATAAGAAAATGTAACAATTAATAAACATAGATACATTATCTTAGAAGGGGTGTTAAAAATATAAACATAAACATTATAATCGTTCTCGAGAAAACTGATATTTCCATACGTAATTATGTTTCCGCAAGACCTGTTCGGTAGCTAGCACCATCTACAGTTTACATGATCCCTATATTTTCTTTTTGGCGCGGAAGGATACTTTGGTGGGTTGTGAAGTAACGCCATACTTTTCACCCTCCCACCCACCATCCCACAAAATAGGTTTTAGACTTGTACTTGACAGGGCCAAGGGACTTAAACCACTTCCTCAATAATTACTATGTCCAAATATTATTCCGATCCCAGAAACTACAGGTGTTTCACTCGTTCTCGGCCCCTGAGTTTTCCTTATAACTGTCAAACTAATCGACCGATTTGGTGAGTAAGACAAGAGCTCAGGGGCTGAAGGCGAGTGAAACATCCTGTATAATAATCCTCTGTTTGCAAACCTTACAACTTATAACATGGTTCTGCTCTCTCGCCAACTGATAAAAGCGTGTCTTTCTCTCTCTATCACTCTTTCTTTCTCTCACACACTTAATGTCACGGGCACTTGCGCAATTCCAGCCAGTTTTATTTCTAGTATTTCATTTTATTTTCGAAAACATATTTTTATCCACAGTGCTTTGTTGGTTTATATTATATATATTTAAAAAAAATCCAGTCGCTCTCTCTCTTTCATCACTAGCCCACCCCATCCTTATGTTGGGTTATACGCTCGTTGTGATTTTCCAGCCACCCCCAAAATCCCTCCATACCCACCCCATACAAACCCACCCTGTACAAACCCACCCACACACATTTAACGTGTCAAAATAAACCCGTTTTCAAGATCCTATACAAGGTTCAAAAATATACATTTAAAAAAATCCAGATAGAATTCAGGCTTCCAGAACATATAATTATTATTAAATATACCTAGTATTAGTACCCATTCGGGATATGAGCCTGTACATATTATTGGGTGAGGGAGAGATATTATTTAGAAAATGAATACGCATTTTCATTGAGGGAAAGTGGGAAATAAAATCACGGGAATCCCACCTTAATATTTCTGGAGGAGTTTGAACCCATAATTTCCCATAGCTCTTTTATCTCAAAGGATAAGAGAAAGCGTACAAAGCAAAGAAACAAGGTAACACAAATGTAGGGATTTCAGACAACAATAATAGTAGGATTATATTTGTCTCAGAAAAGGACAAGCTAGACCTCAGCTCAAATGTAACTTAAGTTAGGTGGTTATCATTCTTAAGGATTCCGACACAACTTTAACCAAAATGAGGGTACACTAAAATATAATAAAGTATAAAGGTGTTTAATAGTTTAATTGGATAATATAATACTATTTTAACAGTGAACATTATAAATAGATCATAGTATAAAACAATGCACTCAAGAACCTCAAACGACATTTATAAGAATTAGTCAGGCAAACATATCATATAATCTAGTACAAACGATTATCATAGAAATATTTAATTCGTACATTTTTATAATTATCTATAACAAGTCTATTCTTTTTTTTACGCCCAGCACAAAGCAACCTTAAGTGCCATAAATAATACACAATACATAATGCCCTCGATTTGAATATTTATATGATTATATTAAATATGGCATTGTGAAGCCAATGAAGAGCTTAAGCCAACTTAGCCTAATTAACCAAACCTTGGTGACCATAAGATTATTCCACTTTCGAGAAAATTCACTCGATACCAGCCGGGAAGTGATCCTGAGACATAGGTCAGCAGCCAAGAGATTTGAGGTCACAAGACCGGTAGGATGAGTAGGGGAGGGAGGGGAGGCTTGACCATGTTTACGAATTTTGAATTTTCAAATTTTTTGCTTTTGTTCTATAAACCTTTAATTCCCCCGAAAATTTACATAACTTCATAAGCTTTCAAATTAAAGTATTTACAATTTATTAAAAAAAATAGCCTTTAACAATAATCAATAAAAATACAAAGGTTCTGAAACCTTGGTCCATCCCCCCCACCTCCCATTGTATGGGAGGCTTGGCCCCAGGTATAAAATTGCTTCTGATCTCAATTAGGGAGGTTAATAATACTCAAATAATTTATATTAATTTATTTTTACTTTGCATTGACATAGCTGGAAAAATCAAAATCAAAATAATTTCTCAGTGCCACTCTTTTGGTTCCCCCACTAGATAAAGTAGTGAGCAATTTTGCGACAATGTCATTTTTTATAACAATAGATTTATCTTCTTTATCAGGATAGAAAAATAGTCCATAATCTTCCCTACGTAATAAAATGATTTAATATTCTTCAGTAATTACTTCCGCAGATATTCATCCAACATAATGTGTTACTGACTGTTTACCACAAAACTTTAACAGAACAAAGTCCCCTCACTACACATAATCTATTCCTATATCATCAAAATCTTCTAGATCATTGTCAGGATCATTGTAGTCAGAATCCATATAGGTCATCTCATCGCTGTCATCATTGTGCTCTGCATTGAATTTAAGTTTTTTGGACACTTTGTTCTTAATGTCTATTCGATTTCGCTTCTTTTCTCCTTTGTTTTTGAATTCTTCCTGTATTTTATTCTTTACTGGTGTATTCGTTAGAATAAGAGTATTTCTAAGTCTTCGATCTCCTCTTATTGTGGTTTTTCTTGGTCCTGCTATCAGAAATGGCCGAAATATTTCAGGGCTGACAACATACGAGTCATTTGCTCTTGGAGATGTAGAAGGCTGACATAGTTCAGTGGACCAAGGAGAAACAACAACAGAAGTTACAAATTCATCAGGTGTTGACCTGTCAGTAACGTAGCTCCCCAAAAAATCTGTGTCTGAAAACACATCAGAATTGAATGCATAAATTCCCGTTTTAGAAAATCCCTTCGATATACTTTGCAATGTGAGTGCTCGTAGGAAAACCTTCCCTATCAGTTCAGGAATATCTTGTATCTTGATTGGCTGACCGGGAGTGGGAGAGACACCTTGCCAGATTTTTTGCGCCAAATTCAAATGTGGGTCAAACCTCCCCTATGGTCAATGGTCCCCTCTCTCCCTTACTAAGACGCGATAAAAAAATCACATCTTCCATAGTACTTTAATATAGACTGCACCTGGCATTGAACAGGGAGCCCACCTTTAGAAATTGGTATTTATGACATTTAAATAGTTGTTTACAATATATATGGTAGTGTGGGGTGGAAAGAGACATATGAGCTAGGTGCAAAATACTTACAGTTTTTATGTTACAAGAAAGTTTTGGGTCCAAATAAATACCCTTTTTATCAAGTTTAGAGACTCTTAATTTAATTTTTAGTTTATAAATACCTTAACCGTTTTGGAATACTTGTCATAAACATGATGACACTTCAACAGGACTTTTTATATTTATTTTGAAAGATTCTGTTAAAACTCCACCATTCTTATGACCAAAATACAAGAATTGGTGGGACTACTATTTGTAGAAAATTGAACTGAACGTCTCCACTGATTAAAAAATATATATTTTTGTCAAAAGGGATTTTTGTTTCAATCTACACTAATATTATAAAGAGGAAATATTTGTTTTTTTGTTTGTAATGGATAAACTCAAAAACTACTGGACCGATTTAAAAAATATCTTTCACTAATATAAGCTACATTAACAGTGAGTAACATAGGCTATATTTTATTTTGAAAATTTAATTATTTTTTTGAAAATTTAATTATTTTTTTGAAAAGTTAATTATTTTTTTGAAAATTTAATTTATTCCTCATAAAAATGTCGATAGTCACTCATATTTTATGGTAGAGTCTATGATGAATTCTTCAATATGTGTGTTGAAAATAATAATCAGGGGGGGGGATTTAAGGGAGGAGGGTCTATTAACTGATAAGATGATGACATTAACTCACCTTAACTTCCATCTCAGCTTAACCACTTAAAAGAGATAAAAAAAATTTAATGGTAATTGTTTATGAAGACTCTTACGTATAATGATTAATATATATCACTTATCTTAATTAAAGTTCTGATTACCCTAAATTAACATTATTTTAAGTACACATTACGAAGAAGTTGAATATTAAAAAAATGAACCAACGTATAACTGTAGAGAAAGGTACGGGGGAGAGAGAAAAATACCATTTCGTTTTATCTGACAACAATATTTTTAAAGTGTATCTTCATGTCTTGAGTTCTTCTCTAAATTTTATTTAATGGGAATTATTAAGCATGTAGTTATATTTTAGACTAGTTTATTTTAATAAAGGCATTCTAAGCTTCTTGTAAACGGGTCATACGCCATCAACGTGTCAAAACGATGACCAACACAGTGGATTCCCGGCATGAATAAATGTCCACGAACATGATGTCCGAAACAGTTTAACAAAGCGTAAGGGGAACATACCAGTTATTTAATATTACGGAACAAAGAGAGTTTTTCCGACGCCAAAGAGCGGATTTATAAAAAATATTTCAAGCTAAGTTTATGTAATAGGTCAAACCACAAACCATAATAGCAAAGATATATTTTTTGTAAAATATAGTTAAGATCATTTTATATCCTTGTTTATGATTAATTTAATTTGGTTTTAAACTGTTAATTTCTTTTATCGGACAGAAGGAAATAATATCCAGGATGTATTCAATTTAAACTAAAATGGTTGAGGAACTCAAACATTTTGAGTTATTGAAAATTTTTAGTAGAGTACGAACAACTTCGTTTGGAAATCGAATGTTTTAGGACTCGTGCACTCCTTGTCATTTATTTAGTCACGATATTTAAAAAAGTTTTATGTTATTTGTGTAACAATTTTGAATTTGAAATCAAGTACTACTAAAACATATAAGATAATTATTTTACAATTATGTTTAGTGTTTAAATATTTTTATAGCAGATGCATACGAAAATTGATTCCATAATATGTTCTGGCCTATATTTATTTTATTATTGTAAATAATCGGGAAAGTTTTGAGACACTTCCATAAGAACTATTTTTAATCTTAATTCGAATGAGCATAAATAATTTTGAAGCCATGTTTGAATGAATATTAGGTGTTGACCCTATTCAAATATCCTATATCAAAATGTTGAATACATGTCGAATACGTTATAGTAAAATAAAAAAAAATGCAACTAGGTTGAATTAATTAATAACAAATTGTAAAGTGCCATTTTATTCACGTTATTCATTTTCCAGCAATCTCTTAAGTATTTAAAATTAAAGAAATTAAAAATAAATGGGGCCCTTTATAGCTTGGTTATTTTTCCCCGATCATGTTTGTTAATTTTGAAATTTTGAGATTTTTCATTATAATTATTACTTGTGTATATATGTCTATAAAAATAATAATTATATCGTTAGACAATTTTAACCCCTCAAGCTATGATAACTACCTTTGTTTGTTTTAACATATGGATATTTATATAGATTTGTATGATAACGAAATTAGATATAAATACCAAATTGTTTTGATACTTCCCGGGTATTGAACCGGGAACTTATAGCCTTGAATTCGAATAATAACAAAATGTGTTGTTCTCTCTGTATATTAACTATTTATATATATATATATATATAT
>CABFOV010000236.1:112001-131875 GCA_902141375.1 Timema poppense
AAAAAAAAAGAAACTTTCTTTTGAAAGTTTGTTACTCAAATATAAAACTTACCTAAACCTATTTATATGTTCGTGTTTGTTTCTATACGTAACAAAGTTGTTAAATATTCATGTATTAATGGACTGCTAGCCACAACACTTTAGTTCGCCTACCACCTTTTTAAATCTGATCAATTATTAATGTAGTACTTTTTTGGTAGGATTTTTTTTTTTAGTTTGCGTTTAAGAAACAAGACACACATACAGAAAGCCCCTTACTAACTATCCCTTCGAATCACATCAATAAAATATTATGTGTATTTGGTGTGTCTGTATAGGCGAGAACTCCTAGAAAAAGAAGCCTAGAAAGTTGAAACAATGGAATAGGTATTTAAGGGAACATAAGAGTTTATTCATTACACATAGGGTATTTATTTTTAATTTGAACATCTATTGAGAAACTGATGTATTGTAATCCCTGAACGATGGGTATTTTTTATAAATATAATGCACCCTTTAATTTAGTATTTATTTGTATTCTATATAACTTGTTCACCAAGGAAATAATATCAACATAAAAAGTAAAGGGAAATTACATAATAAATGAAAATCTTAAATCCAATGAAGAATTAGAGTTATATTTGGTTGTTTGTTTCTTATTTCCATTAAAAGGTAAGCTTTATATTTAATTTTCTCCTACATTGATAATTATGTATTCATGACAACATATGATTTATTAATTAAATGTTAGCTGATTGCCCTAGACTGCATAACCACCAGTGGGCAAATCTCCGAAACCAAGAATCCAATAAAAATGAAACTTCGCATACTTATTTAAGAAACCGGAGGGTGTGGACGTTGAGTTTAAAAAAAAACTTTTGAGAGAGTGGCGTTTTAGACCACTTAAGGACCAGTTCGGGTGTCTAATGAGCTAAAAAACTTAGCATAGAGAGCTTAAACTTGACAAAGTATTACCTACTTTAGGAGACCTTAGGGATATTTGGCTCTTTTTGTTATTTTACATTTTGTTAACTCAAAGCTTTAAACCAAGCTATCCTGTGTATATGACTCCAAAATTATGAAAGCTAGAATTTTGAAATTTTTAATTTATAGAAAGGGAAAAATCTCTATTCAAACGTTTAAAAAAAATCAACAATGACTTGAGCATAAATCTTTTTTATTTTATATAAAAATAGTTTTACAGATTAAACTGTTGAATTATAATAAGGTATGTTCTTAGTCAAAAATTATAGTTGAAAAATAATGGTATTAGTGCCTACTATTATGATTAATTTATTATGATAATTAAACCACAGGTGACCTGGTGGTCTAGGGGTAAGGTGTCAGACTTCTGTGCTGGTGGTCCGGGGTTCAATCCTCGGTCCCGGCACAGATTTATCTGATTGCCAAACCCTTCCATCACCTCTAACAAGACGTGTATTAATCACAACTTGTGAATGTGGTGAATGGCAGGCCTCCACCATGGTTCGGATTCCACGTTAAACTGTTGGTCCTCCATTTCATCTCCCAATCACCCTACCATTACACATTAGCGTAAGTGCGTATAACCCGAACGGGTAGTAAGACGTGGTGCTAATAGTAGTAATAATAATAATAATAATAAACTAATCAAATTGGTATTTTAGGTATTAAAATATTTTTGTACAATTTTTTCAACAATTTGACTGGTTTGATAAGCCTAATCTTCGTATACATAATATTATTATAAATGAATCTTAACATTTTTTTTTATTTAGACCATAACATAATTCATTAAGTTACTATCCAAATCTCTTCCATCTTAAATAGTATTCGCTTCTTATTCAACAATTTTTAGAATGTCTTCTAAAATGTTTATGCCATAAACCATGTGACCACATATTTAGCAAGCTATAAAAC
This sequence comes from Timema poppense, assembly GCA_902141375.1. Taxonomy (NCBI): domain Eukaryota; kingdom Metazoa; phylum Arthropoda; class Insecta; order Phasmatodea; family Timematidae; genus Timema; species Timema poppense. The sequence continues at coordinate 113,880 of CABFOV010000236.1, forward strand.
CAAGAAACATAGAAAAACGAAACTTCGCTTAGGCTTACGTACTTAGGAGGAGCTTAGTCTGTTCGGTTGTATTTTATTTACTTTTACATACATTCAGAGCTTTTACGCCTTGGAATGAAAGACACTGTGTTGGTAATTTAAAAAAAAAATTACATGGCAAAGACTTTGCGTATGGACTAAGGGAAATATTATTTGTACTTTGGGATTATTTTTTTTTGAAAACCAATTTGGATAGATTACAATCCAAAAATAAACGAACAAACATGTAAAATTAAATTTGACATTGGCAACCATAAAAATTGTTATCTATTATTTTCAAATGTTTAATAACCTTTTAAAAATAATGTTTTCCCAAATAACAAGTATACAGTGTTAATTATTTAAAACACTTCCCAGAAAAACATTTTAAGTAAAACTCTCAATGTCATTTTTGACAAATTTAAAATTTTAAAATATCATTTTTCAATAAATGACCCTTAATTTGACGGTTAGAATCAAAATTTAATACAATATCCTAGATAAGACCATATAACATCAAGTTTAAACAAAACACATCAAATCTTTTTGTCTGTAATTCCATGAATAGACGGAATTGTAAGCACCTTTTTAGGGGTTTAGGAACTTCTACATCAAAATTCATCATTATTTTTGGGTAAAAACTTTTACTAATGTAGTACTTTATCCTTATGAGAAAGTAAAAATAAAGAAAATAGAGGTATATATTTTTCAAATAGACAGAGGAGCTAGTTTAACCCCACCACTTGTGATTTTCAGTTAAATTGTCTTCTTTAACACTCACATATCGGGAATAGATAGATAAGCACAATCATGCTTGATTCCAACTCGAGAGATATGTCCAACACCGTCTCTTCCTACATCAAGGGTGTTTTTAAGGTATAATTTCCGCCTCCAATGGAAATTTCTCTTTAGAGTGGCATCCATAAAAATGTAACTTAATTAATATTAATAGAAAGATATGCAGTGAGAATCTTTGTATATTCATTGTTTCATTATTACAATTAAAATATTGTTCTTACTGAACAATGGTCCCAGGTTTTATTCCGTTGTAGAATTGGTGCTTACCTTTCCATAGTCTTGTATGTTTTAGATTTAAGATAGTCTGTAAGTCGTTGTTGATATAATCGGATGATTCAGAATGATCACGTTAAAAAACTCGAATGAAAAACAAATATGTTATTTAATAAGAGCGTAATCTAATATTTATGATGGGATGGATGGTGCAAGAAGTGGAATAATTGCACCCCCATCAGTGTGAAGAGAGGATATAAAACACAATCTAAAAATTACCAGTGCAGGCATCAAAGATTCAATCAAACCTCAACCTACGCATCACAGTCAAACAAGGCTATTATTAGTTTGATGCCTTCAACCATGTGAACACCGGTGTAGGCCACCTGCAGTTCTCGACGAGCAAGAAAACGATCAAGCTATAATTTTGAGGTCGAGGCTTTTGGCGATGACGCGCCTTTAATTAGGCCCCCCTAGGCTCCTGCCATGAGGGTGTGTGGTCATAACTACCATTAATTTTCAGAGAACACTTTCTTCGTGCTAATGGCTGTGGTCAGCTAATGAGTAAATCATGCAAGGAGAGTTTTACTTTTCATTTGTCAACTCGAACTTCTTCCGTGAACTAATAAATAGTTGTTCACGGGTTGACGTTCACAATTGGTTGGAATGTTATTTTTCGAAAAGGTTACCATAGCTATGAAAATAATTTTAAATTCATTATCACTGTTAATATTAATATATATCATGTTAAAAAAATTAAGAAATTTGTAAGATAATAGTTGATTTTAGCAACCCTTAAATTATTTCCACAAATATTCAAATTTTTAATTATCTTTAAAAGAGATAAATAACAAGTATGCAGTGCTAATTTCTTAAAACACTTCCCAAAAATTTATTTTAAGCAAAATCCTAAATGGCATTTTTGACAAATTTTAGTTTTTCAAATATTTTTATCAGTAAACTACCCTTAATCTTACGGCTAGAATCAAAATTTAAAACAATATCCTTGATAAGACTATATAACAGCTTAATATCAAGTCCAAACAAAACATATACAACCCCTTTGTCTGTAACTTAAGGAATAGACGAACTTTTAGCGCCTATTTTTGGGTTTATGAACTCTTAAACGTTAAATTCATCATGATTGTGAGGTAAAAACTTTTATTATTGGAATACTTTATCTTTATGAGAAAGTAAAAATAAAGAAAATATAGGTATATACTATTTCAAATATACAGAGGATGCCAGTTTAACAACAACACATGTGATTTTAAGTTAAATTGTCTTACTTACTTATATATCAATAAGAGTTAGGTAAGCCCTAGAAAACTTGATCCTAACTCGAGTAGAGAATATATTCTGAAACTAATTTATAGGCTAACTAAGGGATATACTTTTAAATGTTCTTTTTTTAGATTAGTGACAAACCATTGTTAAGTTTAAAATAAACCTCCCGCTTTCAAATTGAATGGTACGCAGGATTTTTTGTTTTCATAATTTAAATATTTTGTCAATTATATTCTAGTGAAAACAACCACGATATAAATGAACTCTTTTCAAAGATATTTATTTTTGGCATATTAAATTTATTTGAATCTTTGATAATTATGTTTTTCTTATTGATTGTTTCTTTAAGGTGTTCTACATGTCAAATATCGTTAGTTATTTTGTTTATTAATGTGCGAGTTAGTAAGTGAATACGGACCAGGTATAACTATAATTATTATGGCTTTCCAAGTTCAACGCTTAATAAAGATTTAATGCAGCTAAATTTACATTAGATCACGCTTGGGTGTAGGCATAGACCTTTGTGGTGGTTGACATCCATCTTCTCAAGATGTTGCATAAGCAAAATAAATAATTAATATCAATATTTATTTATCCAAGGTACAATTCTTGGTTAAGGAGCAAAAAAGAATATTTAATGTTTTTAGATTTAGTAAAAATTATGAACAAAGTTTTAAACCTTTTTTTTACTAGATAAATGCACATTTTGGTTTAAATTTGGCTGTATGATATAATCGTGGCTAAAATTTACTACTTTTTTTTTCAAGCTAATACACTATGCATATCATCTGGAACGATAAATATAATCCAAAATGTATATTATTGAGTGAATCAATGTAAAGTTATACATGTGTTTTTTAGAAAAAAATACTATTATATTTTATCAAACTTTCGAATTATTTATAGATGGATTTTTCTTGCATATATATTAGGCATAAAACATATTATTACAGCATAAGTTTGACAACATAAATTTAGTAATATCCCTGAATAGACAGGCCAAAGAGAAAATCCTGGCCGGGCTTATTAGAGATTCGTTTAATGAAATGATTTCCCTTTATTCCTTTAAACATTATCTGATACATTTCCTCTCAAATCTACCTTCTTCATAATATCACATGGGCTTAAAATGCGTATAGGATAAATGGTAGGTAAGACGTAGTGAAAATATATTAAAAAAAAAAGTTTTAGGGCCTTTAATGGAAAACGTGAAAAAATCTCACTAACATCTAGGAAAATTTTGATTCTAAGAAATGAAAATTAAATACCGTTGTAGAAATAAAATTGTTTATTTCATGACGGATGTTATCACAAAGATAATGTGTGACATATTATTTGTTTAAATTAATCAGCTCTTTCAAAAGTATTTACTACTTATTATTTACCCGAAATGTAGTTGTAGTATTCACCTAATTGATTATTTTATACTTTTTCAATTACTATATTATTTTTATAGACAATTTTAATGGATAAATAAAAAGTTTATTATATCCAAAAACAGTTAAATATTTGCTAGTTTATGGAATTTTATTATTATAACGTTAAATAATTTTTATTAAAAATAATAATAATAATAATAATATGCCTGATGATGATGATGATGATGATGATGATGATGATGATGATGACCGATTCCAAAAGTTTATATAGCTACTAAATAATAATAATAATAATATGCCTGATGATGATGATGATGATGATGATGATGATGATGATGACCGATTCCAAAAGTTTATATAGCTACTAAAAAATCTTATGGCACATTATAGGAATTGTACCGAAAACTATTAATGCATTCAATGTGCTATCAATAAGGATTATCCAACTTTGGTATATATATAGCTTTCGTCTATTTAGCCTTGTGAGATTTTACAAGGCATGCAAGTGTAGAGAGAAAGTGGTACACCCTGTTGGGATCTGAAAGAACTACTTGCTGTTTGTGTTGGTGTAGAAAGAGGATTGGTAGGAACTCTAGTGAGCTAGTTTGTTACTAGACAATCTTCAACATTTACTTTCCACAATGTTTACAATTTCAAGTTCATCTTCTCATCATATCCTTCGTCTTATCTGATTAGTAGCCCTTTTTTTCTCTGAAGGTAGGTAGCAGAAGGTACTTTGAAATAGAAGGTATAGCATGTTGATTTTTAGAAAGAAATATTTCATTTAACGTTCAATAGCAATTTTGATGAACGACTTCTCCTATTTGGGAAGGTATTTCAGAGAAGATTCTCTCTTATTGGCTTGGAGATGGGATAGGTTAAACACCGCTATAAGATGACATGTTAAAAATCTTCTCCAGAGCAAACATCAGAGATTCTAGCCTTAACATACTATCTGTCATCCATCGACCCAACATATTGTGATCAATACCACGTGACCACTGCTGAGAATAATATGTAATTCCAATGATTCATAAATTAAGGTGGGGCTGTAGGGAGCGTGGGAAAAGGTAATTGCTTTTGCAAATATTATAGCAAAAGATTTTTTTTAGGTCAAAATAAATTAAATATTGCTCCTATGTAATATATATATTATAATATATATAATATATATATTATTATATATATTATATATTATATATATTATATATTATATATATTATATATTATATATAATATATATATTATATATTATATATATTATATATATTATATATAATATATATTATATATATTATATATAATATATATATTATATATTATATATATTATATATAGGAGCAATATTTAATTTATTTTGAACAAAGAAAATCTTGAAAATTGAGGTATAGAGGTATGTCCTATATATATATATATATATATATACAGGATATACCTCTATACCTCAATTTTCTTGTGAATCTGAAAAATATAAAAGGCTGCTAGATATTTTTCACGTATCCATACGTCAATTCATGAAACTTCTTCACATGACGATATCAACAGTTAGTGATTATTTGTCAAGGGTGTCAGAATTGTATGACAACCTTTTCTCTTCATTTAAAAAGTTTGTCTTTTAATACCACTGTGCTCATGACAGATATTCAACAACTGTTGATATCACCATATCAAAAAAATTAAACTTTTTTTTTTTGTGTAGAAGAAACACATGATTTATTTTGCTTTAAAAATTATAAAAACACATTTTCTCACGTTCCTCTCATCCCCTTCTTAAGATACATTTAATAATGCACTCTTCTTTCGTGATATCCTTTGTGTATAGTAACTCTTTAAGGTTAATTGTAGAAATTAAAAGTTATACCTAGCTTATGTATGTGTGTTGGTTCTTTAGTAGAGTAAAAATAAATGTTGTTGTAGAAGGTATACCTAAATGTTCTTACAATTGTTATGAAATGCCTTTTTTCCCACTTGGTAAGTGTAATTCGGTAGATATTGCTACTATACCAAAAATTACAGATTAATATTACGTAAATTGACGTATAAATACTTGAGAGTTAAAAGAGTAATTTTTTCTATCTGTAAGATAAAGTTCTTCTTATGAAAATTGAGGTATAATTTGTAATTTAAAAAAAAAAGGCAATGTTATCACATTGTACTTTTACAGTGGATTTAATTTCCAATGTATTGATTCCAACGAAAAATTATAGTGAAAATAGTAAATATATATTTATTTACTCGAAATTGCAAAATATATATATATATCAAGGGGCTAGCAGTGAGGTAATGGTTTTAACGTCCAAACAATCTGTGAATTATTTTGGGCAAATTAAGAGCTTTTTAGAATGAAAAGAAAACAAATGCACTAATCATGTGAAGTTCTTCTAAATCCTACCCAAAGTATTTTTACTCTATCATAGTAGTGAAAAAATCTATTTGGAGATATGGATGAATCTTAACCTCTTATGTGACCCAAAATCCAAAAGAGTAAATCTTACTATTCTGTCTGTCCCTGGCCACGAATCCAAAACAGTTTGATAGATTATGTTCAAAGTTAAAATTTAGAATTCATAAGGTTATCAAGGACTCTCAGAATTAAACGGAGATATATTTTCAACCTAGCCCTTATTTAGGGTAGATTACTGGTCAGAGTTGTCATTAATTATTTTTTTCAAAAATTGCTATAATGATTTTATTTTAAATTGATATTGGTGGAGTGTTAGACATGAAACATAAATGGAAACATTTTCTGGGAAAAATTAATTTATGGGTAAAGTATTGATTAATAATTATTTAATCTGAATATTTTAAGAATCGATGAAACGATTTGGTACAAAATGGGTATCTGTTAATTTTTTTACATAATAAATAATTTAAAATATTTTGTTCTATTAAAATATATATTTAATAACAGTTCAATTATGATAGAATGTTGAAAAATTTAAATCGTTTAATTATAGCTACAACAATTTTATTTAGAATGGGCATTTGTAAACTATTTAATCGGTAAGTAATATTATATGCTAAAAAAAAATTAAGGGTAGCTTACGGATAAAAGATTTAAGAAAATTTGAAGTTCTACAAAATGGCTTATCTGAGAGTTTTTTTTCCATAATAAATAAAGATATGTTTACTTTTAAAAATTAAACTAATTTGAACGTTTTAAAAATGATTGAATATTTAATGTAGGCCTATCAATTATCTAATTTAATAAACCAAACACTCGCAGTGATGGGCCTGTGAAAAAAGTCTTGTCTGCTGGCAGGGAGCTTAAAACTCGAATCCCGACATGATCTTTAAGTGTTGTTTTGTTTTCTCTCTCTCTATATATATATCTCTCTACGTAATTGTGGGTCTACGTTTTCTCTAAAATTTTATAAACCTTAATCGCCACTCAATTAATGAAAATATGTGTATATCCGAAACAAGCTTTTAAACATTAATTACGGTAAAAAATAAGACCACGGCAAACGAATTAAAAACCTCTGTCCTGAAATCCCGTCCACGTCCAAACTTTCAGTCACTTTCTTTATAATATCCCTAGAAATTGTTGTGGTTCCCAAACTCGTTCGCGTTACACTAGATTACTATTTACGTCACTTACACGTCAAGAAATAAACCAACAAATTAAAGTAAATAAAGATGCGACTACTTTCTCAGGGCTGCTCTCTTGGTCAAGGTTATTTATTCTTAATGGGACAAGTTGTGTGTTAATCAAAATTGAAGGTTAGTTTCATTGACTTTATTCATAATCCTAAATAAATTTATATCATTAATCCTAATTAAATTTATATCATTATATCATTAATCCTAATTAAATTTATATCATTATATCATATCATATATATATCATTATATCATTAATCCTAAATAAATTTATATCATAAATAACCCAGTCATAACTATTTATATCATTAAAAATATCTGCTAATGTGAAGTAAGACCACAATTTTTAAAACTGAGATGTAATACCTTAGTATCGCATGTATTTGTGATTCATAGAACTAGAGGAAGATTATCCAAATATGATTAACCATATCTAATTAAAACTTGAAGTGATTACTTTATACAATAATTTTTAGAGTTCTACACAATAGATTTAAATAGAAAAAAAATCGCCAAGAATAAAAATATATATATATTTTTTTAATATTCAAAGAAGACACAATTAAAGACAACTAAATATATTTAGGCAAAAAAAATTAAAAGACTTAAAAAAAATTATATGCATCCTCCCTAATGATTATTATAGGTATGCAAGTTTACAAATTTTCAAAAGTGAAGCCTCAATTTATATATAACTTTAAGTTAGTCGGTGTTAACGCTATTAAGACAGTGTTTCCGATGTGATAAAGAGAAGTAGGTTTTACGGTATCTATAAAGAAAATTCTATAAGCTGTAGATTTTTTCCGATAATCAATAAAAGTCTGTACGTTCTTTTGGCCTTACTAGAAATCGTTTACGTCTGCCAGAAATAAAGTTGACATAAGTGATCGATCTTTTGCCTGGATAGGACATGTATTTTATAAATTGTTTTTACTTCGTGAGACAAATGTTGCTTTCAAATTATTGCAAATATAAAATACAATTGTTTCAGACTATTATTTAGCACTTTATCTATTTATTATAATACTTGTTATCCTATAATATCTAATTACACTAATGGGTTAGGGATTGTAAGGATTAATTTAGAGGAAATGCACCCACATTTGCTTGGAGGTTGATTGTAAAACCATTTATGAAAAAGCACCTGACCAAGATCGAACCCTGATCTCACTGTCTTCGGCAGTCTATTCCAACATGAGATTAGCACGTTAGACCACGCAGCTACTGAATCAGGTATTAAGTATTCTTAAATCGGAGAACAGCTCATCCTAATTCTAAATGGATTTGACCAATTCCTTCGTATTTAACAGTATAATTGCACAGTTATTAAAAAGTATGTGTTTTATAATCTCATACATACACAAATCATAAATATGATGGTTGATTTTGCATTAATTTCAAAATTATTTTGAAAAAATAGTTAATTTCTTTCTTTTCAAAACTAATTTTATTTTGGTGAATACAATTAAATCTAAATTTTAATCGATTCTATAAATTATGGCTAGAAGGAATTTACACCGCATGTATTATTTAAATTATGTCTTAGAGTTAAGATTCGTTTTCTGAACAAATAAATCTAAAGTATTTATATTTAAATTCATTGGGGTTTAATTTGGTCCAAAGAGTTGTGAAAAACGAACGATACAACCTATTTATACCAAGAGTATTTTTAAAATATATATTTAAATAATATTATATTTGTAGCAGAAGTCTTTAAAAAGTATTATATTTATAAAAACCTATCACGACAGTAGTCATAATTACTAGAATTTAATAATCTTGCTGGAAAAGGTTATGAAACAACACTGTAACATTGGAAGTCTTTTATATAATTTTTACTTTCACTTTCCTATGACCTTAACCGTTTAAATTATTTGACGAATAACGGGAAATCCATATCAGGTTTTGGCTGCCACACATAAGATTATTATAATTCATAAGAAATTTTACTCAATTATAAATAATTTATTTTTGTAGTTAAATCCATACGTTTGTTACTCATGTTGGTATGGATGTGGTTTTAGGCATCAATTTAAATTTTTCGGTGATGAGGAATAACAGAGTGAATTCTGATGGCACAACAAAATTAAGGATGTTTTTCATAAATAATTTACCAATATCCCTCCACGCAGATAGAAATACATTTCTTTCAGACTCTCCCTTCTCATACTTACCCCATTAATATATTTAAATGAGGATAGTTTTGAATGAAGGGGGTATCACTTAGAGCAATTAAGAAATTTATGGTTTTACAAATGTTGTATATAAATAATTACCCAAGTAAATGTCAACAACTACATTTTACCCTTTACCACCTCTCGCAGCACCAATTTCCTCACCACATTTGCCTTAAACTTACAGTGCCACTAATCTCGTTCGATGGAGAGAGGTCAGGGTTCAAATCATGGCCAGTTAAATCTAAACATGCATCCTCAATTTTATTAATTAAATTAGCACTTTTTATTCTTTAAAATGGATATATAAATAGTATAAATGAAATTAAAACGTCTTCCTGTGACTAGTTTTAAGAATTTGTCTGACCCCTCACAGTAGCAAACTATAATTGTCTTGAAGCATTGCGCCCTCCCCTCTTCCCCCAATTCATTTCTATTTCCTTCGTAGCATTCCCTTAGGAGTAGGGGAGTGTTGAGACCAGACCTCAGGTCCTGTGCTATGGTGACCTCTTCACCCCTACCACCCTAACCCCCTACATCCCATTCGCAAGAGGGGTAGAGGGTTAAGTCCACTCTTGATCCTAGTGTCTTCGACCGGCGAACCGGACGATATTCAGTAAGGATGGGTTGGTTGAGGGGGTAGAAGCAAGAAAGGGATAGGTTACTGTTGAAGAGAAAATATTGGTAAGACTTACACTGCCTTGGGGTATTATGGAGTACAAAATAATCTACATTAGTTAAATATTTAATATTATATATACCTCTACGTTTTTAACAGATCCATACCTCTTTTTTTTTAGACAGTCAATATGAATTTTAGAGAGTCAAAAACTCTAGAACTAAGCCAAATATATCCTCGACCGGGCTTCGAAGTAGATATTCCTTACCTTGATATTATGAATAATAAATAATAATAATTTATTTACTTTGCTTCTTGATAAGGAGGTGTGAGTGGAAAGGGTTAAGGTGAAAGGGTAAAATGAACAGCATCATTCATTTATCGGTGAAAAGGTGATACAACAGGCTTCAGGAATATTACAAGCCATTTTTGGAGATAGTGTGATACAACTGGATTCATGAATACTATCAATAATTTTTTGGAGAGTATATGATATAATTGGCATCAAGAACATTATAAGCTATTTTTGGCGATTGTGTGATACAACAAGCTTCTGGAACATTTTAAGCCATTTTTTTAATATAGTGTGATACAAAAGGTTTCAGGAACATTATAAGCCATTTTTGGAAATAGTGTGATACAACATTCTTCAGAAACATTATAAGCCTTTTTTGGAGATAATGTGATACAACAGGCTTCGGGAACATTATATATCATTTTTGGAAATATTCTGATACAACTGGCTTCAGGAAAATTATAAATAAATTTTTGGAGAGTATATGATAAAATTGTCTTCAGGAAAATTATCAATAAATTTTTGGAGAGTATATGATAAAATTGGCTTCAGGAACATGATCAATAATTTATTGAATAGGTGATAAAACAGGCTTCACAAACATTATCAGTAATTTCTTAGAGATAGAGAGAGTGTTATACAACTGACTTCAGGAACATTATCAGTAATTTATTGGAGAAGAAGTGATAAAACAGGCTTCACAATCATTATCATTAATTTCTTAGAGAGAGTGTTATAAAACTGGATTCAGGAAAATTATCGGTAATTTATTGGAGAGGTGATAAAATAGGCTTCACAAACATTATCAGTAATTTCTTAGAGAGAGAGAGTGTTATACAACTGGCTTCAGGAATATTATCAGTAATTTATTGGAGAAGAAGTGATAAAACAGGCTTCACAAACATTATCAGTAATTTCTTAGAGAGAGAGAGTGTTATACAACTGGCTTCAGGAACATTATCAGTAATTTATTGGAGAAGAAGGGATAAAACAGGTTTCACAAACACTATCAGTAATTTCTTAGAGAGTGTGTTATACAACTGGCTTCAGGAACATTATTAATAATTTTTGTAGAAGAAGTGATAAAACAGATTTCAAAACAATATCAGTAGTTTCTTGAAGTTAATTGGATACAACTCTCTTAAGAAAACTGATCAACAATTTATTCGTGATAAAGGAAGTACAATGGTCTTCAGATACATTATCAGTTGTTTCTTGGAGAGAAGTCTATTCAAGTGGCTTCATGAATAACGTCTTTGCAGTCAGCCTTTTGGGGAAGTTTATCTACTACAAGACTTGCTGAATAGCATCAATCAATGACACCGGGACAAGAGTTCCTAGTTAAGAAATATCTGATTTACATATTCATCAAGCTGAGCCGGTAGCTATGATGGATTAAACTCGGTTTTATGAAAGCGTTAATAGGCACACACCTAGGATCTTTTGTCGTAGGATTGAGGTTCACTAATTACCTGCCGTCAGGCAAGGTGGAGTCAGCTAGCAAGTGTGAATTTCCCCCGGCAGGTCTGGTTTATATTTCCAGACTTTTATAAAATATGCTATATTCCTCTCATGGTGAATGTTAACTGATCTCCATTCTTTGCTCATTGAGGGGCAATAGCTTTAAGTAATCCAAAAGGGTTCAAATACCGTCCAACACCATTTTATTAAGAACGGGACTCGTATTTTCTCCAGGAAAACTTAAGGTGTGATGGAAGGGGACGCGAGAAAAGTTCAGTGTTTTTGCAGTTTTTATGACAACACTTTTTTTTTGTCTTGAATGAATAAAATATTGCTTCAGTATAAACAGAGAGTTTAATTTTCCTCACATATTGATATCAACAGTTCATTTATACAAGAAACTTTTTAAATGTAGACAATAATTTATCATTAAATTTCAGAACACCCTTAATAGATATTCAAACTGTTGCTATCAGTTATATAAGGAAATAAAATTCAATATTTTTACTGGAGCAATATTTGATTTATGTTTGGCCAAAGAAAGTTTTGCCATAAAAACGGCCAAAACACTGGCTTTTCCTCGCATCACCTTCCAACCCAGCTTAAGCATTTTTTTAATCGACCTCAACTTTCTCTTCTCTTAGGTAAAGTCAACTAGAGTATGGGCTGTAAACACACAATCATAAAGCTAGCCAAAACTACATTTAAAACAAGGTCCATAAGTTCCAAGGCGTCAAGCTAGAAATAAAATAGGTAGATATTAACGAGGAGGTCAGTGATCGATCCCAATCAAGGTGTAATTTGGGTGGTTTTTACTAAGTGGTTTTCAGCTATCCCTCTACGCAGGTGACTGTGCATTTCCTCTAAATTATACTCTTCAAATTCCTAATATATTACCTTGATTAATCTTCTTATATATAAATTGGTAAACCCGTTTCCGGTAATAGAAATTATGAAGAAATAACTGAACAGATTTTGACAAACGACCACACATTTTAACGGTTAGGAGTCCACGATGTGAGGAAAAGTAGTAGTGCCGTAATGTTTTGTGTGCTACATATATATTTTCACATTTTCTCTCTATCAGAGCATTTCACGCTCTCTCATACACTCTCTTTCACTCTATCTTCCCTTACACATACACACACACACCCACACACACTATAAAAACCCTCTCTCATTTTCTTTCTCACATTTTATCCCTCTCTCACACACTATCTACCCTCACATATACTCTCTATAACACAATTTCTCTAACATTATCGTTACTATACTTTCTTTAAACTCTCTCTCCAATGATCTCTCACTCTCTTTCAAATGCTCTTTTGTTCTCAGATGCTCTTTACCTCTCAAATCCTTGATCTCTCTTAAACCCTTAATCTCTCTCAAACGTTCTATTTCTTGAACACTTTCTCACAAACGCTCTCTCTTTCTTAAACGCTATTGCTCAAACTCTCTCATACCTTCTCTAAATCACTCTCCCTCTCTCTGTATCTCAATCTCACTTTCTCCATAACAAGCTCACTCTCTTTCTCAAACTCTCTCCCTATTTTTCTCTCAAGAACGCTCTTAAAATCTCTTTCACTCTAATTTTATTTGTCTAAAATAATCTCTCACTTCTAAACTCTATAACCTTCTCATTAAAACTCTCACACACTTTATTAAGCATTCTCCCTCACATTCTCTTTGTCTCTCTCACACACACTACCTAGCTTTCTCTCTCACATACAATCTCTCTCTCACATTCTCTCTTTCCTCATACAAACACACACTCTCTTTCCCTCTCCTCCCAGTAGTTCTCTCTCTAACACATGCACATACTCTCACTGTTACTCACTCACACTCACTCAATCTCTATAAACTCAATATATCTCTCTCTCAAACGGTCTCTCTCTTGAACGCTCTCCCACAAACTCTACCTTTCTCTCTCTCTCTCTATCTCTCTCAAACTCCCTCTTTCTCAAATTCCTCCTCTTTCAAACTGTCTATGAATCACTCTCTATGCCTCAATTTCACACTCTCTATCTCAAACTCTCTCTCAAATTCTTTTTAAATTACTATCACTCTGTCTCTATCTCAATCTCACTTTCTCTTTCTGAATCTCACTATCTCAAACTCTCTCTATACCTCAAAGTCCCCCTCTCTGTCTATCTTTTTCTCACACTCCCTCTCTCAATTTATCTCTCTAAATCTCTCTCAATTACTTGCTCTCCTAAGCTCTCCCTTAACTCTCTTACTCTAATGTTTTCTCTTTAAACTAATCTCTTCTTCTCTAAATTTTTGTCTCAAACTTTCTCTCACATGCCCTCACATTTTCTTTCTCTTTTACACAATATCTTTCAAAATTTAAAACACACAATTTCTCTTTCTCTATTACACACACACACACACACACACAAAATCTCGCTCACATACTTTATCATAATTTCTCTTTCACAAATTCTCTGTCATTCTCACACACTTTATCTAACTTTCTTTCACATTCACTCTTTCTCTTTCACACAATATCTATCTCCTCACACATACACACACATACACTTTTCCCTCTTCTCCCAGTATTTATCTTTCTAACACATACACGTATTCCCACTATCACTCGCTCACACTCACTCGATCTATCTCAATTACTCATTATCAGTCTCTTACACTCACGATCTCACACCTTTCACTCACATTCATACTCTCATTTGACCAAGACAATTTATCACGCTCTCTATCATATATCTCATGCATGATCTTATGAGCCGAGCCTGTTTCCAATAATAGAAAGTAGAAAGAAATGGTTCAACCTATTTTGACAAATGGGTACACACTTTAAAGGTTAGTCATCTATGATGTTGACAAAAATAGTAGCCTAAACCCAATTTCCCTAGGAAGTTTTTAATATTTTCATCCTGTGTGGGCTGTGGCTAATCTGTACACTCATTTTAGCTAAAGAGTCAAGTCAGGGCTTATTATATAAACTATTTCCTAGTAAAGAGTGCAATAATCCTCAGCCCTTGCTGCGACGATCCACTGGTAATATACATCCATATAGCCTAAACGGTTACTGAGAAATCATGAAGATAAAAAACCCGAAAAATAAAAATATGGTACTAATATCAAATTGAGACCAAAGATAATATAAAGGTTCCCCCTTTTATTTTAACCATCTTTAAGCTTTAGTTACAGAAAACATGTATTATAGTTTAAATACATTGCATTAATATTACAAACATTGTAAATATAGATGGGTCAAATTATATAACTCTAATCCAAATCTCAAATGCAAATCTTATTTTATTTTGAGTTCCAAATCGCGTTTTGAACTATTGAATCTTAAAATTTAGTAATTTTAGTTAGAGTGAAAATATTTAAAATTTCATTTAAAAAAGGTGTTTTAAGAGTGCCAATTACAATCGAAAGTTTGTTTGTCAATTATTGTGAAAAAAACAAACAATTTTATCTTGGTTATAAGTATACAATTTTTGTGTCTTCCAAATATGTTCACATATTGAAAGTTAACGTCGAGATAAACACAATTGTGTATTTGTTGGGTACCACTCCTAGTATCTAGGAGAAAATAATAATAATAAAATAAAACTTTACCTCGGCTAACTTAGACAAAGGCACGATGACTCTACTCGAGACCACTGGGATATCTACAGGAGTTTAAAGAATACTTAAAATAAAAAAAGAACAATTTTAATGAAATGGCTTGTAGTAATAAAATGTACTAATTTAGACTATCATATAAAATATATAATAAATACATTTAGTGAAACTTTTGTAGGTTTATTATTGTTTCCTTTGTTAACCACATGTCAAACCTACCTATGGAATTCCGAATGAGTATATTTCTAATCTGGCAAAATAAAAATAAAATATATGGTATTACTTGTATCATTAAACAAAATGTTATCACTTAATATAACAATCTCAGATCATTGTTGAATTTAGGAGTTTAGAACACATAAAACTAGAGTAAAAGAAAGATAATATAGCCTGAACTTATATAATATATAGTTATAATTTTGAGTAAGACAAAAAAAGTATGGTTGAAGGAAGAGAAGAAAAAAAAATCAATATAATTAATATTTAGACATAAAATAGAATATTAATTTATTCTATGGAATAAATAAAGAGTCTGAATATATTTAGTCCTTTCTGAAAGTTTTTACATAAATCCTGGTTTCTTGATAACTCCTTCACAATTTACGGAATAAACAATCTTTAGTTTTTGCCCATACACTTAGCTTTCCATTTGTGTACTCGCCCTTTAATTTCAAGCCATTTTTCCACTTTAAAAATAAAATTAGTTAGGCACTACACATATTTTGCTCCATGTTAAAATAACACCGAGGAAGACGCCCCCAATCTTTTTCGGAAAGTGTTCCAAGAATAGAATATAAAAAAGGTTCTATTTTCTTCAAAGTCCAAAGAGAAAAATAAAATATATTAAAACCAAAGATAAAATGTTGGCTATGGACTAGATATGAATATAAAATCAAATGTAAATTTAATATAAAGATTGAAATATATGTCAATAAATATGCACAATGTTTTTCTTAAAAGAATAAAATGTTAATTTTCATCTGTCAGAATTGAAATGCACGCTAGTTTGGAGGTATTTACATCACGTCTTTTTCTTTTCTTACTTCCTTTATAATCGTGAGACCCGCCACTCACCTGTTTGATAGATCTGCGCATGCGTTGAAATAAATCATGGCTGACATTGCAAATAAATAAAGACGTGTCAACAATCTTCTTAGAAGGATAATTATTAATATGTTTATTAAAAGGTGAGTGTTCTTCCTTAAGTCAAAATTCCTTATTTAAATTATTTAAAACGGTGTTATACGTTTTTCCTTCCGTCCTTTTATTTTTGAATGGATTTAAATAGTATTATTTGTCACATCGGTAACACAGCGCGTTATGCTGCGGTCGAACTTTGAATTGCATAATTTCAAACGAAAATAAATTGAAAACTATTTACAAAAATTAGATAAATATAGGGAAATACATAGTAGGGTGAGAAATAACGTTACACTATATTTATTACGTCATGAATAACATAGAGAACACACACAGTCTTTTAGAAAATTATTATATACATACAATATGGTCCTTTTTTTGTGGTTTGGATACTCTCCCAACTTTTAAGTTTATTTATTTGAATTAAGAAATTGTTTGAATTTGTTATTTTAAGTTAAGGTCTTCTTAATTGTATTCTTTTTTTTAAAGATTTTTATGAATTTCAAATATTTCAAATACTATAGAATTCTAGGAATCGAACCCGCCTCGGTGGCGTAGTTGGCTAACGCGCTTGTCGTGATGAGCTCGACCACTGAGGACAGGGAGATTGAGGTTCGAATCTTGGTCAGGTGAACTGGGGGTGGTTTTAACTAAATGGTTTTCCACTCTCCCTCCACGCAAATGTGGGTTCACTTCCTCCAATTTAACCTTCCCAATTCCTAATCCATTAGAATAATTAGTACTTAAAGCGTATAACCCGAACGGGTAGTAAGACGTGGTGCTAAATATTATTATTATTACTCTAGGAATCGAGAATTATAACATCCTAACTCTAGTATTATGTCAAAATGAAATATGAAAAGTTAGTTATTACTTATTTTCCTAGCTGGATTGTAAGTTTTTATATATAAATATTACTATACAGTATTGTATGGACTTTAATACATCAACCAAGCCTTACTCAGTCTACGAACAGCCGATCAAGGGGAGAGAAAATAGCACAGTTAAATGTGCTTCCTTTTTCAACGTGAGATTTTTTGTTCTATTTCTAATAAAAAAAAGAGAATTTTTCATCTCTTTTTTTCTTTTTTATGATGCACGTTCAAAAGTCCACAATATTCGAGTGAAATTGGAAAGGATTCTTCATGGCTATTTCTGGAATGGATTCATATTAAAGATTTCACTAGAGACGAAACCAGAACAAAGGAATGAGTAGAGTAGACCCAAAAGGATTAAATTCTATCATATTGGTAATAGTACCACTAATGATCAGGTTAACCAACAACTTCGTGACTTAAATACTAGCCCTAGGATCATAGCAAACTTAACAAATATATTCGACTGTATATTTAATAACAAATATTTTTTACTGATAAAAACATTGTTTTTATTATATCCCCCCCCCCCCCACCCCC
>CABFOV010000236.1:134683-144839 GCA_902141375.1 Timema poppense
AAAAAAACCAAGAATCTACAGTAATAAATGGAAACTTACTGGGTAAAAAAGTCCTTAATTGTTTGTTTTTTTTGTACAATACTTGACGTATGTTTCTTTGCAACCATGTCTCTCAGTCTGAAGTACGAGTTGTGTCGCCGTCCCCTCAGGTTGTCTCTCTAACCAGTTCATAGCTGTCTGGGTTGCTTCATTGGCGTCTCAGTATGAAGGACCGGCAGCTTCTTCAGCATCCATTTCTTCATCGTCGTCACTCTCTTTTACATTGCTTCCATTATCACCACTGCTGTAAAGTTTGTAAATGATAGCACAGAACTGAGCCGAGCACGTGACCAAGGAGAGGTGACTGGCTAAGTCGTTGAACTCTCAAAGATACCTTCCGCTACCTCCCCTATCTGCTCTCACCCCCGATCTGGATTTGCGACGCTCCGGATTTTTGACGTTCGGATTTCCGACGCTCTACTGTACAACCTTCCACATTCAAATAGTTTTAAGCACGATATTAAGAGCTGTTTATTTAATCTTAAGCATTCAGTGTAGAATAGCTAACTATAGCTTTTAAAATTGACACCTTCTGTAAAATAGTTGTACATACAATATTCCACAATATAACAAAAAACATTAGTAAAAATCATCTCCTTAATGAAAGAACAGAAAAAAATCCATTTTAGCCTACAAAATATTTTAAGTCACTTTTAGTCAGGACTCCATTGCATTCAACACGTTCCACAATTTAATTTGTTGAGAAAATATATTTATAATGTTCTAAAATCAAATGCTTTTGGGATATAATTGTTACACTTATTAGACGCTACTAAATTGGACCTTTCTCATCCTTCTCGTGCCATCTTTAATCACGACACTTGATATTTAAATGTCCGTTACAGCTTTAGAAGGCCGTTATATTTATTTAAATAATTTGAATAATATAAATCAATCACAACTCGTCTACTCATAGCACTCTGGAATTATTATAACCAGAAATGTATTAATATAAAAAGAAAACCTTATAGTCTATTATGATTTATTTTAAAAAAGTGTTTCTTTGGTGTTGATATTTGGACACAAGAGAGATGAGTAAATGGAAGAATGGAGAATGTTAAATAATGAAGAACTTAATAGCTTGTATTCATTCCCAGACAAAATAATTAAGGATAGTTAAAGAACGCAGGATGAAATGGGGTGGCCATGTTTTTTTAATGACAAACGTATACACCAACTTTTAGTAAATACACCTGAATATTCAAGACTACTTGGTAGACCAAGACGTCTGTCAGAATACAGTCTGATAGTAGATCTAACGGAGTTTGGGTAGACTAGGAATTGAAAGAAGGTGTGTCTAAAGAAAGGATTGGATGGCAAGCTAACGTTCTAATATTGGCCTGTTGGTTGCGCCCATTTTTGTAGCGCCCTTTAAAAAATCAGAGGCGATAACACCTGCCCAAAATAAATTCTAAGTGCTCGCGCTGGTCAGTGGGTCAACGCCTCAATTCTAGCAACTATAATTTATTAAGAGGACGTTTGTAACGTTTATTTTTTACTCGGTTGAGTTTCATAATTACCAGTATGAAGCAATGTTGGTAGGATAGGGTGGGTTAGGCGTCGTTTGGGCTTGAAAGTGGGCGCAAACAAACACAACTGTGTTCCCCAGGGCATTAAAACTCACGAGCGCTAACACCGACGGTCACCAACAACCCAGAGTCCATCCTAACGTCTATATTTAAGGGTCTTTAAAAGCCAAAGAGTTAGTAGGCTAGGCTAGGTATCTCTGATATTGTACCAGTTCAAACACTTTGTTGGTAGGGATGCCAACGTCATTAAAAAATAGTATTATTTTTTGTTAATGTACGTTTTATATTTTGTAGATAAATTGAATATAAGTTTTAACTAAGTTAAATGTAAAGTTTAAGTTCAAATGCAAAAATTTGACTTTAATGAATAATTACTAGGAATTATCAACTTGTTTATTTGTATTAGTTTTATCAATCGTAATAATATTTTATATAAGAAAATTGTTAAATTTAAGGGAATTAAGAAACATCAAGTATTACAAAAATGTGTTCAATCACTTTAATTTAATTAATTATATAAGTAATAGAACTATATATTGATACATATATTATGAACACTATTTATTTTAAATGTATTATTAAGCATTTAAATATACATCCTATTAATTTTCAATCGATGGAAATATTTAAATAAGTTGATAAACTTACTTGATACTTAATCTTTGAATAAGGTACGTTTTATTTGTTAAAATGTAATAAATATTTGATAAAAAATGACCTTGCTTAATCTATTTAATTTACTTGGTAAAATCTATTGAGTGAAAAAAACATGCACAAACGAGACATTAAATGATTTTAATAAATTTCAAAATTGTTCAAAACTGCATGAATTTAAATTAGAAACCATTTTCGTTTTTTTAAATTTTAGAATCATAATTTATATTCATCAAAATGAAAGGTGTTTAAAGAGACATAATAGGTAATTTAGTCTATTTCAATAAAGTGTTAAATCTAAAAAGTAGGATTTATTATTAGAATAGAGGTTCAATTATTATTAATCGTCACTCACAAATTAATATCAACATAATCAGTACAATATAAATATAAAAGAAATTATTGTAATTTTGAGTATTTTCGATTAAAAATTTTTCCGTAAACAGCATCAAAGTTTTTAAAATTAATAGTTAGTTAAAAACACGGTCTACTTGTATATTTGGGGTAGATGTATTTTTTAAGGGCTGTTAATAATGAGTGTTTTTTTTCAAATTTGAGATATTTTGAAAATGGCTCCAATTATGTTGTCTAAAATATCTATAAGCCAAGGGTTTTACATTCCATATAACACTACGTACTTGACTTTTGGGTAAAAATTCATTAAAGGGTAGTTTACTGATGAGAATCTTTCAAAAATTCAAAATAATTGGAAAAGAATTTATCAATCTTATTTTGAGTATATATATATTTATGGAGGTTTTGAAATAAAAAATAAAAGTGTATTTTTATGGAAGGAAAAAATTGAGGAATTCGTATAAGGCTAGTTTACTAATGACTGGTTTTATAAGATGTCCAATATTTAAAAAAATTTCTTTACCAATTTTTCAAAATGAGTGCATTTTTTTTTTTTGCATTAGATATAATTATTTATAAATTTAGTTTTTCTAAAAATTAATATATTTTTAGCTATTTATTGACTGATCATTGTAAAATAAGAATTTTTTGAAAATGGTTTTAAAAATTTTGTTATACATTGATACGGGGGACTAATAATTTACATGTTAAATAATAATAATAATAATAATAATAATAATAATAATAATATATCCTTATTTTTCTAAAATTTAATTCAAGGTTAGCTTACAATGAATAATATATATATTTTTTAATTAACTTTTAAAATTGAGCTCAAAATGTGTTTTTGAGAGTTGATAATGTTTATAAAAATTAATAAGAACACATTTTTTCTTTACAAATAAAAATTAATTTTATGTTGGTTTGAAAATATGTTATTGCTGAACATTTGAAATTTGTTGAAAATATTTAAACTATTTGATTTAAATTTTTTATTAAAATGTCTATTTTGATAAGGTTTTTTTTTAGAGAGAACATATTAGTTTCTAAATCATAAACTGAATGAGAAAGTTTTTGAGACTGTATCGTACCATTAATTTGATCACTGATCTAACAATAATTAAATGAATACGTTAAGTTATTTTTACTAAGAATTTGGTTTGTGTCTCAATATTTTAAGAAATAAAAATATTGTTTTGATAAATTAATCAAAAAGTCAAATGTTTCTATATTAAAATAAATAATTGTAACTTTTATTTTAAAAGTAGAAAAATATTCTTAAAGTCATATTTAAAAATATAAATATATTAATTAAATTATTATTTAAAAATAAAATAAAAATATAAGTTTTTCATAATTGAAATTACACTTCGATAAAAAATAGTAAAACAATGTTCATCTAGTTTCAAACAAAAAGGTAATCATAACCTTTCTGTTTTAAAAAGAAAAATATATTTATTGGGAAATTTTAAAACCTTTATATATATTTTTATTAATGTGATACCTAACATGTTCACTGTAGACATACTTATTATCTCAGCACACGACTGCATAACTAATTTAACCTGACGAAATAAACACACCTCTAATATTAAACGCTCAGCTCCAGCGTATATAAACTTATTAATTGAATATAAGGGTAAACCAATATTATAGTGGCTTATAGCCGTCTTAGTGTTGAGAAACCCCTTATTCATAAATATTTTTTTAGGTACACAGAGCTTTTTTGTAATAATCTACTAGATAAAACATTTATTCTAACTGATTTAAGTAAAGTTTTAAAATTATACAAGGCAAATATTTGAATAGAAATACATAAAATATACTAGAAATGAAATATCTGTAATCTTGTAAAATAATTTAATATTTTTTACATAAGATTCAAACTAAAATAACTTACAGCAAAAAGAAATTGTAATTTGTAAAAAACTCTCACATACGCCTGGTAAATACATCGCACACACGAGGTAAATAACCACTGATAAACTCCATACATATTTGGCAGTTCTAGTAGAAAAAAAAACACTAGTCTCGAACTTGCGTTCAACCACGCTAACCATTTATCCAGTGAAATTAGGAAATTCATTTTAAAATATACAAAAACTGAAAATGTAAAAATTTGTATTGTATTATTAATGTTGTTATTGATGGTATTTTATATGTATTGATAATTTATGTAAAAAGTGACAGCTACAGATTCCATTAAATTATTATTGTATGGATACTTGTAAGTATCATAATACAATTTTTTTTACTAACTTAACTTCTACCTACAAAAATTGAACTTTGAGACCGCAAACTACATTAAATAAATATTATATTAACTTTTAATTATTATTATTATTATTAGCACCGCGTCTTTATACCCGTTCGGGTTATACGCACTTACGCTAATGTGTAACGGTAGGGTGATTGTGAGATGAAATGGAGGACCTACAGTTTAACGTGGAATCTGAACCACGGTGGAGGCCTGGCATTCCCCACATTCACAAGATGTCTTGTCAGAGGTGAAGGAAGGGTTTGGTAATCAGATAAATCTTTGCCGGGACCGAGGATTGAACCCCGGCCGCCAGCACAGAAGTCCGACACCTTACCCCTAGACCGCCAGGTCACCCAACTTTTAATTATTTATATAGGTATGCACACATTCATTATCGTTTCAATTTAACCATTCATCTTTTTTTCATATAAATAACTTAGTGGTTATGGATAGAATAGATAGTATATTTAAGAATAATAAAATATAAGAAGATATTAATTATTGTAAAAAGCCAAGATGGGAAGAGTATAGTTAAAATCAAATGCATCAATATTCACCTAAAATTCCTAAGTCCAAACAAGGGCGGAATTTAAATTCTTGCTCCCAAACTCGAGATTCAATCACGCTTAAGATAAAGTTACTCTGACACTAAGATGGTATTTTTATTTTTTAACCACATCATACTACCCATCCAGCCTATTCTCATCCGATTACACAAATTTAGTAGGATTAGGAAGGTTTAAATTTTACGGAAACTCGTTTACCTATATGTAGAGCGGAGCGTTTATACTTTGGGAAAGCTTACCCCAAAGACAGGGGCGTGTTTATTAAGGGAATGCGAAAATTATTTAGTAATATCATCTTTATATTTTAACATAATTTCAACCAGATATTAAAAAAGTGCATTTAAACCAGCACTGAATTTAAATTAGTTTTTTTTAATAATATTTAATTAATGTATTTTCATAAAAATATTTATTTTGATTTTAATTAATATTTACATTATTTTTATAAGGCTAAGCTTAAAATAAAGTTAACCCAAATATCACATGGTGTTATTAAACTGGATTAAAATTTGTTTGTAGTTTTCATTAGCTTGACATATAAAAAACAACAACCTATATTTGAAAATTATTTCTATTCCAATCAACACACTTCTTTCATATTTTACGTAATTAGTTTGTAAACCTTTATTTGAAAATAGATATCTAATTAATTTTAATGGCTGATTTATTATATTAAAAAATCTAACTCTGGTTGTAATTAAGATAAATGCTTACGAATGAGGAATCATGCAAGAGCAAAAATGTCGGAAACCACTGATTTAGAGGAAGAAGAAGAGTTAATTTAGTAATAACCAGCCTCAGCGCACAGAGTTGATATTTGAACCTTGATATTTCATTACTGGAAAACCAGTCCAGACGAACTCGGTTCCATTGCCCGCGTGCCCATCAATGCGGGTCAGACGGTATCGACCCGTAAGCTCTTCACGTACGAGTTATCTTCCTTAACTGACAAATGTAGGAGACGGTCATTCTGATCGTAATCGAAAGTTTAATAAAACACCTCACGTTCTAGCAGGCCCACAACTCTCATTCGGAAGTCCAGAATCCCATATCAATCAGTCCCTGATTGAGGATGGCTTTTTTTTTCAGTGAACTCATTCATTCTCTCAAGACAATTATTTTAATCAAATAGATATACGCTATTATTGGATCAGTAAGTTAATATCTCTCCTGATATCAACGAATTTATAGCTTGGAATATACAAAACAATAATTTTACCGGTTGTTCTCTATGGGTGTGACGTGGTCTCTTACCTTACATGACTAAAACAAACTTAGGATGTTGAAAAACAAGGTGCTTAGAAAGAGATTTGGTTCGAAAAGGGATGTAGATAATGGGGAGTGGAGGAGGCTATATAATGATGAGATAAGTAACCTGTATTCATAACACTATATTGTTATGTGAATAAAGTCTCGTAGAATACGATGGGCAGGACATGAAGAGTGAATAGGAGAATCTAGAATCGTGTTCAGAGTAATTGACTGGCAAACCAAATGGGAATACCTAAAGTCTGTTCAGCGTAGGAATTGTTTCCTGAAAGGCCTTTTTCCCTAACAGAAATCTATTATATAGTAGGATATTGGTAGAAAGAAAGACCATTCAGAGAGTAATTCCTACCGTGAATGGGGTATAGACACAGATGGGAGGATAACATTAGAATGGACCTGAGAGAGATTGGGTGTAATGAGGTGGACTGGATAGAGCTAACTCAATACAGGAAGAGAGAGCATACATTTTTAAGTGCTGCAATGAGTTTCGAGTTCCTAATGTCATATAGTAAGTAAGTAAGATAGATCGTTAAGGTTCACACACCTCATCCTAGCACCTTTTTTTTTGGATCTTATTATTTAAACTTTCTGCATCCACAGGCATGCAAATTAAAAGTTCAGGCAAACTTACTATGGCTCACCAGTGATGGAATTGTGTGGGCTCACATCCCAAGATTTTGTAATAAGGTTGTTTTGATAATAAGGGGTGCCCACTGGCCCGTTAGAACATCTTGAACCAAAATATTTTCGTTAATTCACGGCTCATCAAACAACTTTTCACAATTTATTTCGTAAGGGATCGACTAATACTGGTAAATACAAAATGATAAAACATTTAAGCCATTTTTAAACCTGAAACATGGTCCCTTTTTCTTATGTGAAAATATTTGTGTGCATGTGTGAGCGCTCCCTTCAGTCCCTCACCTATGTCTCACTGGCTTCTAGTGTTCGAATCGCACAATCACACGCGTTTTACTGAGAATTTTTTTAAGTTTCAAACATCTCACCAAAGAATAATGCTTATCCTATACCTTTCGTAGAAAAAATTATAACTCCTACATTACCAATTTTTATAAGTTATACAACACAATATGAAGATCTTACGGATAACCACAATAGGCAGAAGCTAGGTTTTTTAATGAATTAGCGAAATAAATGGCGATAGCAAAGAAATGCCCTAAAGGAACTGTTTGTCAAGCCAAGGTCTTGTTCTACTTTGCGATTAAACAAAAATCTGTTTTGAAGCCATAAAAGGCATAAAAGGTTCACACTAAACGTCTTGTGACAAAAATATCCTTTCACCCTACCTGCTCATTAAACGCATTTCATTCACAGATTTTCTAAAAACGGTACACGTCTTCATAATGGTGTGACAAACAGGTGTGCACCTACTCCTTGACAGCTTACTACTGTTCAACCTCTGAATTCGAGTTAATTTCTTGTGAATTTTACCTTCCTCAGCAAGAAGCCAATAAATTAATTAAATAAATGATATTGCTCAGCGAATAAATTTTCTATCTATATTATCTTAAATATATACATTTAGTAAAATCTCATCAAATTTTTAGAATTAAATATTATAAATTGTTGCAGAAACACTCCACAAAAAGTATTAGCGAAATAATATAGACTGTTACCAAAGAGCATAATAATCACTTTCAAATCTCGAAGACCTGAAAAAATAAATGGTACGGTATACCACACAGACATAGAACCAAGTTGAGCAGTCCTTAATGACAGCGAGCAGGTCTAGGTTTCCGTATCTCAAATACTGCAAATACTGTAGTTATGAAAGTATGAAACAAATTGGAAAGTTTTGTTTATTTAAAGTGCCCTCAGATAAATTTTCATGGGAAAACGAGGACTGCCATTTTGTTAATAATACCAAACAATTATTCCTGGATATAGAATTTTAAAAAAATAATTAAATCAGGTTTTGAGAATATCGATTATATTCGGTTTTTGCTCTTCAGTAAACTATCCTTAGTTTTTTTTTAATGTGGTATGAAGGGCATATTAATGAGTGTCACAGAACATTTTACTTCCTGTTAATCTCCTCAACCAACGACGCAATCCTCTCTCTTACATAGACCGTAAATCTGCCTTATTTCTGCAGATTTACTCATGTACAAAGAAAAATAAACCGTAACATAATATATAGCGAGTCTGGACAATTTAATCTTATTAGACGAGGGTAGAGATTTCCTAGTGTAGATTTTGTTTTCAGTTTATAGCTTAATATACCTAATAATTATTTCTAAAGTTTTATAATATTAGTTATTATAATATTTTTTTATCATCTATAAGAATTTTATTTTATCTCTCACTCAGATCTTACTATATTGACCTATACTCATACATTGATATATATTTCATATACAATTACTAAATAATTAACAAAAATTTAAAATGTAAAACAAAACAGCTTTTAAGCTATAATAAAATATATTTAAGAGAAAAGAATTTGCCAAAAACTGACATACAAATAAATCTCTATCCGAACATATTCGGTTTTTTTCTCCATCCTTAAGTTATTTTCTATTTTTCTTCTTTAAGAATGTTCAAAAAAAAATGTGAGCCCTCATAGCGTATGTTTCAAACTGAAATATTGATGCATCTTTTTTCTTGGAAATAGATTATGGCAGATGCTTGAAATAGTTATTATATATAAATTACTTCTATAATAATATTCACATATAGTTTGTTTTAATTCCAAATGAATAATAATTTGTTCCTTCATATATAATTTGTTCGTTCATATATTGTTTCTTAAATTTTAGCTTCTCTAAAACCTTTTTCTTTTGGAACCTTTTTTTACGTTCTTATTGTTTATTGACCACAGGTGATCCTAATATAGAGAAATGTCCGATGCCTGATTATTTAACGTTTATTAATCGGTGACAGCTGAAAGCCTTTGTTAAACATTTAAAATTTAGAGGTTCGTGTAGTATTAAAATTACATCTGATGTATAAAGAACAATGTCTGATACAACTGTTTCGTTTGATGTGCTAGCAAGCACTATCATGTTCGACTGAACCAAAGTAAGTTAGTCAAGTGAGTGTCTAAAACTGAGTGAGAGTTGAACTGTGGTCCCACCCGCGTGGAATCCAGAGAGCAATACCACGTGACCTGCCCTCTAGCGCCACACATGGTGGGCACAGAGTTCAAGAGCGTGCGGTGATGGTAGTGTGTCTTCATACTCTACATCTCAATGCCTCTTTGAATTACTATATAAAATATTAAAATTATATAATAGGAAATGTTATTTAGTTTATAAGATACTTCTGACAAAATATTATATTTAACTCACCTAATTAATCAACTCTAGTAAATTTTTATAGCATTTCAACGAGATTTATAGATCACTTCTTTTTTCTATAATAATTCATTATATTATTTCAAAAGACTAATCTTAGTCGCATTATGTTTCATCATCTCACCATATTTAAGGTATTTCTTTCTCCCTTAGGCACCTCCCTCCCCC
>CABFOV010000236.1:147751-186262 GCA_902141375.1 Timema poppense
CACATACACATACACATACACATACACATACACATACACATACACATACACATACACATTCACACATACGCATACACACACATACACATACACATATATATATATATATATATATATAAAATTTATGTAACTTGAAATATACCAATTTCTAAACAAATCGCTTTAAAATATTCAATTCAAACAATTTCAGAATTTCCCCCAAAAAAATAATTTAACCTATACAGTCCTAATTTTCATTTCAAACGCTCCACAGATATGCTGTTTAAACAAATTTTCTAAAAGCATTTTCAAAATATTTCTAAGTTTTGAAAATAATTTATCATTAAACTGGCCTTTAGCAAATTTTCCCTTGAAAGCTATGCACACAGCGTTATTAGGAGAGAAACACTCCCTAGATATTCCTTTTAAATAAAATTGTTAAAGTCATTAAAAAAAATTGTAATGGAAAAAAGAAAACCTCATCGATATACTACCCATTTGAGGACTAGTGTCAAAATAAAAATAATTTCCCAATGTTTTTCTCTATAACATAACACATATTAAACCAAAATTGAACTAAATTCATCAAACAGTTCCACATGTGTGGTCAGGCAAAGACATGAGGCAAAAAGATAATTATTGTAAATTACACTTTTTTGTATTCGAACACAGATAAAACGTAAGGATTAAGAATAATTTCAAAGGGAAAATTTTCACAATAGCAATATTATTTTTTGATATGAGAAAGTAAAAAAATACAATTTTTGACTTTGAAAATTCATTTTTAAATGGCTCATTAAATTGGAGATTGGAGATAGCCACATATAATCATAGGAAATTGTAAGATATGTTTAGAATTGAAACAGTGTAAGTAAAAGTTTATAATACAACTCGCAGATGACAGCATCTATCTGGATTGCTGTTACAAATGAAATGGTGTAAGTCAGACTTACGCCACTTCAAAAGTTAAGACGTACGTTCGTGGTTTAGATTATAATGGTTTGTTACAACATGTTCAGCCATAAAATGGACAAGTTATGTGACGTTTCTGAGGGTGAATAATAATCTTATGTTTATGATGCAGATGAGGACAAGAATTATGAGCCAATTTATGATGATGACTCAAATAGTTCAAGTAAGACCACTTTAATTATTGATTACAGTTTGACTAGAGTCAAACCATGATATGACTTTAAGGTTATGAATGATTCTTCTGCATTAATTTGTCTATTTTCATTAAACATATAAAATGTAATTTAATTTAACACTAACCATTATTAAATTTCTTCTCAATTAAATTATGATTATTTTTTTAAATCTAAAATTTATCACACAATCTCATACTTAGGAAAAGGACCCTCTTTTCATTATGGGTAGATAACTTAAGACCCGACATGAGATCCCTTTTAACTAAAATGAGTATTGCTCTTTAAAAATATATTTTTCTGCATTCTAGTGGTGTTTCAAGTAACTATTTAGAACATTTACTAAGAAAAGAATGTCGTATTAATTTTTATCAACTCTGGCAACAAGAGGTGCCTTTTGATATTGTGGTTAAACAACAGTAAATTTTTGCCTACAGTAGGTCCCTTTTATACCTGTGTATTTTATACATTATAATATATCTATTAAGCTATTACATTATTTAAAATGTTAATGTAAACAATACTATTTATTTTATAAGGTCATGTTTATTATTTTTTGTGAGGTTATGTTTTTTTAAATGTCTTCTGAAATAAGCAAAATAAATAATATTTTTGTAGTGCAAAGCTTTAAAAATGTTTTTTTCTTTCAAAACACCCTATTTACACTAAATATATCTTTAAAACCTTAACTCAGTCAAATTTTAAGATATCTGTGTAAACTTGGTGTTAATTAATTAGCATTTTAAACTCTGCAAGAATATGTAAAATACCCAAATTACAAAATTCTGACAAGAGGTCCATTTATTTTTCCGTATTACATATGGGACTCTACAGTTTGTATCACATTTTAATGGTAGCTTCATCCTAAGAGAATTTTATACTACATATGTATTTTAAAATAATTTATCCTAAGTCTCTTTACGCATTTTTCTTTTACAGGTGTTCCATTTGATCAAGAAAGCACAAATAGACAGAAAACACAGAGTGTAGAAGCATGTGTGGAAGAAGACATAACCGAGGGAGGATACGCCAGCAGAAATGAGTAGAGATGGGAAGAGTGCATCACGAAAACGGCTGTGAAAACCAAACATCATTAAGCTATCGCAAAGAAACTTATTAACAATGGTAAGAGCTACACAAATCAAAGAGCAAATTTTGTATCTACTAAAGAATTCAAAAATGGTAACTGTAACTGCCCTAAAAATTCACTTCTCACATTTCCGGAAGGAGAAATAAAAATATGGCTGATAATGTTTGGAATATAGGCAATTTTAAACAATAGAATATATTTTTATGTGTTCTGATCCATCATTCTGATATGAAACAAAGAAGGCCACGGGACCAGTCCAGGCCAGGAAGAAAGGTAACATATTTATACTATTTGCAAAAGTCGGATAAAACTACTCGTGTTTGTAAAAGGTTTTTCTTACAAACATTTTCTTTATCTTATGATAGAGTTTCTAGGGCCCTAGAAAAAGTGCTCCAAAATAAGTCACCTAGAGAAGACCTGCGAGGAAAGCAACAAAACGAACGAAAAATAACAGATGATGAAATTTCAAAAATAACTGACCATATAAACCATTGGTCCCCAAACTTTTTATACCTTAGAGCACATTCAAAACTAGTGTGGCGGGCACCAATTACTTTTTCAAGGCAAATTTACTGACTCTCCCCAGACTTATGTCAGCCTCAATGCTATATACACGGGCCGGTCAACTGCCATGTTAAGTTTCCAACAACGATTGTGACGTTACATGTGGTTGTGGGTGATACTCAAGGCCGTAGCCATAGGGGGGAAGGTGGGGCTTCAACCCCCTCCAAGTTGAGAAAAAATTAAATTTAAAAATACTGCTATATTTACGGCTTTAACAAGATCAAAATAAAAACACTTAAGGAACTATTTAACTTATCACCACCATTTTGGTACTTGGGTACATTTAAATATATATATATATATATATTCTGTGTTTATTGAGGCAAACAAGCTGGGTAGACCCATGCCAAGATATTTACAAAGGAAATCGGAAGTATTAGCATGTTATTAGTGAGTAGAATGATATTCCCGAGTAATAAAGTAAACTTTGTAAATGAGCCGGCAAAAAGAGGAATCAGAAGGGGGTGGGTATTGGAAAGAGGAGGGGGCTTTCAATCACAAACTTCTTGAGAACAGTATACCTGGAGATAAGCGCAAACTTGATTTTTGTCAGAAAAGTGACAGTTTAAAATTATTAGTCAAGAACATTTCAGCTGTGGTCAAAAAGTGGCGGGCAGACGCCAAAGGCTTGGCGGGTGTCACGGCACCCGCGGGCATAGGTTTGGGGACCCCTGAATAAAAGGTTTTTCTGCATTTCAAAGACACTATACTAGTAAAGACAACTCACAAAGTAAGTACCTTTCTCCTTCTTTGGACATAAGAAAAATTTACAACTTTCATGTAGATATTTGCAAGGAAAAAGGTGTACTACCTGTTAAATAACACTTTTATAAGTATATATTTAACACTAGGTTTAACTTACATTTGCATACACCACGTAAGGATACCCGTAAAATCTGCTATCTTTATAAAAATAAAATTGTTGCTGAGGATGATCAACAGAAAATATATGAATTAGAAATTCAACACCAGCTTCATTTGAGAAAGGCTGACAGAGCCAGGGAAAATTTGAACTAAGGCAAAGAAAAAAAAAGGCTGAAGTCTCAGAAATTATTTATACTTGCACAATTTACCTTCAGAATGTATTGCATTTCTATGATTTAACAGTATCAGAGGCATAATATCGCCGAATCATGTATTGCTACAAATTGGGAATCCCTGATGTAGCAACAGGTCAAGCAGTACTCTATATATGGAATGAAACTGTAGCCTCGAGGAGGTCACAAGACATTTCATCTTGCCTTGTAAAGTATTTAAAAGCCATTGTAGCAAACAAAAAACACATAATAATATACAATGGCACATGCACTGGTCATAACCGGAACATAAAGTTAGCATTGATGCTAATGCAATTAACTCAAGATACTAACATTGAAGTAATTGACCATAAACTTATGATTTCGGGTAACGTGTACCTTCCTAATGATGCGGAATTTGGACTAATTGAAAAAGCAGCAGGAAACCTAACTATTTTGTTCCCAATGATTGGTATGAAGTAATGACAACTGATAAGAAAAAGAAACATTCATGGTTGTTAAAATGCAACAAAAAGATTTTCTTCCAAAAGCATAACTGGAAAAATAACATTACAAAACATAAAAAAGACAAGGAGAATCAAGATGTAAATTGTCTCTCAATCCAGTGGTTATGGTATGAAAAGAAAAAGCCATACACAATCCTGTACAAGAACACCCTTGACACAGAAAGGAGTTTTAATGCCTTAATATCAGACCAACTAAACCAGGACGAAAAGTTTATTTCCGATATGTTAACTTGAGGCGACTCTACAACAATAAAATTCCAGTAAGTAATCTGAAATTGCGAGGCATGTTATACCTTTTAAAATAGATACCACCAATGCAACACACTTTCTTCACATCCCAAAAAAGTGACAGAGAACAAACAAGACAGTGGGTTAGTCTCCTGTGAGTGAAGTTACTGAAGATGTTTATTAAAATCATTTTCAAAGAATGACTAAAAGTATTATTTAACAATTTTTGTGCTTAAAACTGTTCAATTTAAATAAAATGTTTGTTTTCCTGCCAACAATAATATTGTGTTTGTTTTTCTAAGTAAACTTTGCAATTAAATATAATTTCTAGTGAAGAATGGACATAATTAAAGTGGTGTAATAAATTTTGTCCAAATAAAATTAGTATTTTGTTGAGTTTTAAAGTGGTCTTAGTCATTTATAGCAATATTAGTTTATAATGGCATATTTATTTGAAGTACATTTTGAATTAACAAGTCTCTTTGATGTCCTTTATGGGTAAAATATATCAGAATCTTATTATTCTAATATTAGATTTGATAATACATAAAAATGTTTAACTCCTTGTCCTAAAAATTTAGATAACAGGACTTAAACTACTTACATTCTCAACACCTCGTTATATCCTACGTTACCCCCTAAAGGTAGCTAGCATTCCTTGAACTTTTCTATTAGTGAGTTGCTCACAGGATTGGGCCTTATTGTAATCCGTCAAGGAAGCAAAGTGTGAGTGTATTTTCTTTTCTTTTAATCCATGCTATAATGTTTTATACAAAATAAACAAAAACTACATTTAATGTGTTTGTATTTAATAACATCATAAATCAATACAAATGTCATAAAAGATTTAACATAGAAAAATGTCACACAATAAAATAATTGATATTTTAAAATTGTTTGATAATCAGATTAAATTTCTTTGTAAAGTATTTGCTCACATTATGTTTAAAATTAATGGCCTAAAGTATTAACGGTCTTTATCTAAATATAGACGTCTAGCTAAATCAATATGTATACTCAAAGTAATGGAACAATAAATGTTTTATTTACCTTTTTAATCTCATCAATTATTAGAAATGTTCTTAAAAACATATAAATATTAGTTGTATTTCTTAAAAATGGTGAAGAACCAAAACAAATTTTAAAAGATATTAAAAATATACTAAGCATATTTAAAGAATTTAAATATATTAGATTGGGAATGAATTTAATTATTTTATATAGATTTAATTAGTTAAACTAAATAAAAATAATTAATTTAAATTTATCGGATATATAGTCTTATATATTTATACAAAATTAAAATCCTTTATAAATGTATAATCTAAATACAATATTTTTGTTTCGCATTTTATATAAATTGTATAATTTGCGTTTTTCATGAAAGTTATAAAACGTATCTTACTTGGTTCTAATGGGGTTTTGTTTATAAGATGGAACCATATTGTTATTAGTCAAGATAAGCATAATATAGTTTAGGTAAATGGTAAGGAACATAACTTTAGCAGCTTATATAAACTTTGTTACAGTGCAAACATATATATATATATATATATATAACATAACTTTGCCGTTTATAAAAATATTTAAAAAAATCACATTTAACTTATGTCCAGCCGGACACAAAACCTTGGGCTTGTATATAATTAGCTTAAATTTCTTGATGCAATATAATTATCTGATAATATAATTGCTATCATATTTCATGACACAGTAGGTTTCTATATATGAGTATACATAAATAGCTTAGAATGTCTATATAATAAAGGAATTTGCTTTTAACAATAAAAAATTATTTTAATTGTGTATTTAGATAATAGTACAATTTTCCATTCACTATAATCATTTATCCTTTAATGTCCTAACTTTAATGAAATTCGTCACTTTAAAAAACACAAGAATGACAAAAAAATGTATAAAAAATATTGTGATTATGATATGGATTCTAACTAACGCTAAAATGGTTATTGAGGATGAATATTTGTAGTTATTAATACATACTTTGTTTAGTTACCCCTCTAACAATACAAATAATAAACTCGATATATTGATAAATTTATATTGTATTATGTCTCTTTTAATTTGTTTCAAATTGAAGGCAAGTAAGTAATGAAAATATTATATATTAATAAACTGTAAGCTTATCACAAAACGCCTGTGTGTATACAAATAATTATAAAAATTAATAACATACAATAACAATAACACTTATTTTTAATGTCCATCACATGATATGTACAAACATTAGTACTTAAATATAAAGGAGTTTGATTCAAAAGATCAACGCAAATGCTTTATTCTTGTTTTTTAACTTGATGTTAAATATATTAGAGCAAATTTGTCTTTCGTTTCCTATCTTTTCCAAAGATTATGTACTTTGTTTTGAACCAATGTTTTTACACGATGGGTGGTAAAAAACATATTTTGAACTAATATATTACTTAATATGTTAGAAAATCATTACCAGTCTCTCATCTTAAGTCTCGCTACCAATTTAATGACCTCTTAATATGAAATCTTAATCTCGCTCAATCGATATTATGTTCAGGATCTTCCTCTATTTGCGTCGACGGCACCATAGGTGGTCTGAAACCACCATACTCGATGCACAATTTCTTAGGGTGAGAGCGTTGACCTCCCACGCTCAGCGTCCTACTGCTGGATGGTGTCAGATGAAGGGATGGTCCTGAATGAAATGCGTAGGAAGGTCTCGATCTGACGGGAGCCTGTTCGGCGTATACAACTCTAGTCTTCAAAGATGATCCTAGAGTTGATTCTTTCCGGTAGGCAGACGATACCCGGGACGAAGTCTTTGTAGAAGATTTAGCTCCGTTTATATATATAGGTTGATACTCCCTGTAAGGTACTGCCACGACATGGGGGTACGGAACGTAATGATGTACAGGTACACGCACAGGGTGAGGAACGGCATAAGGCACTGGAAAAGGATGCGGAACAGCGTAAGGCTTAGGGTAAGGCACAGGCCTGTCTACTGCGACGAGCTTAGTCACCTCAACAGGGAACAAATGAGGAACGGGTACGGGTCTATCCACGGCAACTAGCTTAGTGTGCTCAACATGAACTGGTTTCTCAACCTCCACGAATTTGGTTCTTTCCACAGCTACGGGTTGATATACTGGGACAGGCCTTTCTACCTCAACAATCTTTGTACTTTCAATGTGTATTGGTTTTTCTATTTCAACTGGTACAGGGACTGGTTTTTCAACTTCCACCACCGTGGGGGCATCGTTGTGTACCTGTACAACCTGTATTTTGCTGTGTGCATTATTGTCAAGGTATTGACCAAGGTTCACTTGCTTTACAGATTCGTAAAAATTCTGATGGCTTTCCCTTATTGAATCTAGTTCTGTTCTTTCTTGTGAATAACTCGATTGCTGGCTATAATCAGATTGGGCCTGAGCAGCAGCTGATGCTTCTTCCACTAATTGGTTATGTTGGCTCTGAGATACACTTTCGTCAATGCGAAGCTTTTTTCCATATTGGGTGCGAATGTGGTTTTCCAATTCTACTACCTCTTCTTGCGTGTATGCTTGAGGCTGTGGAAGATGTTCAACCAATGTTATCTGGTCTCTTATCTGACCGGATCCAGAATTATATTCTTGCTGTGCTAGATTACTCTGCAGTGTATCTTGATTTTGAGAAAATTGTTCATTATATTTTGCTGTCTGAGTTTCACTGTACGTTGTCTGACCTTGATTGTATCCGATGAGAACCTGGTTTTCCCCTAAGGATTGTTGCTGACCAAACCTTAATGGAATAGATTTCTGGATCTCAACCAAAGTCTTTGCCCGTGCTGTCACCTCATCCACTTCTTCAACAACTTGTGGGACTCGTTTTACTTCTTGTTCAGGAACGATAATTGGTTGTTGTGAATAGTGGCTCTGGATATTCTCCTGTGAAGATACTAAAGACAGTTCTGCCTGAGAATGGACCTCAACCGAGGAACTAATTTGAGGCCTAGGTGTGACAATAATAGTCTGAGGAGAAGGGGATGCCACAGAGTAGCTTAATAATGGCCTGGGTGTGCTGATATACAAACTATTATCTTCACCAACATTTGTTGAGTCTAGCCCACTCGCTGAAGAGGAGTATCTATATGAAGACGAAGAATCGGCTGAAGAAGAGGCGTACAAAGGCGTCGCTTGACTCGAGGATGCGTATACAATCGGGCTAGGGGACACTATTTCAACCTGTTCTTGTGTTTTCTTCAGATTGGCGATTACAATGGGTCTAAACGTTGAATAGCTCAACGGGGCTGGAGTTGGTGTTACAGAGATAATCTCCTCTTTTCTTATTTCATTGTAGGCTAGATTTCTTTCTTGTTCTACACTCGAAGAAGTTACAGATTGAATTGCGTTTCCAGCAAGGTTTTGGTTTTGGGGTAGCTTTGTGCCAAAGGGTATTGCTGAGTTGGTGTCTGCTACGTACGCTGTGATTCGGACGTCACTAACACCATCAGTAACAGCTACGCCACTTCCACTAGCGTAGTTTTGCTCATTAGAATATTCTTTAGGTAAATACGTGTTTGAGTTGGTCTGATAGATCGAACCTTGTTGGGTATTTAAAGACGTGCGCCCACTCTCTAATTCAGAGGATCCGGTTACTTGGTAAGATGCAGATGATGCTGGGGACGTTTGTTGATAATAAACGGGATTATATGATGCAGGGCCTGTGATGGGAGCTGCATGATTTATATAAAGGGTACCCCCTCCTTGAGCTTGAGTCCTTTGAGAAGATGAATCGATTTCTTGTTGATATGTTGACGAATCATATTGATTCACTCCTAAAGATGACTCCGTAGAATGTTGATATGTTGCTGATGATCCATCTGGGATAGCGCCGTTAGAAGTGATGATTACGTTTGGAACTTGTTGTCTTTGTTGCAAGACAGGTACCAACACCGTTGGACTTTGAGGTGTTACCACTGCTACCGGCTGGACTGTAGGCACTGCAGCCGTCAGTACTTGAACACCTGATTGAACGGGAAGTACATTCTGAGGAGATGATTGTTGCGTAAGACCTAAAGATGTAGCCTGTAACCACATAAGATCATAATAAACATTTAATCGTGTATATACAATGTACTTATTGCAATAAAATTTTATTTTAATGACTTTTAAATTTATTTCACATGCTTATAAAAGTATTTTAATTTTTTAGATAGTGTACTTTTAGATTGGTTCTACGCAATTAAAAAAATAATTACTTTTATGGCATCATATTTACCTTTTTGTTTGCTTGCCACATAATAATTTAATTTAAAATAAGATATAAAAACACTTTGTGAAAATATCCATGCTACTTGACCAATATTACAGTTAATACTATTAGGTAGAGTCAATAATACTAGTGATGATACTAGAAGCTTTGCTGGACCTAAAAATATATATCTCAATATTTTATTTTATTATTTCGACATATCTCTATGTTTAGTTTTATTAAAAATGTACCTGATATAATATATAAAATTATACTTTAAAAATGTGTATTGAGCGGAGTTGAAAACTAACACCTTGTCTTAACATGCTAATGTTTTATAAAAATACTAATCAGGATTTGTTCCAAGTCAGAGATTGATTCATCCACATGGCTCTCCCAATGCTTGAAAGCCATAACTATAATCAATGTCTCCAAGAGTGCAATCCTTTTGTTGAACAGTAGGTATATCAGGTACAAATATGGAGCTCGAATCCTGATTCGGTAACATTCATTTCCAAAACACTCAACTTAATTCTGATAAAAACAAAACAACCAAAATGAATTTCTACACGTTAGTGAAAGTAAGCTGACTGGAACTAGCATTAATACATCTTAAGTCTACACCTTAGTTTGTCAGGTTAATGAGTTGAAAAAATCTGGAAATTGTAGCTTACGGCTTATTATATATAAGTAGGTGAATGGGTTTGGTTGAGGGAGGTGACAACTAATCATCAAATACAGTAATGTGTTGGGCAACGATTGTGCGAATAGGAAAAAAGGAAGGGTAAAGGATTCATAAAATACTCAAGACAGTCTTAAAATTATTTAAATTATATAATTTTGATTATATACTTAAAATAAAATCCAAATAAATAATTTTAAAAATATAAATCAAATCTTGTTGCTAAAATTTTCAGATGATTTTATCACAAAGGCCTAGGATGTATTCGTTAAAGCTTTTATAATAATGTTGAAGTATTAATATATCTAATATAAAGCGTACCCAAGTTGATGATACTTTCAATCCCCAAGAAATGTAGTCGGTACAAGAATGTGAGAAGTGAACGGAAAATTCTGTTATTATAGCTCATTTGGTGATGTTTCTGGTGTTAACGTAATTATTATTTGATCCTTTTAAATAAATGAAATGTTTTCCAGAAAAAAATGAGTTTCACGAATTTAAAAAGTGTCAATCTCACATGTATAGACGCTCTGAATTGACCAAACTAAAGTATCGGGAACCCTCTTGGTTTTCACCACAAACTCACCACAGCCCCGTTTTTTAGGGCCTTCACAGCCCTTTCTCCCATGGCGAATTGGGTCCTACTGGAACCATGGGCGTTGGTGCTACCATACGTCACTAAGGGATGGTACCCCCAGTCATCAACGAAGTACTGGACGTTCTGTCCCGACCCGGGGGTGTCAACGTAGTACAGTCCCAGGGCGAACTCGCCATCCCGCGTCTCCAAGTGACCCTGACGGCCTCCTTTGCCATCCTTGATGTCGTAGCCATACTCGTACTTGGGTGGGTGCTGTAACAGGGTCACGTTGGCTGTAGTGAGGAATATGGAATTTCCAACACCGTTGATTTCTTTAAAGCATTGTGCTTCTGATCGGTATTTTAATTTAAGAGTTTGGGATAATATTATGATATCTCTCAAAAATATAATTTTAAACTATTAAAGGTATAAATATTATTTTTTAATTTTTCCAATTTGATACAAACTTTGTACTTTCGGAAATAGTTATAAATATACCGGTTGCTCAATGTAAGGTAATAGAAGAGCACAACTAAATATTATCTATAACACTTACAGATGTGGTATAACTTATTACTATCCAAATACTTTCAATAAATACGTTCAGTACCAAAATCTTAATCTAGGGATTAAGAATGAAGAAGGCAGCTTATAGGAGGTACACTTGTATTACCATGAAGAGTATAAAGAAAACCCCTAATTGATAAATACTATTTAAGAAAGCACCTAACGTACTCATATTAAGTATTCAAACCATGACCTCTCATCAACGTAAATTTAAAGCTTAACACCTTTGATTGTAATATCAATATAATTTTGTTCAGATAAGAGAATAAGTAAATACACTATTATTGGGCTAAATTTATTACACATATCATGTAGAGCGGACAAACTTATTTGAGGTTTTTCCTATGAAAATTGGGTTCTAAGTTGTATAAAGATAAGAGTTTTAGCAGAAATTTTAAAAAAATACTAAAAATACTATATTTATATTACTGTATTCATACACCAAGTCATTTATTTTATATTATTAGTTACAATGATCTGGATTAAAGTTTAAAGCTCAAAAAATCTTCTTTAAGGATAGTGGGGGAATTGGAGATTGAATCCCGGCCAGAAGGTGTTTTTCTTACATTTCTTATTATTATTCTTTCAAAAAGGTTATTTAAAATTCTTAATTCCTTAACCATGACCCATTATTACAGTTAAATGTGGATAGCCCAGATGGATAATAAGGTGTTATGTAAAAAATTATATATTTATTGAATAATAAATTATTGGTTTCTCCTTTGGTCAAATGGGACTATTAACTGTTATAACACTTTAATTCAGTTTGATACTTGTTATTATTCTTGTCTGTAGTTTTTTTTTTACACTAAAAAACTTCAAATTACATTTTAGAATATCGGACTTTTTACACTTCTCTAATAACCTATTTTAATGCTGAAATTTATTCATTATATCATATTCTATTTTAATATTATAATGATATTATAATATATTATTATACCTATGACAAATCAACTTACAATTATATTTAGATTTCTCTTCGGTTATAAATACTGTACTTAAATAAGTTTTATAGCGTGTCCTAACTCGAAACATTGTTCGTGCTTGAATGTAACCAACAAGTTTTACAGCAACTCATCGCACTCCAAGGATGACGTCACCAACGTTTTGTTAATCTCCTTCAAATCATTAGCATGACACCAAGCGTGAAAGTGCAAGAGTGGTAAGATTCGAAATTTTGATCGTATAGTTTGTATGGGTAAATTCAGCTTCATTTGGGAAGTCAAGTTTTAACTCACAACTCCTGTATTTAGAAACGATTATTTTTATCTCTTTAATAGTGGTTCTCCATTCTATCTCTACCCTACTTATTTGTGCCATACATGCACTTGATTTTTCTTTATTATATTTCATGCTAAGAAAGGTATGTTTGTGTTCAATACTAGTGAATCGACTCTTACAATTTTAATTATTTATGTACAAAAAAATATATTATTGACATTATTATTATTATCATTAGCACCGCGTCATACTACCCGTTAGGGTTATACGCACTTACGCTAATGTGTAATGGTAGGGTGATTGTGAGATGAAATGGAGGACCTACAGTTTAAACGTGGAATCCAAACCACGGTGGAGGCCTGGCATTCCCCACATTCACAAGTTGTTATTAATATACAACTTTTCAGAGGTGAAGGAAGGGTTTGGCACTCACATAAATCTGTGCCCAGACCAAGGATTGAACCCCGCACCCCTAACATGGAGGTCCGAAACCTTACCCCTAGACCACCAGGTCACCGACCTTATTGACATTATATTATACTATTTAGTAAAGCAGGATACAATAAAGGGAAGTAATACTGCTATCTAGAAGACAAGATAAGCTTGCAATAAAAGTAATAAGGCTGTTCTTTTAAAGATCACATATGGTTGCAGTAAAGATGCTATCTTGTAGATTACTATAAAAGCTTAGTTTTACTATTTTACAGGCCAT
Organism: Timema poppense; assembly: GCA_902141375.1. Classification (NCBI taxonomy): domain Eukaryota; kingdom Metazoa; phylum Arthropoda; class Insecta; order Phasmatodea; family Timematidae; genus Timema; species Timema poppense. Next base: position 161,283 of record CABFOV010000236.1, read on the forward strand.
AGAAGATTTTATTAAAGCTAGTAGGTTTGCTGTATTACAGGCTAAAGAGACTACAACAGAGTAGTTATGCTTACTAACTTGCAATGGAAATAAATTGGACGGTAATTTATTTTAATATAATTCGATTTGTCAGTTTCAAATTAAGTTTTAGTTTTTTACAAGTTTACTAAGTTAATAGTATTCCTCGAATCTTTTACTATCAAAGATTATTAAAATTAGTATTTTTACATCCACAAAAAGAGTACCAAAATGACATCAAAAATTCGGAACACAAATCCTTTTATTAAATATTTATACATATATATTTTTATTGACTATTTTTATTGGGGCATTTAATGTGCACATTATAGATGCAAGCATATCAGCACATGACTTACAAACCTACCGAAGTCAGGGAAGTAGAATTAATAATAAACATTAAGTCAGAGCAACTAATTATTTCATCCTATTTGTTTCGCAGAATGAACACGAATACAGAATTATATAAGACTGTCAAAAACACCCAGAATAGAACTAATGTGGTCAACAATTCTTAACACTGAGCTGTGGCAAATGAGCTTGTATGATTTGTTTTGTTTTTTGTTTAGAGATCCTCTTTCCTAAAGATAGCTCTTTACACAGTAGTGATATCTACGCTATATCGTTTAAAGTTTTATGCCCTTGGGATGGAGGATCCTTTTTAAATGACCTCAACAATAAAAGGCTGGTGTAATTACTTTCTGGAGAAGCTTAAATCATTCATGTGGAAATCGTAAAACAGAGTTCACATCAGTAAATACATAAACTTGTGTTGGGATTAAAGTATCACGAAAATAAACTTAGTTTTGTAAATCAAATCGGGCTGTTTTAGACGTAGTTTTTAACTTGACACATTTGTTTAGTACATTTCAATAAATATATTTAAACTATATATTTCCATCAATTTTATAAAATTAAATTGGATTATAAAAGATAATCACATATACACTCTATATCTATATTGACTAAAATAGCATTTTTGTTTGAAACAATTTACTTGTCGTGCAACAAGTATGAAATATTATCAATTCACTTATACCATTAATAGTTTTTTTTAGCTGGTTTTCAAGCCAAATGCAGGTCAACAAAGTTTACAATAATTTAACTCAACAATTTTATAACATTAAATATAATTTCATATTTTAAATATCTTTGAATAAAACATAAAATTTAAGTTTTAAGCCAATATCTATCATAATCTATACTTCCAATCTGTTGTGAGAAGTAATTGAGATTAAAAGTTTATCTTACGTCAAACATTTGTTATTCTACCAAAACCCGTTCCCTGGAGATCTCAAACTGATGGCCGTATGTTCTAAATACGTCAAACTTTCATTGCACTTGGTCGCTTTTGAAAGGTAGGAAGGGGTTTTCATTTTGACTGTGGCTTAATAACGGTGATTTTTCCATACTCTCACTACAGTCAAACGTGATTTATCATTCTCAAAACTACCTTCATTTTTTTTTACCTCTAACAAAATAGCATCATCTTCTTTAGTTGACGCAATATCTAAACTCTATAAAGAGTCACTCTCACAATAGACTGGATTATTCTATGACGGGGATATCCGTGTTCAATTCCCGGTCTAATGTATTGAGGGAGTTTTCCCTAAATGGTTTTCCACTCCCTCTACAGGCAAATAAGGTTACACGTTCTCTCTATTCGACCTTCCTTAGCCCTTACATATTATTAGCGGTGAAAAAAATACATTGTTTGGATAAGAAACCACATAAATAATAATAATAAATAAAATATTTATGGCTGGTGTGAGCTACATAAATCTGAAGTTCAGTTTGTAGCGGAAATATTAGTTAGAACTAATGTACCGTTAGCCAGGGATCGCCCGAATATACCAATCGTGCATCCATTCCGTGGAGGCTCTTTCCATGTAACGATGAGATGAGGGTATGATGAAAGTGATTATGACGGGGGGAAATCCAACGAAGATCTTAACCAAACTTAAGCCTAATTTACCAAACCTAGATGATCATGGAAAGTATTCTCTTTTCGAGAAAATTCGCCCAGTACCACCCAGGAATCAAATCCGGTGACCTTTAGGTCAGCATCCAGTATCCCTTAACACAAGATCGGTTATTATAGATAATATAAAGGTGGGAAAATATAATATAATAATCTAAATGTCTATCAGGCATGGCTTAAAACTATAAATAAACATTTTGTTTTAATGGAAAGTTGTTATTTTCCCGGTGGTTCGTTTGGAAGAGTTAGTTGTGCGTGTGAGGTGTAATTTTCTGTGTATCCGGATGCTGCGGGCTCTCTAGCCTCTGTATCCACTGCCCTAGATCAAGGTGGGGAAGCCAGGGGGATAACTGGAGCAAATGAACGCCGACCGGTTGACAGATGATAGTCTTTCTCTTCCCGATCACTGACCGAGAGGAGCCTCTCACCCGAAGGAGAGCTACACGGAGCTAAAGACAGGGAACGAGCCTTGGTCGGTGATCAATATCATTGCACCTACGATCAAAACTGTGAGATACTTTTATTTGAATCTAGTTTTGGATCGTGAGAGACTCTGATTCGAATCCTGTTTGGGGTCTAGAATTTTTTTTATTTGATTCGTGTTGGAAGTCATGAGAAACTTGAATCCAGTTTAGAGTCGTGAGAAACTTTGATTCAGGTCAGAATTTTGGTAATGAGATAATTTGGTTCGAATATAGTTTGGAGTAATGTGTGATTTTGATTCGAATCTAGTTTGGAACAATGAGTGACTTTGATTCTAGTCCAGTTTGGAGTAATTAGTGTCTTTGACTCTAATCTAGTTTGGCGTAGTGAGGGAATTTGTTCAAATCTAGTTTGGAGTAATGAGAGATTTTTATTCGAATATAATTTGTAGTAACGAAATATTTTGATTCGAATCTAGTTTGTAGTAATGAGTGACTTTGATTCGAATTTAGTTTTTAGTAGTGAGAGGCTTTGATTTGAATCTAGTTAATTTGATTCGAATATAGTTTGGAGTAATGAGAAATTGAGATTAAAATATATTTTGTAGTAATGAGAGATTTTGATTCAATTCTAGTTTGAGGTCACAAAAGACTTTGATTTGAAGCTCATTTTAAGTCGGAAAAAACTTTGGGTCAAATCTTGTTTTGATTCGTGAAAGACTTTTGATTAATATTCAATTTAGGCTCATTAGAGATATAACTCAATTTCAGTTGTTTTTTTAATACTTATTGATCTGTATCTAGTTTGGAATCGTGGGCATTTTTATTTGAATCTCTTTTGGGGTCATGCGATTCACCAATTCCTATCCCATTCGGGGTCAAAACAATTAAGTCTTAGAGAGAAACGAAATAAGGGCATGAAAAAATTAGTTAATAAATAATTCCAAAATACATAATTATATATATCGTTATTCTACTTGTATGTTAACAACACACTGATCTTTTTGACATTTCACTTTTAAAATCTGTTAATAATTCTCTAAATACAAATATTATCTGTCAAATTATTAGTAATTATGATTATAGGTAAATATTTATAACAAATGATATCTTATTCAATAAATTTCCCACATTTTTGAAGATCTTTTGGATTAGTTTCTAAATTACTTTCCTATTTGCCCTTGAACAGAATTTATAAATTTGATAACATAATAGTTAAGAATTCGGTAAGAGGAAATTATATTTAGAATGATGCTTAATTATTAGCTATAAACAGGATATAAAACCACATTATTATAAATGTTACCCTCATCTCGTTCGGCTAAGGATTAAATTCCATCTTTACGTTTCAAAGTCAACCCTCCATCGAACTACTAGCTTTTATTATTAATTAATAAATAAATATGTATTTTTGACAAAGCTTAACTTTCCCTTGAATATATCTGTGTCAACAAGGTATTCAAACCTGTTTATTTCTACATATATTTTAATTTTCTTTATAGGGGATGTACAGCTAAATTTTAACAGAATTATCTTTGGTTGAGCAGAAGTTGGAGGGAAATTATAAGATGCTTTCTTTTAGAAATATAGGTTCATTCTTTTTTAATTAGTACCTTCATATGGGTATTTGACAACTTAATGAAAAACTATTATCAAAACACATTATATAATCTAAAGATATTATAGTTAACGTGTTTAATGTGTTTAAATATGGAGCCATTATATATTAATTTGATGGTAGGATTTTATTATGAAGAAAATATAATATAAATTTTTTTTGCGGTCAATATTGATAACATTTTACTATATTGTTGATGTTATTTTATTGGTATTGAGAATTTCTATCTAAAGTGAAGGTTACAGATAACATGATTCGACGCATGAATATGTGAAAATAGATCTATTATATATTTTCTAGGTAAGGTTCTTCCAATGACAAGTGAACTAACTACCGCCTGTTTCATTAAATATTTCCGTTCGTTACACGCATTTTTGTATCTAGTATTTTTTTTAAACGAAAACATGGCGTGGTTATCCAAGCTCATTTCATAACAGCTACTACTCCATTGATAAATTACATACTTTTAATAATAGCGTATTTTCACCAAATACCTAAACTTAACCTAGATACCTAAGGTCTTCTATAAGAAATGCTATAACTAAAATTTAAAAAATAACTTATACCTAATTAAATTTTATATTTTTTGTTTTTGGCTTTGATATGAACAGAAAATAAATCTTTCTAAAAAGATTACGCTTCCTTATTATGAGAACATAATTGATAAATATTCAGGTAATATATATGTCTAACTCCCAATTTATTAAAGGCTTAATCTATATGTTTTATTATTATTTTAAAACCCGTTTTAAACCCGTTGAGGTTATACGCATACATTATTTACGCTAATGAAGTATTAATTAAGAAGGTATAATTTTAGAGGAACAATATCTGCATTTGCATGGAGGTAGTGGTAAAACACTTAAGTGAAGAAAAGCTCACCACACCCAATAGGGATTAGAACCCTAATCTCCACCTCCCTGATAATCCAATACAACGCGAGAGGGATGAGCTAAGCCATGCAACTACCTATGTTGGTTGAATGCTAAAGATCAGGAGAATAGTTTGAAAGAAGGGCACCAGCATGTGCTAGTAAAGAGACCGAGAATAATACAGGATTAAATTATTGTGTAAGACTAATAAAGTACATCCAGCAGAGATCCGAATCAATATCTTTCCATCAACGGTGACTCAAAATCAAGGTAAGATCGACTAATTTTTGTAGGTTAAACGACATCAAATATGGTTCTGTTCTCTGGTCTATCTTTTCAACCTTTTTAACACGTTTAAACTACAGAACCATTTCAAAGTGTTTTACAACTTTATTCGTAAAAATTCAAATGTCAAAAATTTATATTTATTATTACTTTTATTTAATTTTGAAATAACTGTGACGTCATCACTCTCCACCTGTCGCACACATTCCTTGTCTCGATTTTAATGACAAAAACTTCAAACACAACATAATCTCTCTCTCACTCTCTTTTATTTTAAATACATACACGCTGTCACACGTGAACCTTTACTTTGTGAATCTACTAATACTCACCCTACATATTTTTTTCATTTTTAATTCCTGAAAGTATATATATTTCCACTCCTGCTAATGATCCCTGAGTCGTGGTAGAGTAACGAAAGGGACGATTCGGAAATGAAAATTTTAAAATGTATTTATTTTAAAAGAAGAATAAAAGAGATTACAAAGCCTTATATGTCTCTCCATATTATTTATGATGTACGTTCCGTTTATTTTATTTTTATCCTTAATAAGATATAAAATTAATTAGGTACAAAGTAAGCCTAGATATACCTTTTGAAGAAAAAGATAATTTAAATTTTAATTATATATTTGATTAACGCTCCCAAACATAGGTAACGGATTTAATATAGCCATTTCTTTGCGATGCTTAAGAGCATTTTCTGTGCTTAAGTGATATCTTCCCATTAGGTTTGCCAGTCAGTAAGTACCCTTAACAAAGTTCTAGATTCTGCCATATTAACGAAATGTGTCCACCGTGATTTGCGAAATTTTAATATCCATACAATGTATTTTGACGAGTATCGGGTATGTAACTTATCATTATTTATCCCCCTCATTCCTAATATTCTCATCTCTTTTTAGAATAAATATCCTCCTACTGAGAATATGGTGAATAATCAGTCGCGAACAACCGATAAGGGTGGTACTTGGTCGTGATGAGCTCTCAAAGTTAAAAAAAGTAATTCCTTCAAGAAACACACAAAAGAAATACCATAATCAAATTAATAATCACATCGATGAACACGTGGACTAACCGTAATGCCCATCTGTTCTGGGCTTTTAGGGACCAAGAGGTTAATATCAGAACCCCACAATGTGTTCTTAGAGCTATTTTTCTTCCCATAAAGGGGTGTTCACTCTTACTTCACGTTTACGCGGGTACATTTCATCCTGGATCATCCCTAACACTACTCGTGTAATTGAAATTACGCATGGCCATTACGTGAAGTATGACGTGCTGAAATTAAATAAATTATCGCTCACAAGAGGCAAAAATAGCTTATGGTATGGATCCAAGTTTGTTTTCTGGAATGCCTGAGCATCAAAATATGAAAATACTTATTAAAAAGGTGCTTATTATTTATTACGATCTTATAAAGGAGCAGGTACTACTACAATACTATATCCTTAATGACTCTTTTCTAGTCTGACTTCTTAGCTTGGTCAGTAGCGTGTCTGTCTTCTGAACTAATATTCCCGGGTTAAATTCCCGGCATGGCCAAAACAAATTATCACTGGTGAAATTAGGGTTTTCTCTTTATTAGTGATGAATTAACGGCCAGGGGCTGGATGTTGTGTCTATATTAGATATAAGTTAGTTTATAAATCCAGTGCTGATATAATCAATCAGTTCAGATGTTGCATGTTAAATACCATAAATGAATTAAAATTAAAAAACAAACAAAACAAATAGCTGTTAATATCCTCTGACCTAAACTAGTGGGCACACCGTTTAAATGTAAAGATAAATTTTTCTGGTTTGCATGGGGTTGAGAGATTTAATTTTGACTGTGATTATTTTTAAATTATTTACCACTCTTTCTTCAAGCAAATACTTTTTAATATTCATCTTAATTCTACCTTCTTCGTCCTTCCACAATAGCGTAATGTATAGTGAGGTACGGTAAGCCGAAAAAAGCTACCTTTCTAGAGTTAACTCATCAGCATTAAATAAGTATTTAGTATATTACTTTTCACCTTGCTTGATTTTTATATTAAATCGAAAACTATCAAGGAAGTGAGTTTTATAATGTACTATAATTTTTTTACAGGTCAATTATTATTTTAGTTGCCAAATATCAAAAACCCGCTTCATTGGATAAATGTTCTAATACGTTACACTAATTATTATATATTGGCTGCCGATGAATAATTCCGAATGGGTGTACTAAGTGTGGTTTCCTAAATGGCTTTTCACTTGCCCTCCAAGAAAATGCAGGTACAATTCCCCTAAATTCAACCTTGCTTATCATTAATTCATTATCGTAATTAGTAAATAAGCTTATGAATTGAATGGGTGGTAAGAAACGATTCTTAAAAAATAAGAATTATTATATAGCAATAAAGTGCCCAAATCTTAAACACTTGTATTCTCATTTAATACTACTATCGGGAATGTTAAAGTATAATAATATCTTAATCTAATTCTTAAAAAATGTATAAGACACTATCTTATGTTTATGATACTGATAGTAAAGTTATATATTTAGTGCCAGTATGTATCTATTAATAGCTTAAACGAATTAAAATAAACTATCAGGAGATTGGATTTTAAGTAAACTTATGTCGTGTATTAGTCCAAATGTAGTATATATTAGAATAATATTTTGTGGAAGGGTGTAGAAGGTGGGTGTTCTGGATGGGCTTAACCATTTCTGTGTATGAGGTTGAAAATCTAAACAAAGCAAATAATCTTAAGTTAGGGGTGTGGGGGATGTGAATAAAGGTGTTTTTGTACAGTTTTTATAGCAAAACATTTTTTTATTTGACAAAATAAATAAATTATTGCTCCAGTATGGACACAAAAGAGATTATTTTTCTTCACATGATATCAACAGTTATTGAATATCTGTCATGAGCATAACAGCATTAAACGAAAAATAATTTAAATAAAGATATGAAGTGGTCATTAAATTTCAGGACACACTTGGCAGATATTCAAGAACTGATTAGGTCACCATATGAATAAAACTAAACACTCTGTTTATTCTGGAGAAATATTTTATTTGTTTTAGGTTATAAAAACTAAGAGATACCGTCCTTAACTGGCTTTTAGACACTCCCACCTTGAGAGCAAATATCTCGACAGAATACGAGGTAAAAGATTACGCTCGAACAAAAAAATTGCGTCCAAGCCATGGATTACTGCATTCTAAAATTTACAAATGTAAATTTGAGATAAGTTTTATTTTTATTTTTACTAAAGAGGAATAGAGGAAAAAGTTTACCACCTGTTCCAGGCTGTATTATCTACCTAAGTTAGACGTTAACCTTAGGACTAAACACTTAAAGTCAAGTAGTCCCTATTTGAAATATGTTATTTTTGAAACAAACCAACTTTATTGCCTGGTGGTCAAAGTTCCTGGCTACAAATCCAAAGGTCCCGGATTCTCTTCTTAGCGCTTCCAAACTTTTATGTAGCAGTGAGTCTGGCCCAGGGTCTGACTTTGCCTCGTGAGGACCAAATTAGGAGCTAATTGAATGAAAAAGTAGCTGTACTAATCTATAAAACTGAGTTTTACTGATGGAGGTTTCATTGTGCTGACAACATGACACCTTCTATCCATAGAAGCAGGCACTTTCTTTGCAAGCAAACGGTGGCCACTCGGTCGATATAGCTCAATTGCGGGCTGACCCTATGGATTTTGTTCATTTAAAGGTAATTGAACCATATTATCATCCTGATTTCCTGTTTTGAAGAATTATTATCAAACATATAAATCTGAAAGGACGTGTGACCCATCCCACTATTTAGGGTGTTTAAGCAAATTATAGTTTATTTTGAAGATTTTTTAGGGGAGGAAATTAACATTTGTATTATTTTTTTTATCAAAAAGCTATTGTATCATATTGAATATAATTGGAGCCTTTTATTAATAGACTGTTTCAACCACTTTTTTTTAATACCAACATGTTCTATTAATATTTATTCATTATTAAATATGTTAACGTATTTTTAAAACCATAAAAAATTAGAGAAAGTTTCCAGCAACGGTTTTGCAAATAATTTAATTTTAATAATAGTTCAAGACTCACTTGAACATCCTTAACAATGGTTGAGTACCCTGTCCCCGAGGAACCGGTTAAAGTAGGTAGTAGCACATTCTAATATGAAACTATACCCGGTAACAACCTCTAAAGGAAATGTTCACATTGGAGATAAATTATATCCTCTTTCTCTAGGCTTCGTTGTTTCTGGAAGATTGTACTGCACAAATAAATATTTGTGGATCGAAAAGTACAATAAATGTATCAATAAACGTATCAATAAACTAAAAATACACCTTAATATTTTGTGACCTTGAACTTAGAGCTTTGAATAGTCCTTTTTGCATGAAAGAACAAACAGGAGAAATAAGTACAATGATTCTAATACACTCCTACTTTTATTCCCCTTAAACCACTGGTGTTGGTGGCTAATGCATAAATGCCCCTAGCTTAATCAAATAGCTCTGCTCTAAGCAGTTCTATAATGATTTAACAGTAGTTATTTCAAACTAAAAATAGCACAAGCTTATCCGAATTTGGACGTTGTCTAGTGATTAATGATGCGATACAATTTCTGGTTAGAGCTTTTATAAAGAAAAATATAATGTTCTGGTTGATCGGCCGTTAAATTGGTGCTTATAGTAGGAGTGTATGAAACAATAGTGTTTTTTCAGTTTTTGCCGCTTTTTTTAGTCAAAATGAATCAAATATGACTCTCGTATAAATAAAGGGTTTAGTTTTATTCACCTGGAGATATCAAAATTTTTTGAGTATATGTGATAAGGATACTGACATTAGATGAGAAAAAATTAAATTAATATTAAAAAAAATATCATTGAATTCCCAGACACGCTTGACCGATATTCAAGAACTTTTATCACTATGTGAAGAAAATTAAACTTTGTTTCTGCTGGAGAATTATTTAATTTATTTTGGCACAAAGAATTTTGTTATAAATAATGTAATTATTGGTATCGCGTCTTGCTGCTCGTTCGTGCTATACGCTAGTGTTGATATAGAAACTGCGAAAATACTGCTCTTAGCTCGCGTTCTCTACATTCCTACTTTAAACTCATTTTTATACTCTATAAAAAGTACTCTAAACATATATCAAATAATATCAAGAATAATAGGTACACCTAGTCTGGTTTTACGGTGATGATGTGGTCAAGATTGTACTCCCTATTGGGTGAAATAAGGTTTTTTTTTATTCCTATTGGTGACCTGGCTGTCTAGGGGTAGGGTGTCAGACTTCTGTGCTGGCGGCCGGGGTTCAATCCTCGTTCCCGGCACAGATTTATCTGATTACCAAACCCTTCCTTCACCTCTGACAAGACATCTTGTGAATGTGGGGAATGCCAGGCCTCCACCATGGTTCGGATTCCACGTTAAACTGTAGGTCCTCCATTTAATCTCACAATCACCCTACCATTACACATTAGCGTAAGTGCGTATAAACCAAACGGGTAGTAAGACGAGATGCTAATAATAATAATAATAATAATAATAATAATAATAATAATGATAATAATAATAATCTTATTTCTATTAGATATCCCAATCCTTCCCTAAAATACATTCCTAGCACCTACCCTCAATAGCTTATATATTCGGATAGCCCTGAAAGGAAGCACAGGTGCACACATAAGAAAGGAGCCATGAAAATATGTTAAATAACCTACTTACGCTAGGGCATTGAAAGCTTGTAAGCTCATTGCCGCACTTATAAAAGTGCGCCACCTCTCTATATTTCGAGCTAGTTCTAACCAGTCCACCTCATTACACTCTATCTTTAGCTTGAGCTAGTTCAACCCAGAGCACCTCATAACACACTATCTCTTTCAGATCCATTATAACGCTATTCTTCCATCTGCCTCTAGGTCTTCCCAATGGTCTCTTCTCATTTGGTTTGACAGTCATTGTTCTAAACAGTGTTCTAGATTCCCTTAGGCCTTAATACACGTGCAACCCTAAAAACTTAGTTTGTAGGGCCCACAGCTATTTCCATAAACCGACATACCACCACCTCTTCAGTAATTTAAAAAAACCTGAAGTTTTGTTTAGTGTAATTGCAGTAGTTTGTACCCCTATAACAATTTTTCAGCCGTATAGTGTATCAAGAAATACTAAAAGAAGGTAAATACTTTACATAGAATAATACAGCTAGTAGCAGTGTTTTTACACATATAAGAGTTGATTTTTCCCCATCCATATGTTTCATTTTCTTCCCCAAAGAAATTTATCTATATAAATATACAAAGAACAACTGTGCTAATTTAAATTATATCAATTAGTGCATTCAAAACACAAATCGGTGGGGTTAAAACGGAGAACTCACTTCACTCATTCAATAAATCAAACCATATAATTGTTTGTGTTTGTATTTGCACTCTGACAATATTTTATAGATTACCTAAACAAGGAGACTACTATACGACTATGCAAGAACACATTTTTACTACTCCAACTTGTTTTTTCCCCTCTGTCACCTAAGCATGCGTGGGGCCCCCTAAATCGCGGGCCTTGTTAGGGCCCACCTGTTCCCATTCGTGCTGTATGTACGGTCCACCATAATCTACTAGACTTGACTATCCTCACAATGTCTAGTGGTGAGTACAGAGTATGTAACTCATCATTATGTAACTTCCTTCACTCCCCAGTAGCCACATCCCTTTTTGAGCCAAGTACTTTACTTGCTAAGCACTCTTTAACATCTATAACGCATACTAACATTTTATTAATTATTTTTAAGTTGAATCGTAATTCAAAAACTAGTCAATGTAAGCTAAAGGTAAAAGGAATTAATTAATTTATTTGAGTTATGTCGTTGTTGCGTTCAGCGGTGCGTGATTAGCGATGAAGGAGAAAATGTTGCCCCTCCGGCAACACTTGTGTTGTTTTCTCTCTACATATCCATGACACAGACCTTGCTACTGGGTAATGAACTGGCCTACATCTGGTAAAACAACTCACGATTGTCACATAAAAATATTACATATTTAGCTAGAAGTGTTTTTATAATAAAAATAAAGCTACTTAAAACGAGAGAGACTATTTTTAACTATGATCTTAATACGAATAATTTGCATACATATAATGCTTAATATTAGAACTTATCTAGAAACTATCCTAGTATTTGGAATACATCGTTTCAAGGACAACGACCAAAAGTGAGACCAAAAATATCAATATTTATTTCTTATACCTTATCTATAGTCGAAAGTGTTTTTGTTTGAAACTATATTTAAAATTGGGCTTTTTTTTAATAATAAATAAACAAATTAATTTATTTTCTATTTCAATCCCTTTTAAATGTTCAAAGGTTGGCTTACTATGGTCACTTTTAAAGTAATTTGGTTCAATAACATTGTTTTTACTAAATGTTTTCAAAAATAAAAAATATATTTCTATACATTCTGTATTATTACATTTATTATTAAAATTATTTGCTCGGAACTTTATATATATATATATATATATATATTGGAACCTATATACATATTTATATTTATAATTATTACTATTTTTTATTATTTCTTTTAACTTTAAAATATCGTTTACCTTTTAGAATGTTGTCAAAACCAAGTATTATCTTTCAAGGCCATCCAAATATATTCATCGGGGTCGAAAAGCATCAGAAGACTCTTTATTATACTAGATCATTATAGACTACTGACCGATTAGAAATACTTCCCCTTGAATTCCTTTATCAGTATTTTAAATCAAGATTCTTTGGAAGACCAGTGAAATTGGAAAAAAAAAAAAAAAAAAAAAGCGGTGAAAGGCCTGACTGACACTTTAGTGCTCTTGGCCATTTTACAACTTTATTTTTTGCATTAATTTAATGGGCACGATTTACATAAATATCCAATTTAGTTATTAAGCTTATTCAGTCAGAAACAACTGGCATTAAATTTAATTGAACTCTTCCTACAAATGTTTAAAAGTTTTCTATTTTTTATTTAAAAATATCGTTTTAGGTTAATTGGAAATTAGAAAACAAAAATTATTTATTTACGAATGGGTGTTAAATCAAATTGCAGGATTATATTTTTTCCTAATTAATAAAATAAAATCTTGAAGAGTTTTTTTGTGTCGGTAGTAATTTTATACATAAATAGATGAGATAAGATTGTTATATGATTAAATATTAATAAGTTAATCCATGAACCAAATATAAAAGTCCCAGTGTAGATAAAAATAAAATGTTATTTATTTTGATTGATGATAATAAAATTATATTTGTATTTAAAACAGTATATTTTTTTTAGCAACGTGTATTACTACCTGCTCTCTTTATACGCTTGTATACTAATCACACTAATGGTTTTAAGGTTGAAGGAAGACTATATTTAAAGGAAGCGTACCAACATTTGCGTAAAAGGGAGAGTGGAAAACCATTTTGTAAAAATCACCCTCAGTACACCCGACCGAGATTTGAACCCCGATATCCCTGTCATTGGAAATCTAGTCTACTGTGAGAATACTGCCTTAGATCATAAGGTCGCCAAAGCGGGTAGTATGTCAATATTAAATTCCTAGATAATCGTACCTTTATAAAACTAATGGAAGTATAAGCTTTCAACCCGATGATATTCAAACCGGACTCTTAACAAAGATGGTTAATCAGAATGAAAAAATATAAATAAGCATAACTAAAGACAAATGTTCATAGAAAGAGTCTGGATTCTAGAAAAGTTAATATATTTACTTTCGCGTATTCATACGACAGGTTAATTTATTTGCAGTTGTCACTTTCGGTAGATATTATAAATACTTATAAAAACACTTTAAATATTATCGTATTAAAGTGCTATTAATTTGTGCCAAAATTAATATTGTATTTGTTATTAAAGCTTCTTCCTGGGAAAATTGAACTCTACCTCTAATGTCCAGGTAAAATAGAATAATTTACAATTCTTAAATTTCTCAGTATGATAAATTTATCTTCAGTTTTTGATACGCAATCAAACTAAATCCTAACCTTCCGAGAAAAGGATGAGAAAGCATGCAGGTCAACCTCGCTAGTGAGCCCAACTTGCAATTATTTTCGTTTTATATATCTTTATAGTTTTTATAACTCCAGAATTATTATACTAGTCCTGCATGAACTAGCTTTATAATTGAATAGTTCATATTCCTAGCAGTAGTTTTGGATTAAGTAGGTATTATACTCTAGATTAAGTTTGTTTGTGTAACCTCCTCGGTGGCCACATGGTATAAGGAGTCATTCTTATAATAGACTCGATTGATAATGACAAGTATATTGGGTTCAAATTCCGTTCCGATGTATTGAGGGTAATTTCCGCCTAAATAATTCGCCACTCTCCCTCTACACAAATGTAGGTACATTTCATTTAAATTTAACTTTACTCATTTCTAACTCACTAGCATAATAAGTGCATGTACTTATGACCTGAACAGTTAGTAATAATTGGTGATAAATAAGGATTTGTTAGCATTGCAACCCGCACAGGAGCAAACGTGCCAACCAATGCCTGATTTTGTTTGTAGGGTAATTGGGGGATCGAATCCCAGTTGGATGTATTCAGGATGTATTTTTGCAAAATGATTTCCCACCTTCCTTCCCTTAAAATTCTGATTATTACTATCTAAATTGTACCTATCTCATTCCAACCCCGTTAGACTAGATGTGCCCATAGCCTGGATGGATATTAAATCATGTTTTAAATAAAAAGCAATTAAAAAATTGATTATTTAAATATAACCCTATCAAGAACTAATTATATTTTCCCTGTAGTTTTTTTATTAGCCTACATTTAGGCCTACTCTACCTTAAATGAGATAGGGGTGGACGCGAGTTATAGTATATATATTGGAAAATTTGATGCTAAATTATTTTTTTTAGGCAAAATATTAAATATATAGAATATTGATTATCTTATGCAGAGAATTATAGTTATTTAATATTTTGTCTTGAACATAGTTTTAGTTTTGTTTTTAAGGTATCCCCATGTTATAGACATATGCCTATGGGATAGCTACTCTAACGAGGCAGGGAGTGTATGAAAGTGTTTTAGATATAATATACTCACACTTTAGTGGAAAAAGAGTGGAAAACTATTTAGAAAAAAAAACCGTTCTAATTAGACCAGGATTTAACATTCATAGTGTAGGTGACCTGGCGGTCTAGGGGTAAGGTGTCAAACTTCTGTGCTGGCGGCCGGGGTTCAATCCTCGGGCCCGGCACAGATTTATCTGATTACCAAACCCTTCCTTCACCTCTGACAAGACATCTTGTGAATGTGGGGAATGCCAGGCCTCCACCGTGGTTCGGATTCCACGTTAAACTGTAGGTCCTCCATTTCATCTCACAATCACCCTACCATTACACATTAGCTTAAGTGCGTATAACCCGAACGGGTAGTAAGACGCGGTGCTAATAATAATAACATTCATAGTCATCAACGGGCCCGATAGCGATGCCTAGCTAGGCTTAAACCATTCGGCCACTGACGTGGATCATAATTATAATTGACTATACAATTTTTAAACTATCAGAAAGATTTCTTGTAAAATCCCACTATTATCATGAAATATACATAGTTGTTGAGATTAATATGCATATAAAATTAAAATAAATGTGTTTCGACTATTTAAGCCGAAAATGTTATTCATAAACAAAAATAAGCCGGTTAAACAATAGACCTTACTCATGGTCCTTGCCACACATCTTATTTCAGTTAAGAAACATAACATATTCTTACAAATAGATTACGTCTTGAATCTCTACGGTAGAACATGCCTTCTGTGAGAGATTTTGATTAAGATGTCGCCAACGCACAAGTTGAATACAAGCCCATGGTCACCTTGTTGCTGTCTTCGCCCGGGTTTGGTGACAGGGGTATGATGAACCGTACAAAGTGAGTGACATGGGTCTTGTGAAGGAATAAAATTCTTCCCTTTGACCAAATAGACTCAAGAAAAAATCAAATATTCCTACGATTATTATTATTATTATTATTATTATTATTATTAGCACCGCGTCTTACTACTCATTCGGACTATACGCACTTACGTTAATGTGTAATGGTAGTGTGATTGTGAGATTAAATGAAAGACCTACAATTTTATGTGGAATCCGAACCACGGTGGAGGCCGGGCATTCCACACATTCAAAGGTTGTGGTTAATACACGTCTTGTCAGAGGTGAAGGAAGGGTTTGGAAATCAGATAAATCTGTGCCGGGACCGAGGACCTACGACTATGATTTATGTAAATAAGTATATTATTTTTAAACACGACTTATTTCTACCCATTCGCGTTATAATATACATTTATGTACTAATTACGCTAGTGATTTTAGGGTTTTGCAAGGTCATATTTAAATGAGGTGTACCCGCATTTTCATAGAAGAAGAGTGGAAAACCACCCTCATTACACCCGACTGATATTCGAACCTTGATCTCCCGGTCATCGGAAGTCTAGTCTATTGAGAGAGTAGCGTGTTAGACTATGCTGTCACCAAAGCAGTAAGAAGTATATTCACCTGATTAAGTTTATTTATTATTATTTCTTTATTTACGCTACCGTCTGGAATAGAGTGCCTGCCTGACTTTGGATTTAACTCTATTAGCTTCCTATTGAGTGCTCGTATATTTCACTTTAACACACAATAGCAAGCACCCTTTTCTATCAATACTTATATTAAAATAGCGTTGGATTATTTTAATTTTATTTATTTGAGGTTTATAATTTGCATTTTCTGAAATGACTGATTATATCATTGCACGATATTTTCTATGAGCAGGATCAAATGGTACTTCAAATTTTTCCTGGAAAGGTATTTTCACGTTCCCTGCTGGTTTCTTTTACATGCCACAATCGACATGTGACCGAAGGCTTTACTTCCCCTCCAAAGGAAGTTTTGCTAATGATTTCTTTCACTCAAGAAAAATAAGTCAACGCCCACTAACATATTTCTAACACTATATTTTAGTCCAGCCTAATCCCTTGAGATTCAAATAAAACATTCCTAAGTAGAAAGAATCACCAGAAAATATAAGGAACCAATTATTTATTTTCTATAGAAAAATTATTGTAATCTTATAAATTTTTTATCTCAAGACTACGATGAATAATTGCGTATATTTCCACCCAATTTATAAACTAGCATGTATGTCTGACTGTCCCTTTTGATTTGTGTGGTGCTTTACGCCAAAACGGTGTTACGCCCTTTGTTCAGACTCTATATTTATTTTACATGAATAGATCGTGATTTTGGGCCTATTGATGATAGTTTACTTCCAATTGAAATTTTTAATTCAAAATTTTGAAACTGGCACAAACGATTTGGTTTAAAATTGATTTTATATATAAATATATATATTTTTTTTTGCAATAATTTTATTCACAGATGGCTTACTGACAACTATTTTATTATATGTTTGAACTAATTTGAAAATGGCATTAACAATTTTATTTAAATGTGATGTCTGTCTAGACAATTTATTTTCAATTTCCTTAAAAAAATAAAGTTGAGGTTATTTTTCAGATAAATGTTTATTTGAGTTTATTTAAAGGGATTATGACGAGTTTTGTTCAATATTTATATTTGAAATATGTTCCATAAGCCTATACAAATATTTTTTTTTTCTTGAACAAAATTTAAGATTAGTTTAGTATATACTAATTTTTAAAAGTTTTGATCTATGTCACAATAGACAGTATGAGAAAGTGTGTACGAAAATATCTTATAAAATATGTTATGTCATTCTTCTCGCCAGGAATCATTCGCCTTCTTCGCTTAGGCTCCAAGGTGTTCACGTCCCTGATTTAGAGAAAGGTCGACGTGACCCTATCTTTATCACCCCTGCGAGATTCTCATACTGCAGTCCACACTCGTGTTAACAATGTCGTCCGTATGAATCCACCCAACATCTTAGACCCCCGCTGAGGTGTGGACCACAGCTCCACGTGTAATCCTTCGTACTGGTACTCTTATCGTGATACAGCGCTTCAAGTCTTGCGATGACCAAACACCGATATGGTTAAGGAGAGAGGCGTTTTACTCTTTGTCCGAATAGAGCTCAGTATTTTTTGTCGATTATTTTGTGCAGCTCCTTAGAATTATTATGTTCCAGAAAGGTGTGGGCTTTGCGTATCATTTGAATCCAATATTTGGTGACGTGCATCGGTTCAAGCTCATCTAGTTAAGTTTTAGTGGGGTCAAGGATCTAACCCATTGAAATCATAATCCGGGTGAACTGATGCTGGTCTTGTCATGCATGGTTTTACACCAACTCTAAAGGCAAATGCTGAACAATTTACTCTTAAAATTATCTTACACATTTCTATCCGGTAAGTGCGGCCAAATGCCGGTAGCCCAACTGGGTAGTAAGGCGTGGCGCTCTCTTTTAAAATAAATAATTTGGTGATGTTTTGTCATAAATATGTTAGCTATCAACAAATTTGCCACCAGCTTCAGTGGCTGAATCGTCTAAGGCGTCACTTTTGTGTTAAAGTGGCCTGCTGAGGACGGTAGTTTTTCCTCAATCGTTTCTTACTTTCCTTCAACTCAAATGTGGTTAAATTAACTCTAAATATATACTTCATTTCCTATTCATGTAAATATAACGTGGGTCTTTTGACTTAAAATACAACTGCTTCAGCTACTGAAATATTCAATTTTATTCACCCATATACATAGCAATTTCTAGCTTATTATCTAATATTATGTATATGCATGAAAGATATAAGAGTTCACCTTCTGCAATTCCTCCAAGGCTTTTTGGGTGATAGTGTACATTTGAGCGTTGAAATAACATTTATTTTTACCATAATCGGGTTAATTTGTGCCTCCCTAAGCATGTACGGCCTGGATCCAAAGTCAGAATTCAATGTCACCAGCAATTAAGACGACACAATAAGTATGTCTTTGTATGTGCAAAGAGGATATTAATATCACCCTGAAACTAATTTGAGGAACTAGCCCTTGCACATCCGGATGAGGTTCAAACACATATATCTTCACCTGAGTTAATGTGAGCTTAACACCTTGGTGGTGACCTGGCGGGCTAGGGGTAAAGTGTCAGTCTTCTATACTGGTGGCCGGGGTTCAATCCCCGGTCCCGGCATAAATTTATCTGATTACCAAACCCTTCCTTCACCTCTGACAAGACATCTTGTGAATGGGTGGAATGCCTGGCCTCCACCGTGGTTCGGATTCCACGTTAAACTGTAGGTCCTTCATTTCATCTCACGATCACCATACCATTACACATTAGCGTAAGTGCGTATAACCCGAACGGGTAGTAAGACGCGGTGCTAATAATAATAATAATAATAATAATAACACCTTGGTCAAAACAATCATGTCAAGACTTTCCCGACTAATATTTAAATTTTAAATTTAATGTAACATACTTTTAATATATAATAATAATAATAATAATATGCCTTTCTTTGCTTAAAAACCATAAATTACTGTTTGGTTATGTAACTTTGGGAACCTATATTAATTTTGTGAGTGTTCATCCAAAACGTAATTCGAGTATTGACATTTGTAGAAAACCCTACTTCAATGTCCACATAAATTGAATAATACTATTTAGGAGTCTGAACTGGTAATCACTTAAGCGTTTTCCGATGAAAGCTGAATGAATATCATGTCCATAGCTCTTTGGTGGGTATACAATGCGGCTTAAGTCAAGAAGTTAATCCGACGTTCTAAGCCACGCTCACCGCCCACGAACTATACACCTACGTGCACTTTGAAACTTTAACAACGCGATTTAGCTTTTGTGACATGTTTTATTTGGTCTATGGTCTATTTTACGTTCAGGAGATATTAAAATACAGCTTTTCATAATAATCTGAAGGGAAAAACTAAATATAAAATACAAACTACTTATTCTTCAATTAAGGTTGATAACACCTTTTTTTGTGTATCATAACGTCTTACAACCTGTTGAGGTTTTACCTGTAAACCTATATAATAATTATTTTAATGGGGGTGGAGATGAGGAAAAATAAATGTTATAAGTAATTTACCCGCATTTGCGTGGAAGAAGTGTGGAAGACAATTTACCCTAAGTAGACCCAACCGGGATTTGAATACCGATCTCCCTGTCTTCAGTCAGCCAGTCTGACACTCGTGTGGCGCATTGAAATGAAGCGGGTATATCTATTATGTAATGGTTAACATTAAAACATTTTTATAAGTATTGATTTAATTTCCTGCCAAGTTTTACCAAACGTTTGGGCTATACGGATACATTAACAACGCTAATAGTATACGGATGAATAAGGCAGTATTTTAGAGGAAATTTACCTGCATTTGCGAGAAGTATGAGGGAAAAACGTGTAGGAAAAACCCCCTTCAATACAACCGATATGGATTTGAAACTCAATCTCCCCGTCACCAGCAATCCAGTCTAACATGAGTTTGATGCGTTATACCATATGATCAACAATGTGGATAGTATTTATAATATATATCAAAAGTGATATATGTAAATCACATGACATGACAGATGAATATATTAAAATTAATTTAGTAATATACGTGACTGTCAAAAATCTTTTTAACTTTCTAAATCGGACTGTACTAATCTATGTATTATATTATAATGGGTATATATTTATAATAAAATAATTCCCATTTATTATGGATTGATGAGTTCATAGTCTATATCCGCATTGGTGATTACATGGTTTAAGGGGCTAGGCTATAAGAATACCCAATTACTTGTGACTGAGATGTCAAGGTTAAAATCCCGGCCAGTGGCACTGCGGAAGATGGAAAGGAAATGGTTTTTACTTTGAGTTATAACTAAGCTTTATCCATTTTCTCTTCGCATACTTTGAATGACTTTCTCTAAAATTACTTTAATCTTTTATACCCCAGATATTAAACTATTAAAGAACCCATATGTGTGTTTTATAAAAACAAGTGCAGAGACCTATTTATAATATAAAGCACATTTTGAACAAAATCGTCGAGCTATTTTTCAAATATTTCAAAATTTCATAATTCTTTCGAAATAAACTACTCTTATTTTTTTTCTTACGTTCTCGCTAACATAAAGGTAAAGAAAGTATTGTGATCGTCAAAAAAATTTAACTCAAGATTTTGATGGATCTTGACGTTTCATGCATGATCCCCCGAATCCAAAAAAGTGTTTTTTTGAAATACCACCTGTCTATCTGTCTGTATGGACCTCCAAATAGAGCATAAAATATTTTACAGATTGGTGTAAAACTTTATATTTCGGGTTTTCATAGGGTTGCACCGGGGTTTTTTTGGAATTGGATATCCAACCCAAAAATCAAGGGTAGTTTACTGAAAGGGAATAATAAAAAAAGTCGATTTTCTCAAAATGACTTTAAAGGCTCTGGGCTGATAAGATAAATTATTATTTTTTACCATATCTCCGAAACTATTTGAGATATGAAATTACTTATCATTACAAATATGTAGATCTATTTTAATACAAATATTTTATTCGAATCAAATTTTTATAAGACCAATAACTTTCAAGCTATACGCAAATATTTATATTTTTTAACTTTTCGAATACTAAAGGTAAAGTATTGTGACCGCAAAGAAAATCTAACCTGAAATGTATATGGGTGTCGACGTCTCATGACCCCCCCGAACACTAAAAAGTGGTATTTGCAATGACGTCTGTCTGTGTGTCTGTTTAAACTTAAAATTAAGAGTAGTTTAATATAGGACGAAAAGAGAAAAAATAGATTTTCTCAAAATCGGCTCTAATTATTTTTATTAAAATTCGTTTATAGTTGTTGATTAATATAATAAACAAACTGGATATTCTAATTTTCCCATGAAATTGACCTTTAACGTACTTTACAGAAGCGGAAATTTCCGTATTTCCGCACCTAACTTATCAATGCAAAATTGTAGTTAGTACTATTAAAAATTAAAAACTTTTATATGAAATACATTTTTAGGAAGCCAACAGTTTCTGAGATATTGGCAATTATGTTAAAACAATTTTGTGAGCTTTATTTGTAAAGAGATACTACTTGCATCTTAACGCAATAATTCTCCACTGCCATATAGTAATTAAATATAGCCTAAGTAAGTATCTCCAAAGTTTATGCTATTTTTTCTAAAACTTTTTAGGATAAATGTTAGTACAACAATGATCTATCTTCATTTCAGACTCAATTGTCAATATTTAAATTTTTTATTGGTCAAAATTTATAAATGAGTAATTTAGTAGAAATGCGATGACCTGAGGATGTGCAACACCTAATAAAATGTCGAAATTTTTTAACTGGAAGTCAAAATTTTATTACGAAGTTATGAACCTGGTCAACCCAATATTGATATTTTTTATTGGTACAAACATACAAATGAGGACTTTAATTATTTAAAAATAAAATTATAAAATTTTAAAACGGTACTTAAATAGTTTTACATAAGTAAAGTGCAATTTATGGTTGGGTTTTCTATGTTGTATTATTTCGTTTTACATATATTACGAGTTTTGAGTAAATATTTTCATTTTTAAACAATAGAGCGAGAAAGTCCGTGTGTAGTTCCGAACCATTTATTTCTCAAAGACAAGTAGACGTGATCATGTAGAACATTTTCCAGATATACATTTTAAGTAATATCGATAAAGTCTTTTTCATAGATATTAAAAATTTTTTAATTCATTTAAGATTAAATTACACTCAATTTTAGGTCTGGAATCAAATACATGATTTGCCTTAAAAATATTACTATATTACAATTAAACATCAAATTTGGTAGAAATTAAAAAAACTGTGTGGCTGAAACCAGAGCTAGACAGACAGGCAGACAGACTTACAGAAAGGCACTTAAAACGTCCAGATACATTATAATTTCCAGTTAGAAAATGTTCACAGTTACAATACTTTCCAAATGTGTTAATTATTTTGCTAAATTATACTAAAGTTGCAATTTTAATAAA
The DNA here is from genome assembly GCA_902141375.1 of Timema poppense. NCBI lineage: Eukaryota > Metazoa > Arthropoda > Insecta > Phasmatodea > Timematidae > Timema > Timema poppense. Next base: position 184,438 of record CABFOV010000236.1, read on the forward strand.
TCTCTTGGAACGGTTGTAGATAAAATTCAAAGCCTTACCTTAGTAAATTTTGAATAAAATTATATTGTCAGTTTTTATGCTTACGTACCTTGTCATGATCAGGCTTCTTCACATAACCTGGCGGTGCCTTGCCGAAGCTCTGAGATATCAGAGATCCTAGCGCCGCAAGCAGAAACCACTCCTGTAAAAAACCATCATATTTGTTATTAAGATTATTGTCTATACTTCGTTGTATGATATACTATAATCTTATTCATTGTTAAGTGAAAAACATGGACTTTTTAAGCAAACAAGAAATAATTTCAATACATGAGGAAGACCCTAATTTTATGCACTGGGGTATACTTATAGGTCTTTGAATAAATAAATTTATAGTTATGAGTATTAAATAAAAATTAATATTTTTTTCTTCATTTGATCATGACAGTAAATTAAATATTTAAAACTTGATCGAATCACCATTTTAAGACATGGTTTATAAAGCTGATTGACATTTTAAATATATTTTAAAATACTAATTTCAAAGGCATTTTTTTATAAATCAAATCTTTCTGAAATTATATTTGTTGTAGCACTTTTAAATTTTAATCCAAAACTCTTATCATATTTTCTATGGCCATTACATTTGATAAATTATAACATATTTGCATCAAACATTTTATATATCAACAACGTGGTCGGAATCAAGAGGATATTGAGAGTAAAATAATGCCCAGCAACTGTTTAAAAAACATCTGCACAATCTACCTTTAGCAATCCCATTCGAGTTGATTTCAAGAAACCTCACTTGATGTGTCTTCTGGCAAAACCACCGAATAAAACAACACACACTACCACAACAACAAAACTACTGGAAACGAGTCACCACTTGAAGGATCAGGTCTCCTGAGTTGGTGGAGAGTTCTGGACTGTCCAGGTAGGTCGTCGACAACAAACTGACCAGCCACCTTCTGCAAACTCTCACTCTTCAGCTGACCGAAGTAACCACTGGGAGAGGAAGGGGTGGAAGGAAGGACCAGTTTCCTTTTCTTTTTTTCTTTCTGCTCGTATTTTTTTTCATCACCCGTTCATTCCTTCCCTCCTTCCACCCTAAATCACCACCAACAATGTTGCTGACCCCCTATTCCTCACATGCCCCTTTCTTTCTCTTTCATCGACGACCCTACTACTACTACTTCCTCTCCGGGGCGTTGTCTCTTACCTCCTTCTCTCACTCACTCACGCGCTGGTAAGGTGAGAGATGAGAACATCTCTCTCTCTTTCACTGCTACCTCTTACTCTCGACTTCTGCAGCTCCTCTCTTTCTTCACGTTTTCCTCTCGCTCTCAATGAACGGTCGCACACGCTGGAAGCGTGCGTCACGAGCGAGGGGACAAAATCACGTAAGATCATCAAACATCAGTGGCCATGCGGTGTAAGACGTGTAAGTCAAAATATGATATATCATGTGTGCTTTCCTATTACCTCTCCACGCAAATGTGAGTGCATTAATACAAACTATATCCTAACTTTACCCTAATAAGTTATTTAATAATCTTAGTGCTAGGTGTAATAGAAAAAAAAAAAAAAGAGAAACAAATTTTAAAGTTTAGGATTTGTATATAGGCCGAAGATCTTTGCTCGTTTTATTGCTCACGAGTGCACATTTACATGTTTGGGTCTGTTTTTAATTAGTGTGTGTGTACCGGAGGATATAATGAGCGGAAAAGGCTGATACCGCTGAGTAGTGGATTATGGATGTCTAGAATATATGGGTACGAATCCCAGTCAGATGTACGTACTTAAAATATGTTTTTCTTAAATTATTATTTTTTTTTTTCCCTCA